>NC_069407.1:24481052-24536052 GCF_026875155.1 Cherax quadricarinatus
TTTTTTGCTCCCCACATTTGGTCGAGTGACTGGCTAGCCCGGGTTGGGGGGTCTTCCCAAAAATCAGTCGTGCCAGTTGATGTTTCTGTTTTTCAAGTTTTTGACTTGTTCTTAAGTAAAGTGTTTGATTCAGGGTTTGATATTGTTGCCGGAGAGACTATTTTCAGCACGAAGTTTCGGTTATCCGCCGTTAGGGTGGTGATGTATGCTTTAGAATGCAGGATCTTAGTCATACCTGGGACATATCGAGGGGTTAAATCATAAGGTTAAGGTAGAGGGAGTCAGCACGGCGGTTGTTTTTGTAGCGTCAGCTTGGGTGGGTGTTGGGGGTGATTTAGCCATTTTGTTTTTGGGTGGCGCGCCGGGTTGAAGGGGGGATGTGGAGATGCCCCGGGCGTCCTGGGGGTCGTCGATGGAATAGTCGATTTTGGGTTGCTTGCGGGTCTTAGTCTTTTTACTTCTATTAGTTGGTCTAAGTAGCGGAGTTGCTTTTTGTTAGATGAAAAAACTAAGATTTAAAAGCTGGAGTGGTAGTCGTCGGGCAGCGGGGTTATGCTGGGAAATAAGTCCTGTGTCTGACTTTTTTTGGGTTACCCCGGTTCCTACAAAAATCGTTTAGAAATTCTATGTAACTGTATTGGTATACCTAAATAAACTTACTTACTTATCGAGAGGGAGGGGCGTCTTACTTCAATCCATATTTATCGGTTTGTAGGTATCACTGTTGATTTCTTGGGGCATGCTGGGTTCTCGTACGTTAGTGCAGTTAAAGTGAATTAGGCCCCTCATAGAAGCGTTGGGGGTCTGCAGGGGAAAAAAACAAGCTGCTGCCTCTGCTCCGCTCCGTGCCGCTGAATATAGCAAAGATAGTGAGGGTTAAAGGAAAATTTTGAAATAAAATTTGGATCATGGAAATATTTTTTAAAAGGTATAGAAATTCCCCCGTAAGGCTATTTAAACGATACTGGAAGACTGGGAGAAACATTTTGGAAAATAAAAGTATACTTTTGAGACCCCCCGGGGAAAATTCCATAACCCAGACCGGACATTTAAAAGGGCAAAAGAGCACATTCTTTCCTTCTTCTATTAATTAAAAAAGGTTTTCACAGAATATTAGTAATCCATAGATAGTATCCACTAAAAAAGTTTTTCTCAAGTCACATGCCATTCTAAGGGCTAAAAAAAAGCTGGGGGTTTGGATTTATCATCTAATTTCATAATCCTTGATTCTCAAAACCCCCCAACCCCATATGGGGGGAAAAGGGGATGGTGGTGGTGTGTGGGGGCACCAAACAGTTGGCTCACATTCCAGGAGGCGCAGCAGGTGACAAACCCCCCTGTCTACTCTGAGAAACTTCCCTCCCCTCCCGCGTTGCCTTTTTAACTTTGCATGTTCCTGTGACGCACTGAGAAGTGGAAAGTACTTGAGCTTTAAGATTTCCACCCTCCGTGGGTTTCTTGTATAGTTAAAAATCGCCTGTTGCGATTTTATGCATATATGTATGTAATGTAGCATGTAGTATGTTTGTATGTATGTAAAAGTATAATAATAAATAAATTATTATATATATATATATTATTATATATATATTTAAAAAATTATATATATTATTTAAAAATATATAATAAAAACAAATCATACTACATACATCATACATCTACATACATAATACTACACATACAACATACAAATTGCAAACAATCGCAGAAGGCGATGTTAACTAACAAGACAAGCCACGGAGGGGGGAATCTTCACTCAATACTTTCACATTTCCAAATATCCGTTTCTTGGATGATGGTATCCTAGCTGGCTCTAAAGAATCTTTCCTAGAGGACATCAAAAAAAATTAAAGGAGGGAGAGACCCCGGGGCCTATTTTTAATAAACCCCCCATATGTGAAAAATTTTTACTAATGACAAAAACCAGAAAATTAGTCCGTTTTACCGGAGCACGAGCCATTGACCAGCCCAAAAGCACTCTCCCCATTTTCCTTTTGGGTCCCTACCTTGATTGTCCCAGAAAAAAATTTAACCTCAGGACGATGAAAGGGATGATGAAAGACAAATTACACATGATGGCTTCTACAATTGAATAAAACTAAGTATCCCCAAATGTAGCCAGCAAGCGTTCTAGTGGTACATCTGTAATCACAATTTTATACAGTAAACCAAACAATAACCAAAATTTTTTAAAACTCAGATTGTAACCCTTATAGAAAATAAACTTTGAATACCTACCCCCAGGTGCCTATCATCCGAAAATTACCTACTTCCTGAATGCTTCCCAGCCTTTCACAGTCCAAAACCAAGGAATTGACTCCCTCTTAAGACCATGTTAAGAGTGTATTAAAATCTTCCCCTTGAAGAGGGAAGGGGGGTTGCAAGCCCATTTCCAGTCAGGTTGGGGGGTTTGGGAGTACGCAAATCCTCCTGATTGCCCTACCAGTTTTCCTTCCTTTCCTGCATCAAAGGAGTTAATAAACAAATTCTTCTGGAAAACCCTCAGTGACTCAGCAGGAATACGGCCCCTAGTTATGCCTCCCCATACTGAATGAGAAACCTCGCTCCCCCACCCCAAAAACCTATGCACCACGGGCCCTACAACAGTCAATTTGGGGTGGCCCTATCGCTGAAAAGGACTTGCCAACATGCTTAGGGTTTTAACAAAACAGAAACTGCCCATCCCAAGCTATGAGTGCACCTCCTCTGGGGACTTCCTCCAAACAGTTTCCATTTTGGCAAGGGGGAAAACGCCCGACCCTAAGACTCTCGTATTGCAGGCTCACCGCCTCGCTGCCCCAATTCCCCGGATTACTGTTTGGGGCGATTTGCAAGCCCAACCCCAATATATTACATGGACTTAACTGCTCCCCAAAACCAAGGGTTTTTCCCACAATACAAATGAAGTCAACGAATATAAAAGAACCCCTTGCTACGCTGGATGCCCCCGAGAGAGAGCCCGGTTACTACAACCCCCCATATCACAACCCCGCAAAACGCCCTGATGGGATCACCATCTACCTTGGAAAATGGCAACTCTTGCATGGGACCTATATCTATGTGTCGAGTGGGGTGGCCCTACATCTACACGTGTTTTGGGGGACAGGGAGGAGCTGAACATAGGGAGAGTACAAGTCGGGAATACAAAACATAAGTCAAAAGTATCAATCTGTCGTATTGGGTCAGAGCTTTGGGGTCTGGGGGGAAAAAAGCCCACGCTTCCTTAAGAACTGCGTTCCAGAATCTCGACACCCCCTGGGACCCAAGGGGAGCCACTTTCAGTTCCAGGTCTAAGGTGGCATCCAAGGGGTAATGCTCTGCACACCAGGCTCGCTTCCGGCTTCGGAGGAGCTGGGGAGAGTCATATCTTTGAAATAATGTACCAAAGTATTCTTTTGATTTTTTTTTTTGTCTAAAAAAAAAGTCACAAGAATATAGAATAAGAGGGTGGTAGGGGAAGAAAATATTCAAATTACTTCTTGAAATAAGTTTGTCTTCTCTGAGAATAGGACCCCAGTACAGTTTTTACAGATGTACCCCCAATATTTTATTTTTTATATATGGTTAATGATAATATATTATATATAATTTATATATATATATTATATATATTATATATATAATATATATATTATAATATATATATATATAATTATTATGGTTAATAATCAGTATAAAACAGATGAAAAAGACGATAACAAAAATAGTGGATAAAGACTCTTTTTAGCTTTAAAAAAAAATTTTAATCGTCAGTTTTTAATTTTATTTAAAATTAATTTTGCTGTTAGGGTACCCAATTATGACTGCAAAGGGAATGATTTTTAGGGCAGTTTTAAAAAAAAATTAGGGGGGGAGCATTTTAAAGCATTTTCTCCCCCCCCCCAGAAAGGAAGGAGTGGGGGGGAAAACCCTTTTGGGGTGAACCTTTGTATATTCAAACCTTTTACATCTTCCTGTTTGAAGTTCGAACAGCAAATTTGTCCATTTAACTCCCCCGGGTCTTTCGGAGGCTGCTTTAGATCGTAAATTCCTGGACTCTTGAAAACAAAAAAAAATACAATACGTTATATAGCCTCATCATTTCTTGCCCTACATTGCAAATTAGTTTGTTAAGTTTAAAAGCCCTTTGGCGACGTGGGGGCATTAAGACAAGTCACTTGGACACTGGCCAGTGGGATTTACTTTTAACGTCGAAGCTTCGTTCACTGCGTCTGGTCCCATAGGGAAAAAAACGTACGAAAGTACATCTTTTTATTTCACTGGTATGAGTTTAAAACCTTACTGTAATGTCAATAATTCAAACAGCAGTGACCCAGCTGTAACAGCTGCGGCACGTGACCCACTGTAACACTGCGGGACAGTGCCCACTGTAACAGCTGCAGCACAGTGACCCCAGCTGTAACAGCTCAGCACGTGCCCGCTGTAACAGCTGCGGGACATGACCCAGCTGTAAAAACGCAGCCTGACCCAGCTGTAACAGTGCGGCACATGACCCGCTGTAACAGCTGCGGGGACAGTGACCCAGCTTCACTGAGACCCACAAAAGGATCACTTGGACATGAAAATTATGGATCCCAGGTTACAACCTTATACAGAGTGACAGAGTGAACAGGCCAAAAGGGGGTGTTTGCCTATAACATTGCAGAGTCAAATGTTTGCACCGAACTGCTTACTGCCACAAATGACGTAGTGGACATTTTAAAGCAGTAAAGGTCGAGAACCAAAACCTGTCATTGTGGTAGTCTACAAGCCTCCGGATGCCATCCCCAGCAATTCCAGGAACAGCTGTTAAAAAATTGGACACTGTCTGGAAAATCTTCAGCTCCATGCACACCAACATCTTGCTCCTGGGGATTTCAACTTAAGGCACCTAAAATGGAGAAATAGCAAATATTATTGTTGCAGTAATAACACCAGGAGGCGCAGCTCTGATGAAAACTCACACTCACACGAGCGTTTGAAATCTCTGCACAAAATTCAATTTAAACCAGCAAATAATAAGCCTACAATACTGGAGAATACACTAGTACCTCAATTCACTAACAATGATGATCTGATAAGAAATGTTCACCATATCAAAACAAAATACTCCAATCACAAAATAATTGATGTTCAACATGTATGCGAGGAGCCCCAGACCACAAAATGAACAGTCACGAGGAGCATTCACCAAATTTCCAACTTCATCAACAAAAACATAAAGTTGGACCAAGATAAACCAAGTCCTAACCGATATAAGCTGGGAAGATATACTAAGCAACACAGACGCCAAACTAGCCTAGAACAGATTAACTCTTGGCACACGATGTATGCACAAGGCTTATCCTCTAAAGAAAAAGGAGGAGTAGATGTAAAAATAGAAAGAGACAGGCGCTCCTTTACACGGCACGGAAAAAGAATAACATGAGCGGCTAAAAGAGGTCAATATAACTGAATATGGCGCAGGGGCGACACTGGTCAGAGAAATAGCAAGCATCGAACTAAGCTAAGAAAGAATCCCTTTTAGGAGTCAGGAATCGCGGAAGAACTAAAAGCTATAAATGAAATCGAAAGAAACCCAAAGTATTTCTTCTCCTATGCCAAATCAAAATGAGAACAACGCCAGTATTGGGCCTCTACTTAAACAAGATGGGTACTACACATATGACAGTAACAAGGAATTGAGTGAGCTACTCAAAGTCCCAATATGACTCAGTTATTTAGCAAGCCGCTAACCAGCCAGAGAGTCGAAGATTCAAAATGGTATTTTTTTAGAAGAGCCACAAAATTTGATTAACCAACAGCCTATCCGATGTTATCTGACGCCAAATGACTTCGAACAGGCGATAAATGAAACCCCACCACCCAAAATGCCCCATGCACTCTGCCCCATGGGTCCAGACTGATGGAACTCTTGTTCATCAGGAGAACTGCAGAAGCCCCTATCACGAGCCTTTTTTCCATCCATGGAGAGGGAGATGACAACGGGGGTCGTCCCTCAGTTACTAAAACAACAGACATAGCTCCCACACCAACAAGGGGGCAGTAAAGCAACAGCAAAGAACTACAGACCAATAGCACTAAACATCCTATCAAAAAAATCTTTGAAAGGGTTTTCTAAGAAGCAAGATCACACCACCCATCAAGAAACCCATCAGTTGACACACCCCCAGGGCAACATGGGTTTTAGAACAGACGCTCCAGTCTGTCTCAACTACTGATCACTACGAACAAGGTCCTAAATGCACTAGAAGACAAAAAGAATGCAGATGAAATATATACAGACTTGCAAAAGCCTTCGACAAGTGTGACCATGGCGTAATAGCGCACAAAATGCGCGCTAAAGGAATAACAGGAAAAAAGTCGGGTCGATGGATCTATAATACCTCACAACAGAACACAGAGAGTAGTCGTCAACAGAGTAAAGTCCGAGGCAGCTACGTGAAAAGCTCTGTTCCACAAGGCACAGTACTAAGCCACCCATCTTGTTCCCTCATCCCATATCCTACAATAGGACAAGGATGTCACCACAGCACCGTGTCTTCTCCTTTGCAGATGACAACCCTATCTGCATGACAGTGTCTTTCCATTGCAGACACTGCAAAGCTCCAGTCGGACATCAACCCAAATCTTTCAGTGGCGCAGAAAACAATATGAAGTTCAACGATGAGAAATTTCAATTACACAGATATGGTAAACATGAGGAAATTAAATCTTCATCAGAGTACAAAACAAATTCTGGCCACGAAATAGAGCGAAACACCAACGTCAAAGACCTGGGAGTGATTATGTCAGGAGGTCACACCTTCAAGGACCATAACATTGTTATCAATCGCATCTGCTAGAAAAATGACAGGATGATAATGAAACCTTCAAAACTAGGGAGGCCAAGCCCATGATGACACTCTTCAGGTCACTCTAACAGCACCTTTCAAGGCAGGTGAAATTGCCGACCTAGAAAATGTACAGAGAACTTTCACCGGCGCGCATAACGAGATAAAACACACATCAATTACTGGGAGCGCTTGAGGTTTCTAAACTGTATTCCCTGGAACGCAGGAGGGAGAGATACATGATTATATACACCTGTGAAAATCCATAGAGGGGACTAGTACCGAACTTCACAGATAATCACGTCACTACGAAAGCAAAAGACTGGCAGACGATGCCAACCATCCCCCCAATGAAAAAGCAGGGGTGTCACTAGCACGTTAAGAGACCATACCATAAGTGTCAGGGGCCCGAGACGTTCAACTGCCTCCCACACACATAAGGGGGATTACCAACAGACCCCTGGCAGTCTTCAAGCTGGCACTGACAAGCACCTAAAGTCCATTCCTGATCAGCCGGCTGTGGCTCGTACGTTGGTGTATTGCGTGCAGCCAGCAGCAACACCTGGTTGATCAGGCGCTGAATCACCAGGAGTACCCTGGTCACAGACCGGCCGCGGGGGCGTTGACCCCACCGAAAACTACTCACAGGTAAACCTCCAGGTAATGCCTTGAACCGAGGGTATTAAACAGTAACCATAAGATCGTTTCTCTATTCAATATCTATTAAATCAGTACAAATACATCTTTCATGGCAATATATAACTAAGGGAGGTAAGTATATATAGCCTTCAGGTCCGGACTCACGAAATCGTCATAACACGATCATAAACAACTACGTAACGGATGCAGTTTGAACCCATGGCGAGCGAGTCGTAAAACTCCAGGTCAACTTGGTTAATGGCGTCTCGAGGCAGCTGATGCAAATCTTCTAGATGCTGCAAATGGCTAGTTTCATTATGAATCTTCACAGTGAAGCTTGTTGACGAAGCAAGGAAACCCACTTTACCATCTTCAGGTAGGATATGGTCAAAGAGCAACACTGATAATCCCCATTAGAAATTATTGCACTTCTTACACGCATGATGACTTTTTCACAGTTGCTGTCAAGAAAAAGCTGACGTACAGCCATGGTTATCTGAGATAAACAACTGTATACAGGTTGTCAAAGAACACAGTAAAGCAGCAGAATTTCTACTGTCAACCACATCGGCCGTTTCCCACCAAGGTAAGATACCAAGATATCTTGACCCAGAGAAGAGAACATGTTTACCAATCATTCATTCAGTAGTTCTTTGGCCAGAAATATGCAGATACCACAGTTCCAATGATCCTCCGATTCGCATCATCCCCACTGAACCTTCAGAGTGCAGGCACAGTACTTTGCACTTCCACAAAACCCCACAATTCTTAATCACCGTGCCCAGGAAAGCTGTAGGGCTGGAGAACACCTAAAGTTTGGTTGCGTAGTTGTCTGGACCAGTAAGCATCGCCCCTTACCACTATCAACGCTCTCTTCCAATTAGGAAGGAGGATAATGTACTTCGAAGTTACAAAATAGTGAACTAAATCCACAGACCAGCTTCACCACTTTCAAAGCTTTGTGAGACAGTAATATCACCGCAAATAATAATATTACACTATCACATGTTGTACTGGCCACTAGATCTCAGAAAATGTTACTCGATAACTGATCTGTCGAGCAACATTAAATGTTCACATCAGTTGACAATCGATGGAGAACCAGTCCCCAGGGCACAATTATGAGATGGCTCCCTGTAGCCTCTTGTAGTTGGGGTGAGCCGGTAAGAGATGATAAAGACGTATATAGTGAACACGAACCTTTTACTAATAACATTTCACCTACAAGAGGCTTCATTAAGTACTTGATAAATTGTAGATGCAACTTCAAGATAGTGCCTATGGTCACTATCTTCAACAAAATGTGCTTAATTGTCAACTTATTGAGGAACATAGGTTAAGTATAATAATTTATCTGACATATCAGGATATCTTATTAACGAAAATAAGATACCAGATATATTAAGCAGATTTCCTAAATTTGTTTGTGACAGATAAGTGAACTGTAGATATAAATCCAGATGTACTCCTGTTAACTCTTTCGGGGCCTAGTTAATAGGACTTTATGCATTCATAATGCTCTTGCGCTAGCGTCCCCAGGATGGATATGGGGTGCGCAATAAACTACCCACTCCAGTGACACAATCTTAATCTTGCCACCCCTGATACTGACCAATGACGTAGCTTGTATACGAAGTCCCAAACACAACATGCAGGTTTCTGTAGGCCTTTCACAACACGCTTTTCCAGTGTTGAGTAAGATATTGTTTTCGCCACAAAACGATATTAATCATGAATTTGTCGCATAGCTTATCACTACAAGTTCCATCGGAAGTCATCTTCACTACGGATGAAAAATGTAAATCAGCTGAATTTATTATGTAACAGCAACACCTCAGTTAAAAGTCTTGTTGTTTCTACTCCGTCGCCTGCCTAGAGAGAGAGAAAAACGAACCGATACTCCCCAGAGAGGGAAATAGCGACACTAGTAACATTCACATGATCACAGCAGACCACAGTGACTTAATCGATATTTTTATTAAGAACTAAAGTATATACACGATACAACGCCACACGCACACGCACACGCACTCGCACACGCACACGCCGAGAAGGGAAAACGACAGGCCACTGAGGCCCAAGTAACATTAGCCAGTGCAACTGAAGAAGGAAAGCTGCAGTGGAGGAAACCAAATTAAATGAGGGAAACACAGGGATATGCAGTGAGAAATGAAAGGGTGAGGTCAGTCTTTGTGTATGGGCTTCCAGGAAGTCGAAGGGGAAACATATGAAGCAAGAAAACAAGGGGAAAAAAAGCAATTGAAAGCATCTTGAAAGCAATAGGAGAAGACGATAGACCCGGCAGCGGAAAATTTTCGGAGAATAGGGGGTTTTGTAAAAAACAAAAAGAACCCGCAGTGAGAGTAACCTCAAGGCAGAAGCGAACTCGGAACCAGGATACTGCAGAGAAAGCATTATTAAGGGACTGACAGCATACAGGATGGTGTATCTCGACCGCGACAGAACACAGACGAAGGAAGAAAACAATGAAGAGAGGTACAAAGGCGAAGGAGGAAAGAGAGGGGGATGGAGAAGACAGACAAAGGATAAATCCCCAAGACCCAGGAAGAAGATCTAATACAGCCTCCCTCACAACTTTCTATAGAGCCGTCCCAAACCAGGTCAACCCCAGTGCAACCAAACACTCTAAATCAAAACACCCATGCCACCATTCCCAATGCCCCCACCCACTACATTACAAACTTCACCCCCACCGCAACAACCCATATTCCTTACCAGGTCTCCCACTTCCCCAACCCACAATATACTTCCCAACCACAGTCTTAGAAAAGAAGTTTGAAGGTGTGGTATACAAATGCAGATGGAATAACAAACAAGTTGAGGAGTGCACGAAAGCATCAAAGAGACAATCCCCAGACATATAGCACTCACAGAAACAAAACACACCAAATAATAACAGATTCAATCTTTCCATCCGGATATCAAATCTTCAGGAAAGACAGAGGGAGGATAATTTCTTGAGTCAAAGAGAGAAGAGTCAGGACTAAACCAACTGCTAACCTTAATGACAATGATGAAGACGATGTATATACAAACAGGAATCGCAGGCGCTGACTGCAGCTATCTGGATAGAAGATTTCTGCTTCTTGATTGGAGTCTGATTGTGGCTGCAGGCGACAAGGGAGGGTCTCGACGTTGATGGTCCTGAAGATCAACGACCAGTTGCGGAACTTTTAAATACTGTCGAAGAAGTCAGCTTAGTATTGTAGTGAGAATGCAGCCACTGAGAGTCACGTCCCACTCAGAGGCAAAGTTGTCCAAGGATTTTCTGTACCAAGATGCCATTGCGTTGCAGTGTCGACAGGGAGAATATCAAAATGAGTAACAAAAAACCGACGGTTTGGTAGTAAGACACATAGGCAACTTTATTCCGAAACGTTCGCCTACACATTAGGCTTCTTCAGTCGAATACAGATAAGTAAGTACAAGGAACAGTAGAGATGTGAAGACGATGTTCATCAGAGTCCATCTAAACTACAGAACCAGTCTCGGACATGCATAAGCTAACAAAGTCATGGAGAAGATTATCAGGAGGAGAGTGACGGAGCACCTGGACGAAACAAGATTATAAACAACAACCCTAGCAAGGTTTCATGGAAGGCAAATCCCGTGTCACAAATCTTTCTGGGAGTTTTGTGACAAGGTAAACAGCAATAAAAAACGAGAGAGAGAGCGGTGGACGTTGAATTGGCATTTTCCTTGGTCTGCAGGAAGGCCTTCAACACAGTTTTCCTCACAAGATAATTTAGTGCAAGCCGAGGGGATCAGGCATGTAAACAGGAGGGACTGCAATGGATCAGAGAATACCTGACAGCGAGGCAACACCGGGTCTCATGGTACGTGATGAGTACCACAGTGGGCCCTCCGTGACAGCGGGGTCCCACAGGGGTCATCCTAGGACGACCTGCTATTTTTTGATATATGTGAATGACCTGGTGGAAGGGATATGACCTCTGAGTGTCCCTGTTCGCAGATGATTAAGCTAACGAGAAGGATTAAATCGGATGAGGATCAGGCAGGAACTACAAAGAAACCTGGACAGGCTGACAACGTGGTCCAGCACTGGCTCTCGATTTCAGCCCTGCCAAATGCAAAGTCATGAAGTATGTGGGGGAGGCAAAGAACTCGCAAATAGATATAGCCTAGGGGACAAAGGCTGCAAAAACCTACTCAAGGAGAAAGATCTTGGGGTACCCATAACACCGAGCAACGTCTCCGAGGCACATATCAACAGATAACTGCTGCAGCATATGGACACCTGGCCAAACCTACAATAGCTTTTTCCGATACTTAGTAAGGAATCGTTCAAGACACAGTACACTGTTTACGTCAGGCCCATACTGGAGTATGCCCCCCCCAGCACCATTTGGGAACCCGCACCTGACAAGCACGTCCAAGAAATTAGAGAAAGTAGAAAAGGTTTTGCAACAAGGCTAGTTTTCCGGAGCTTGGTAATGTCCTACGATGAAAATTGAAGAAATCGGACTGGACGACACGGAGGACAGGAGGGTCAGGTGAGACATGATAACAACATACAAAATACAGCGTAAAATAGACAAGGTGGACAGAGACAGGATGTTCGAGAGAGGGAACACAGAACCAAGGTCACAATTGGAATCTGAAGACTCAACGAGTCACAGGGATTTAGGAAGGAACTTCTTCAGTCACAGAGTCGTCAGAAAGTAGAATACCTAGCAAGTGATGTAGTGGAGCAGGAAACCATACATAGCTTCTAAGACGATGTAATGACAAAGCTCAGCAAGCAGATAGAGGAACCTAGTAGCGATCAGTGAAGAGCGGCCATGAGCTGGAAAAAGTCTCGACCCCTGCAACCACCGAGTACAGCTTTAGCTGTACTCCGTGAGGGTCCGGGTTTGATTCCCGAAGAAGGGGTGAAACATCAGACGTGTTTTCCTTTAACACCGGTGTCTATGATTCACCCATCAGTAAAATGGGTACCTGGGGTATTAGTGGACTGGTGTGTGGTCGCATCCTGGGACAAAACCGACCTAATTTGCCCGAATGCTCTGCCCCTAACAAGCGGATTTCTATATAGTAGTATTTTATTGATGTCACTAGGAAAGTATATCAATGTACATGTATCTTATGTAGTAAATAAATGATATTATTATTATTATTATTATTATTATATTATTATTAGATGAAAAATACTATAAGTCACGAACCTCATAATATTAAACAGTTAAAGTTGACATTGTCAGGACACAGGAAATGATTCCACACTCGCCAGAGCTCTACCAAACATGGCAACTGACTCATAGAAGGACCTAAATTCGGAATGGCTAATGAGGCACTGCAACATCTGCATTTAAATCACAAAAATAGCAATGGAACGCAGTTGTTCAGTGACACACAGAGTGTATGGGGCGCGTACCAACAACCAAGGTCGGTAAGCCATGGGTTTTGAAGTGGTATCCAATTGGCCGGATCCTGGGGTTGCCTAGTGTCAGCTGTATACAATGATAGTCCTTGCTAGTGTTGGACAGTTAGGCAGATAGGGCAAACACTGCTGCCATCCAAGAACGTAAAATCACCGTAAGGTTTGTTATTTGCCTGTACCCTGTCAGCCCTGAGATTACCCTTATATGTTTAGTGCTATACATGACAGTGACAAAGTGTGCTCTAACCATGTGTAACACAGATTATCACAAATCAGGTGAGGATATCGGAAGAATGGGAGAGAGTCTCGTACGTACTCGCCTAAATGTGTTCCCAAAGGGAGTCGATTCTAAGCTCCTTTGATAAAATAATATATATATATATATATATATATATATAATATAAAATATATATAATATAATATATTTATATATATACTTAATATAAATGTAATATATATATATATAATAAATCTACATAAATAATATATTATATATATATAACAAAATTATATTACTATTACTTCACATTACCTACTACTTCTGCTTCTACTACTACTAACTATTTACTACCTGCTACTACTAGCTCTGTTACTAATACAAATATTAACTTTTTATCTTTTTTACTAATGATTCTTACTACTAACTGCTACTACTATTTACATACTGCTACTACTAACTACTGCTACTACTCACTACTGCTACTACTTATACTACTGGGCGTACACTAGGCTTTACTACTGTTACCAAACAACTTTATCCACTGCCTACTATATACTACTAATACTGCTTCTGCACTTACACTGTTACCACTTTACTACTGCTACTTATCTACATAATACTGCTTCTGCATTACTACTTGTTACTACTGTTTTCTAACCTACATGCTACTGCATTACTACTGCTACTCACTTTATAACCTACTGCGCGCTAAACCATACCTACTAAAGTCTAAAACCCTGAACACCCTTCCTGAAAACATCTAGAACACTGCAGACAACAATTAAATTTCATCACCGTTCAAACTCCCGCGTTAGAAAACAAACATCTTATCCCTGAATAAACTTACATAAAAACCTTCACACTGTTAGAGCGACATCTTTTCTCATGCCTTAAAAGCACAGAAAAAAATAAAGTGCACCTATTCTCGACCAATTTTTACAAAATAAAATAAGAATTCGTACAAATGTTACTTTATGTATGACAACAGAATGACAAGGATAAAGGCTAGATATATCCTTAAAGAACGACAATTTGAGTGAAAATATCAAAACAAAAGGATGCATAATAATAAAAAAAAAATATGAAGTTTTTTTTTAAGGATTTTTGAGGGCGAAAAAAATCAATAACCACCCATAAAAAATATCGCAAATCCCATATATCTAAGAAGAATCATTATTCCTCAATTACGTGTAGCAAAAACTCATGACACTTCTAATAAACATGTTAAAAAAAAAAAAAGTCAATAACTTATTCTTATAGTTCTACAAGACAAAATTACATTCATTCTGTAAAACTCGAGAGTCCAAGGCGCCACCAGATGTTGGGACACTTTCCCCACTCTACACTCCTGGCAGCCCTCAGGCTACTGAGCCAACTCTCACTCCCAGCACTAAATCGGAGTCCATAAAGATGCCAATGTAAGTGTATTTGGAATGAAACAATCATAAAATTCGTAATTTTTTGCAGTAAAAAAAGAAACAAACAATTGGGCAATCAGATCCTCTTGATCGACCAGTCACGAACAAAAAAAATTACATTTTTGGAACAAGAGTAACATAAAATATGATTAGAAACTAAGCTGATTGCATACAATATATTCTGCCAGAATTATGCACTATTTTTTCGGTAAGAAAAATTTTTTTCCCTAAATTTACTACTAATCCAGGAGTCCTTCGTCCGCCCACTTAAGGAAAAAAGTCATCTCCTGAGATACATTGAGATATACATAGTTACATTGTATCACTATCATGGAGCTTCCCTAGTGATATTGATGATAAATCAGCTAAAGTGTCATTTGAAAACATGTAGAATTTGTAAATGAAGTAGATAAGACCAATAGAGGCAGTGCAGAAGTCCGCCAGCAACTTACCACAGGTCAGCTGTTTTTAATAATCTTCCTGGCCTCTAGTGTACTCGCAAATAATCAGTGATACAGTGAATCGCAAGAATACAGTGATGTATAGCAACTAACCATAATTATACTGGTACTTAGTGTAGTAGGAAGAGAGCGACTTTCATTAGTTTCTTACTCTTGAAATACCAGACATTACTGTGAATTTTATATAAAACATAAGAACGAAAGGAACACTACAGAAGGCCACTGCTATGCGAGCACTTCCCAAGTCTTCCTACCGCTTAAGCCAAGGCAACCCAACCTAGGTCAGGTCAGGTCACTATAGACTCAAGGGAGGAACAAAGGACCGACCTGGTTAGCACAAGCTATCTGGTCCTAAATCACAACCACCGCATCCACTCATGTATTTATCCAACTATTTTAAAGCTACACAACGTTCTGGCCTCTATAACGGTACCTTGGGAGTTTTTCCTCTCACAACCACAACCCTATTACCAAACCAGTACTTTCCTATATTCCTTCCTGAATCTGAAATTTTTCAACTTAAAACATTGCTGGAGTCCTGACTAGGCTAGATAATTTCCACACACATTTACATCCCCTTTATTTATTCCCTGTCTTCCATTATACACCTCAATCATATCCCCCCTAATTCTACGTCTTATCTAAGAGTGCAAGATTCAGGGCCTCTTAGTCTATCCTCAAGGGTAAGGTTTCTAGATACCTGGGATCACTTGTCATCCTCCTATGTACCTTATCCAGAGAAATTATGATCCAGTCTGTCAATAAGGTGACCGAAAACTGTGCATCATATCTAAATGAGGCCTAACCAAGGATGTATAGAGTTTGAAAGAACAACCTGAGGACTCCTATATTTATGCTTCAGATATGAAGCCAAGGATTCTATTACTTTATGCGACACCACTTATCCACGGTTTGTCTTGTTTCAGATTACTGCTAACCAAACTCCTAAATCTTTCGCATCCGTAATATTAAATCTACATTATTTATTAATATGTGGCATGCGTTATTGTCCTGTCCAACATTAAGAACTTTGCATTTTGTCTTATATGTAAACTGCATCTGCCACTTCTCGCAGCCGACACTAGCACAGTCTAATTCAAATCTTCCTGAGTGCTCGAATGTCCTCGCAGAATGAATTCGACGGCCCATTTTGGTGTCATCGGCCAAACTATGCCGATGTCGCTCTTATGGCCTCATCTATGTCGTTTTGTAAGATTGTAAACAGCAGGGGGCCAACACTGACCCCTGTGGCACACACAGCTCCGTGTGACACTTCCCCCACTCTGATTACCCCATTTAGCAACCTCTCTGCTTGCCTATTGTCAACCCTGCCTCTATCCAGGAAAAAATTTTCTCCTCCTATTCCCATGTGCTTTATATTTTCCTCAATAGTCTCTGATGTGGGAACCCTGTCAAAAAGCCTTACTGAAGTCCCAACTACCACAAAATGCATAATACATTTACCATGATCCACCTCCTCAAATACCTTATGAAAAAAGTTAATAAATTCGTAAGGCAGGAAACGCCCCTTTGTAAAACCATTCTGAGATTCGTTGATTAAATTATGGCTTTACAAGGTGGCTACGAACTGCATCGGCAATTATGATTCCATAAATTTTCCCCCTATGGAGGTTAGGCTTATGTCTATAGTTCGAAGCTAAGACCTGTCACCTGTTTTGAAAATAGGTAATCACATTTCCATTTTCACTTATCTGGCACCATGCTCAAAACAGTTTGTGTGATATTGAAAATATAGCCAAAAAGGTGTGCTAAGCGCCTCTTTACTTCCTTTAGACCCCTTGCATACAGTTCATCAGGGCCTGGGGATTTGTTAGGTTTTTTAAATTTATCTATTTGCCTAAGGACCATGTCCACTTGTGACCCTAAAGTGCACAGTTTATTATCGTCTGTTCTACATAATTTAACATTACTGGAAAATCGCTGGTATCCCTCCTGTGTAAAAAACTGAGAGGAAGTATGTGTTAAAAATTCTACACATTCTTCCTTATCACAGGTCAGTGAGCTTGACCCGAGGAACTTGAGTGGCCTATCTTGACCCTTATCTTACTTCTGTATAACCTGAAAGAATCCTTTTGGGTTAGTCTTCGATTCTCTCTTGCAACTTTTAACCTCAAATCTCTTTTTGCTTTTCTAATCCCTTTTTTTAAATTTCTCTCTTTAACTGGAAATATATCGATTTCTCAATTGCCCCTCTCCTCTTTTGATTTGCCTATATATTTGCCCTCTGTTGGCGACCAATCATATAATTTTAATCTAATTATTCCTCCATTAGATCATTTTTGTTTTGATCGATTTCCTATTTGGAACATAATATTTGACTGAGCAGCTAAACTATGCCCTTTGAGAAAGCATCATATCGGCAACCATCACCACCTACCTGACCCTTAGTCAGGTCATTCCAGTCAGCCCACCCAAGTAATTTTCAGTCCTATGAAATAAGCCAAGCGAAAGTCGGGAACGGAGACTTGATTTGCATTATTAGGGGAATTCCATGAAATATTAAAACTGAGTGATTTGGATCATCATTCCCCAAGCTCATCATTAACCTCAAGATTAATAATTAGTGTTTCCCCCCTACTGGCAAGAACCAAGTCAAGGATTTATTTCCCCTAGTTGGCTCGACACAAACTGTTTTAAAAATAACAACCTGGATCGTATCAAGAAAGTCCACCTGACTCTAAATTTATTCCTGACAAATATGGCTCCAGTCACAATCTGTCTATAGTTAAATCTCCTCATAGCACAGACATTATCGTATGAGTTGCCTTAGCGAATTTCGGTCCCATATAAGTTTACTGCACTCCCTATCAAGATTGGGCCCTGTAAATCAAACCCAAACATAGTTTTTCTCGGCCCCCGAGAAACTGTAACAAACAATTCAGTGGCTGAACGCTTCTAATTTACTATCATGTCCTAACACAACAAATTAAATTGTCTCTGACATACATCGCTACTCCACCACCTTTCCTGTTGACCCAGTCATTGTGGAATAATTTATAACCTTGTATGTGACATACAGAGGGAATCTCTCTATCTTTCTGATTGAGCCAGTCTCTGATTATAGCAATAATATCTATGTTTCCTGCACTTGCAATTAATCTAGCTCATCTATCTTATTTCTTACACTGTGCCCTGCTAATATTATAGTAAACCTTAAGGAGCTAGTCCCTGCTGCCACCCGTGCTGTCCCCCCTTTGTTTGCTGACCTGATCATTGACTTTATATTATAAACTCATGCTGATTGGCCTTTATACATTTACTGTTTCCAACCCAAGTGTTTGCAAATGCATTGTTTTCCCTCATACAACCCGCCATACCTCCTATCTCCCATCAGTTTAAAATCATAGGCATTTCACCAATGGCCTACTCATCGAGTCTGCAAGAGTGACTACCAACCTCAGCCCAAGAGATGTACCCCATCCCCTTGCATACATATCATGTTTGCCATAAACGTTGTTCCAGTTTGTCAATGAATGGGATTGCCAAGTTCCTGTGCAGTATCTGTCTAGCCAGCATTGTTAGTATACACCCAATTTGCCCTAGAACAACCATGCCATTTCCTACTTCCCCTTCTAGCAAAGCTACATATTATTGGGATCCCCTCCCTTAGACTTAAAGAAATCTATAGCTGACCTTGTTAACTTTATCCTAGCAGCTCTTTCTCTCCTACCCTTCCCAATATCATTTCCACCAGCACTGAACAGATAATGGGCTTGCTCCCATTTACCTGACATGATATTATCCAGCCTTTGACATAGGCCCCAACACCAGCTCCAGGGAAGAACACTCTATCTCTCATCTTCTTATACCTAAATACAAAAAGCACGGTCAATGTAATCATACCTAGAGAGTCACTAACCACAGAATAGCGCATACCACCATTAGCAGTGGGCAGATAGTACCCTTACCTTCACTGTCCACTGAAGTACATTCATCCTGAAGCACAGAGAAGCGATTTCCTACCTTCAGATACTTCACTCTTAACTTTCCTTACTCTGATGTGCCTTCCATATACTGTGAACTACTCGCCACTTGTAGCAGGTGCTGGGCTGCACCTCTACTGAGCTGTAGCCGTTGCTGCTCCCCCAACTACAGCCCTCACAGCGAGAGACAGACTGACACTCGCTGCTAGAAGCCTCATTCCCCACCAACTCCAGCCACCCTCACACCTCTCTCCCCAACCCATTGAGGTGGACCTTCAGCCTCCTAATCTCCCTCCAGGAGAAGCAAGAACCTCCTCCTTCAACCTCCAACCCAATTTTTAAAACACGCAGAAGCAAGCCAATGATCACGATTGATAAACAAGGAGGTGACCGTTCGTCATTGTAGAAGCTGCCAGATATCCCGGACTGTTTCAAAACAGTTTCGTTGGACAATAAAGCCGACTGTAAACATGGGGTTTTGTAGGGCCCCTTTATAAAACACAAAACATTAAAAATCAGGAACGTTACGGTAAGCAGTCCCAATATACAAAAGAGTTAGAAACAGAAATACAAATAGCTAGAGCTTCATTTAAGGTATTAATAAAATATTCAAGAGGTTGCTTACTTACTAAATGCAGTAAATCAACCTATTCAGCCAAATCATTATGAAGCTGTGTTGTAGTCTGTGGTTCACGTCAAACAAACGGGCTTCCACATGGATAAATTGTCCATTTTGTGAAAATGGTGTCACAGCCCCCCTTAGTGCAGATTATCCCAGAACTAGCTACAAGCAGTATTACAAACCAGAAAGTTATTCTGGGTATGCCCCAAAATGAGGAAAATCAGTGGACTAAAATCACAAGGGTATTAAAAGAGGGACACCAACAAAGCTGCTTTCATAGAAAACCTGAATCTTCTACAACAGATGGGAACATAAAAATCTGGCTGAATGGTACAGCCCTTGATACTGGCCATGTAGTCACAAACATTAAAGCTGGAGATGCTGTCCCTGGGAGACAGTAATGGATGAATGCTGGAAGGTGCTGTTCACTGGGAGAACAGAAATGGTGAAAGCTGGAGATACTGGTCCATGGGAGACAGTAATTGGTGAAGCTGGAGATTTTGTCCAGGTAGTCGGGAATTACACGTGCAGAAGGAAATACTATAAATGACCTCATAGGGGACAGGAGCCATATGTAGGGAAACAATGTAGTCAAAGATAATATAAAACCTATATTGCAAACTAGAAATACCGCAGGAAATAGCAAACAAGAGGACTCCCATAGCAATATGGAGGATAAATTAACCAAAAACCAACTGGTGGGAGCTCCTTTGGTTGGGCTAGGGAGGAATAGAAGTAAGACAGGGAAACATGCACCAACCGGAGAATACAGTCACAGAAACCCAAGCAAGCGGAAACCTAGCCTGTGCACATACTATGCCACTTGGTATCTGCTGGCAAGGGAAATCTGGAAAAACCGATGGGACCGTGCAACTATGACCACCCTAGAAAATGCCATGAGCCCATAATGACAACAGGAAATGCAAACTTCCCTTCCTGTAAGCTTTTTCCACCCTGAAATTGTGTACCTCTTCAGTACAGGAAAGACCTGTGCTAAACTAAATTGCCAGCATACCCTCTAAAGGGACAAAAACGTGATTACAAAACATCCAGGCCATGGGAAAACCTGGTAGCCACAGCCACTCAAGAGGGAGATATTTTTAGTGCCAAGGAAGGAAAAAAACGTGGCAGGAAATGGAAGAAATCGTACAACCAAATCCCGTCAATTCCTGGTAGTGAACCACAGTCGATGGCCTCCACTCCAAACCAACAGATACAATACGAATGCCGGAAAAAAAAAATCCCCCCCCCCAGTACCAACACTACCCCAGTACTATAACATGTCTACTTATGGCAAATATACAGGGGTCTAAAGCCAGCAACAACAACAAAGATACCTTTCATCGTGACTGATTTGCAGAGGCAAAGGCAATGTTTCGCGGCTTCACTGAGACCCACAAAAGGATCACTTGGACATGAAAATTATGGATCCCAGGTTACAACCTTATACAGAGTGACAGAGTGAACAGGCCAAAAGGGGGTGTTTGCCTATAACATTGCAGAGTCAAATGTTTGCACCGAACTGCTTACTGCCACAAATGACGTAGTGGACATTTTAAAGCAGTAAAGGTCGAGAACCAAAACCTGTCATTGTGGTAGTCTACAAGCCTCCGGATGCCATCCCCAGCAATTCCAGGAACAGCTGTTAAAAAATTGGACACTGTCTGGAAAATCTTCAGCTCCATGCACACCAACATCTTGCTCCTGGGGATTTCAACTTAAGGCACCTAAAATGGAGAAATAGCAAATATTATTGTTGCAGTAATAACACCAGGAGGCGCAGCTCTGATGAAAACTCACACTCACACGAGCGTTTGAAATCTCTGCACAAAATTCAATTTAAACCAGCAAATAATAAGCCTACAATACTGGAGAATACACTAGTACCTCAATTCACTAACAATGATGATCTGATAAGAAATGTTCACCATATCAAAACAAAATACTCCAATCACAAAATAATTGATGTTCAACATGTATGCGAGGAGCCCCAGACCACAAAATGAACAGTCACGAGGAGCATTCACCAAATTTCCAACTTCATCAACAAAAACATAAAGTTGGACCAAGATAAACCAAGTCCTAACCGATATAAGCTGGGAAGATATACTAAGCAACACAGACGCCAAACTAGCCTAGAACAGATTAACTCTTGGCACACGATGTATGCACAAGGCTTATCCTCTAAAGAAAAAGGAGGAGTAGATGTAAAAATAGAAAGAGACAGGCGCTCCTTTACACGGCACGGAAAAAGAATAACATGAGCGGCTAAAAGAGGTCAATATAACTGAATATGGCGCAGGGGCGACACTGGTCAGAGAAATAGCAAGCATCGAACTAAGCTAAGAAAGAATCCCTTTTAGGAGTCAGGAATCGCGGAAGAACTAAAAGCTATAAATGAAATCGAAAGAAACCCAAAGTATTTCTTCTCCTATGCCAAATCAAAATGAGAACAACGCCAGTATTGGGCCTCTACTTAAACAAGATGGGTACTACACATATGACAGTAACAAGGAATTGAGTGAGCTACTCAAAGTCCCAATATGACTCAGTTATTTAGCAAGCCGCTAACCAGCCAGAGAGTCGAAGATTCAAAATGGTATTTTTTTAGAAGAGCCACAAAATTTGATTAACCAACAGCCTATCCGATGTTATCTGACGCCAAATGACTTCGAACAGGCGATAAATGAAACCCCACCACCCAAAATGCCCCATGCACTCTGCCCCATGGGTCCAGACTGATGGAACTCTTGTTCATCAGGAGAACTGCAGAAGCCCCTATCACGAGCCTTTTTTCCATCCATGGAGAGGGAGATGACAACGGGGGTCGTCCCTCAGTTACTAAAACAACAGACATAGCTCCCACACCAACAAGGGGGCAGTAAAGCAACAGCAAAGAACTACAGACCAATAGCACTAAACATCCTATCAAAAAAATCTTTGAAAGGGTTTTCTAAGAAGCAAGATCACACCACCCATCAAGAAACCCATCAGTTGACACACCCCCAGGGCAACATGGGTTTTAGAACAGACGCTCCAGTCTGTCTCAACTACTGATCACTACGAACAAGGTCCTAAATGCACTAGAAGACAAAAAGAATGCAGATGAAATATATACAGACTTGCAAAAGCCTTCGACAAGTGTGACCATGGCGTAATAGCGCACAAAATGCGCGCTAAAGGAATAACAGGAAAAAAGTCGGGTCGATGGATCTATAATACCTCACAACAGAACACAGAGAGTAGTCGTCAACAGAGTAAAGTCCGAGGCAGCTACGTGAAAAGCTCTGTTCCACAAGGCACAGTACTAAGCCACCCATCTTGTTCCCTCATCCCATATCCTACAATAGGACAAGGATGTCACCACAGCACCGTGTCTTCTCCTTTGCAGATGACAACCCTATCTGCATGACAGTGTCTTTCCATTGCAGACACTGCAAAGCTCCAGTCGGACATCAACCCAAATCTTTCAGTGGCGCAGAAAACAATATGAAGTTCAACGATGAGAAATTTCAATTACACAGATATGGAAAACATGAGAAATTAAATCTTCATCAGAGTACAAAACAAATTCATGGCCACGAAATAGACGAAACACCACGTCAAAGACCTGGGAGTGATTTAATGTCAGGAGGTCACACCTTCAAGGACCATAACATTGTTATCAATCGCATCTGCTAGAAAAATGACAGGATGATAATGAAACCTTCAAAACTAGGGAGGCCAAGCCCTTGATGACACTCTTCAGGTCACTCTAACAGCACCTTTCAAGCAGGTAAATGCCGACCAGAAAATGTAAGAGAACTTTCACCGGCGCGCATAACGAGATAAAACACACATCAATTACTGGGAGCGCTTGAGGTTTCTAAACTGTATTCCCTGGAACGCAGGAGGGAGAGATACATGATTATATACACCTGTGAAAATCCATAGAGGGGACTAGTACCGAACTTCACAGATAATCACGTCACTACGAAAGCAAAAGACTGGCAGACGATGCCAACCATCCCCCCAATGAAAAAGCAGGGGTGTCACTAGCACGTTAAGAGACCATACCATAAGTGTCAGGGGCCCGAGACGTTCAACTGCCTCCCACACACATAAGGGGGATTACCAACAGACCCCTGGCAGTCTTCAAGCTGGCACTGACAAGCACCTAAAGTCCATTCCTGATCAGCCGGCTGTGGCTCGTACGTTGGTGTATTGCGTGCAGCCAGCAGCAACACCTGGTTGATCAGGCGCTGAATCACCAGGAGTACCCTGGTCACAGACCGGCCGCGGGGGCGTTGACCCCACCGAAAACTACTCACAGGTAAACCTCCAGGTAATGCCTTGAACCGAGGGTATTAAACAGTAACCATAAGATCGTTTCTCTATTCAATATCTATTAAATCAGTACAAATACATCTTTCATGGCAATATATAACTAAGGGAGGTAAGTATATATAGCCTTCAGGTCCGGACTCACGAAATGTCAAACAACGATCATAAAACAACTACGTAACGGATGCAGTTGAACCCATGGCGAGCGAGTCGTAAAACTCCAGGTCAACTTGGTTAATGGCGTCTCGAGGCAGCTGATGCAAATCTTCTAGATGCTGCAAATGGCTAGTTTCATTATGAATCTTCACAGTGAAGCTTGTTGACGAAGCAAGGAAACCCACTTTACCATCTTCAGGTAGGATATGGTCAAAGAGCACACTGAAAATCCCCATTAGAAATAAAAGCACTTCTTACAACGCATGGTGACTTTTTCACAGTTGCTGTCAAGAAAAAGCTGACGTACAGCCATGGTTATCTGAGATAAACAACTGTATACAGGTTGTCAAAGAACACAGTAAAGCAGCAGAATTTCTACTGTCAACCACATCGGCCGTTTCCCACCAAGGTAAGATACCAAGATATCTTGACCCAGAGAAGAGAACATGTTTACCAATCATTCATTCAGTAGTTCTTTGGCCAGAAATATGCAGATACCACAGTTCCAATGATCCTCCGATTCGCATCATCCCCACTGAACCTTCAGAGTGCAGGCACAGTACTTTCCACTTCCAAAACCCCACATTCTTAGATCACCGTGCCCAGGAAAGCTGTAGGGCTGGAGAACACCTAAAGTTTGGTTGCGTAGTTGTCTGGACCAGTAAGCATCGCCCCTTACCACTATCAACGCTCTCTTCCAATTAGGAAGGAGGATAATGTACTTCGAAGTTACAAAATAGTGAACTAAATCCACAGACCAGCTTCACCACTTTCAAAGCTTTGTGAGACAGTAATATCACCGCAAATAATAATATTACACTATCACATGTTGTACTGGCCACTAGATCTCAGAAAATGTTACTCGATAACTGATCTGTCGAGCAACATTAAATGTTCACATCAGTTGACAATCGATGGAGAACCAGTCCCCAGGGCACAATTATGAGATGGCTCCCTGTAGCCTCTTGTAGTTGGGGTGAGCCGGTAAGAGATGATAAAGACGTATATAGTGAACACGAACCTTTTACTAATAACATTTCACCTACAAGAGGCTTCATTAAGTACTTGATAAATTGTAGATGCAACTTCAAGATAGTGCCTATGGTCACTATCTTCAACAAAATGTGCTTAATTGTCAACTTATTGAGGAACATAGGTTAAGTATAATAATTTATCTGACATATCAGGATATCTTATTAACGAAAATAAGATACCAGATATATTAAGCAGATTTCCTAAATTTGTTTGTGACAGATAAGTGAACTGTAGATATAAATCCAGATGTACTCCTGTTAACTCTTTCGGGGCCTAGTTAATAGGTCTTTTATGCATTCATATGCTCTTGCGCTATCGTCCACAGGATGGATATGGGGTGCGCAATAAACTAGCCACTCCAGTGACACAATCTAATCTTGCCAGCCCCTGATACTGACCAATGACGTAGGCTTGTTACGAAGTCCAAACACAACATGCAGGTTTCTGTAGGCTTTCACACGCTTTTCCAGTGTTGAGTAAGATATTGTTTTCGCCACAAAACGATATTAATCATGAATTTGTCGCATAGCTTATCACTACAAGTTCCATCGGAAGTCATCTTCACTACGGATGAAAAATGTAAATCAGCTGAATTTATTATGTAACAGCAACACCTCAGTTAAAAGTCTTGTTGTTTCTACTCCGTCGCCTGCCTAGAGAGAGAGAAAAACGAACCGATACTCCCCAGAGAGGGAAATAGCGACACTAGTAACATTCACATGATCACAGCAGACCACAGTGACTTAATCGATATTTTTATTAAGAACTAAAGTATATACACGATACAACGCCACACGCACACGCACACGCACTCGCACACGCACACGCCGAGAAGGGAAAACGACAGGCCACTGAGGCCCAAGTAACATTAGCCAGTGCAACTGAAGAAGGAAAGCTGCAGTGGAGGAAACCAAATTAAATGAGGGAAACACAGGGATATGCAGTGAGAAATGAAAGGGTGAGGTCAGTCTTTGTGTATGGGCTTCCAGGAAGTCGAAGGGGAAACATATGAAGCAAGAAAACAAGGGGAAAAAAAGCAATTGAAAGCATCTTGAAAGCAATAGGAGAAGACGATAGACCCGGCAGCGGAAAATTTTCGGAGAATAGGGGGTTTTGTAAAAAACAAAAAGAACCCGCAGTGAGAGTAACCTCAAGGCAGAAGCGAACTCGGAACCAGGATACTGCAGAGAAAGCATTATTAAGGGACTGACAGCATACAGGATGGTGTATCTCGACCGCGACAGAACACAGACGAAGGAAGAAAACAATGAAGAGAGGTACAAAGGCGAAGGAGGAAAGAGAGGGGGATGGAGAAGACAGACAAAGGATAAATCCCCAAGACCCAGGAAGAAGATCTAATACAGCCTCCCTCACAACTTTCTATAGAGCCGTCCCAAACCAGGTCAACCCCAGTGCAACCAAACACTCTAAATCAAAACACCCATGCCACCATTCCCAATGCCCCCACCCACTACATTACAAACTTCACCCCCACCGCAACAACCCATATTCCTTACCAGGTCTCCCACTTCCCCAACCCACAATATACTTCCCAACCACAGTCTTAGAAAAGAAGTTTGAAGGTGTGGTATACAAATGCAGATGGAATAACAAACAAGTTGAGGAGTGCACGAAAGCATCAAAGAGACAATCCCCAGACATATAGCACTCACAGAAACAAAACACACCAAATAATAACAGATTCAATCTTTCCATCCGGATATCAAATCTTCAGGAAAGACAGAGGGAGGTTGCACCAAAATAACCATGTAACAGTTGGCCAGTGCCAGCTGAAAGCGCAGCATTGAACCAGATGTAACAGGTGCAGCACGGTGAACCAACTGTAACAGTTGCAACACAGTGAACCAGCTGTAACAGCTGCGGCAGTGAACCAGCTGTAACAGCCGCAGCACAAAGACCAACTGTAACAGTTGCAGCACAGTAAAACCAGCTGTAACAGTTGCAGCACAGTGAACCAGCTGTAACAGTTGAAGCACAGTGAACCAGCTGTAACAGTTGAGCCAGTGAACCAGCTGTAACAGCTGCAGCACAAAAAACCCAACTGTAACAGTTGAAAGCACAGTGAAACAGCTGTAACGCTGTAGCACAGTGACCCAGCTGTAATAGCTGCGGCAGTGAACCAGATGTAACAGGTGCAGCACGGTGAACCAACTGTAACAGTTGCAACACAGTGAACAGCTGTAACAGTTGCAGCACAGTGAACCAGCTGTAACAGCTGCGCAGTGAACCAGCTGTAACAGCTGCAGCACACAATGAACCACACTTCGTAAACAGTTGCAGCACAGTGAACCAGCTGTAACAGGTGCAGTCACAGTGAACAGCTGTAACAGCTGTAGCAAGTGAACCAGCTGTAACAGCTGCAGCAAAAGAACCAGCTGTAACAGCTGTAGCACAGTGAAGAACCAGCTATAACAGCTGCAGTAACACAAGTGAACCAGCTGTAACAGGTGCACATCACAGTGAACCAGCTGTAACAGCTGTAGCAGAGTGAACAGCTGTAACAGCTGTAGCACAGTGAACCAGTTATACAGTGCAGCACAAGTGAACCAGCTGTAAACAGCTGGAGCATAATGAACCAGCTGTAACAGTTGCAGCACAATAACCAGCTGTAACAGCTGCAGCACAATCAATACCAAACGTGTAACAGCTGCACCACAATGAACCAACTGTAACAGCTGCAGCACAATGAACCAGCTGTAACAGTTGCAGCACAGTGAACCAGCTGTAACAGCTGCAGCACAATGAACCAACTGTAACAGTTGCAGCACAGTGAACCAGCTGTAACAGTTGCAGCACAGTGAACCAGCTGTAACAGCTGCAGCACAGTGAACCAGCTGTAACAGCTGCAGCATAATGAACCAGCTGTAACAGTTGCAGCACAGTGAACAGCTGCAGCACAATGAACCAGTTGTAACAGCTGCAGCACAATGAACCAGCTGTAGCAGTTGCAGCACAATGAACCAGCTGTAAGAGCTGCAGCACAATGAACCAGCTGTAACAGCTGCAGCACAATGAACCAGCTGTAACAGTTGCAGCACAATGAACCAGCTGTAACAGTTGCAGCACAATGAACCAGCTGTAACAGCTGCAGCACAATGAACCAGTTGTAACAGCTGCAGCACAATGAACCAGCTGTAACAGCTGCAGCACAGTGAACCAGCTGTAACAGTTGCAGCACAGTGAACCAGTTGTCACAGTTGCAGCACAGTGAATCAGCTGCAGCACAATGAACCACCTGTAACAGCTGCAGCACAATGAACCAGCTGTAACAGCTGCAGCACAATGAACTAGCTGTAACAGTTGCAGCACAGTGACCCAGCTGTAACAGCTGCGGCACAGTGACCCAGCTGTAATAGCTGCAGCACAGTGACCCAGCTGTAACAGCTGCGGCACAATGAACCAGCTGCAACAGTTGCAGCACAAAGAACCAGCTGTAACAGGTGCAGCACGTTGAACCAACTGTAACAGTTGCAACACAGTGAACCAGCTGTAACAGCTGCGGCAGTGAACCAGCTGTAACAGCCGCAGCACAATGAACCAACTGTAACAGTTGCAGCACAGTGAACCAGCTGTAACCGTTTCAGCACAGTGAACCAGCTGTAACAGTTGAAGCACAGTGAACCAGCTGTAACAGTTGCAGCACAGTGAACCAGCTGTAACAGCTGCAGCACAATGAACCAACTGTAACAGTTGCAGCACAGTGAACCAGCTGTAACAGGTGCAGCACAGTGAACCAGCTGTAACAGCTGTAGCACAGTGACCCAGCTGTAATAGCTGCAGCAGTGAACCAGATGTAACAGGTGCAGCACGGTGAACCAACTGTAACAGTTGCAACACAGTGAAACAGCTGTAAACAGTTGCAGCACAGTGAACCAGCTGTAACAGCTGCGGCAGTGAACCAGCTGTAACAGCTGCAGCACAATGAACCAACTGTAACAGTTGCAGCACAGTGAACCAGCTGTAACAGGTGCAGCACACGTGAACCAGCTGTAACAGCTGTAGCACAGTGAACCAGCTGTAACAGCTGCAGCACAATGAACCAGCTGTTAACAGCTGTAGCACAGTGAACCAGCTGTAACAGCTGCAGCACAGTGAACCAGCTGTAACAGGTGCATCCACAGTGAACCAGCTGTAACAGCTGTAGCAGAGTGAACCAGCTGTAACAGCTGTAGCACAGTGAACCAGTTATAACAGCTGCAGCACAGTGAACCAGCTGAACAGCTGCAGCATAATGAACCAGCTGTAACAGTTGCAGCGCAATGAACCAGCTGTAACAGCTGCAGCACAATGAACCAACTGTAACAGCTGCAGCACAATGAACCAACTGTAACAGCTGCAGCACAATGAACCAGCTGTAACAGTTGCAGCACAGTGAACCAGCTGTAACAGCTGCAGCACAATGAACCAACTGTAACAGTTGCAGCACAGTGAACCAGCTGTAACAGTTGCAGCACAGTGAACCAACTGTAACAGCTGCAGCACAATGAACCAGCTGTAACAGTTGCAGCACAATGAACCAGCTGTAACAGTTGCAGCACAATGAACCAGCTGTAGCAGTTGCAGCACAATGAACCAGCTGTAACAGCTGCAGCACAATGAACCAGCTGTAACAGCTGCAGCACAATGAACCAGCTGTAACAGTTGCAGCACAATGAACCAGACTGTAACAGTTGCAACACAATGAACCAAGCTGTAACAGCTGCAGCACAATGAACCAGTTGTAACAGTTGCAGCACAGTGAACCAGCTGTAACAGTTGCAGCACAGTGAATCAGCTGCAGCACAATGAACCACCTTTAACAGCTGCAGCACAATGAAACCAGCTGTAACAGCTGCAACACAATGAACCAGCTGTAACAGCTGCAGCACAATGAATCAGCTGTAACAGTTGCAGCACAATGAACCAGCTGTAACAGTTGCAGCACAATGAACCAGCTTAACAGCTGCAGCACAATGAACCAGCTGTAACAGTTGCAGCACAGTGAACCAGCTGTAACAGTTTGCAGCACAGTGAATCAGCTGCCAGCACAATGAACCACCTTTGACAGGCTGCAGCACTATGACCAGCTGTAACAGCTGCAGCACAAGTGAACCAGTTGTAACATCTACAGCTCAGTGAACCAAGACAATTCCAAAGGCAATAACAAAACTGTACGATCAGTGTAAACAGCCTAATCTTCCTCCTAGAAATCTTCTTTAAGAGATCCCGGTGTCAATTTCTTACAGTTTTCTCATCTTGGTTTTTTAAAGTTAGGTGACCAACCAACAAAAACTTTTAGTTATCCAAAAATAGTGAAATTAAGGAAAGAAAAGAGCTTCTGCGACACGTCTGGCAACTGTATCTGCAAACAGGAAATGTTGCAACTTGTACGCACATGATATTTATCTTTATCTTGCAAGACTGGCTTACAAATGTACAGGCAACATCACACGCAAGATACACCGAGAGACGTATGGCCCTTAATGTACACATGCTGGGTTTACTTTGTTGGTGGTGAAGAGTTTGCATACAAACTTGAACGGCTATCGTGTAGTCGAGAGACTTTGGTAGGTAAGACACATAGGCAACAGGCAACTTTATTCTGAAACGTTTCGCCTACACAGTAGGCTTCTTCAGTCGAATACAGAAAGTAGGCAGGAACAGTAGAGATGTGAAGACGATGTAATCAGTCCATCACCCTTGAAGTCGAAGATTTGAGGTTATCAGTCCCTCAGCCTGGAGAAGTTCAGTTCCATAGTCTGGAACTATCTGAAGATCAGATCAGATCAGATCGGACTCACAGGTAAGTACCCACGAGGGGCGAGGGGCAAGTGGGGACAGTGCGAAGAATAGACGGGGAGAGGAATGTCTTGAGTCGAAGAGAGAAGAGTCAGGACTAAACCCAACTGCTAAGCCTGAATGACAATGATGAAAGACGATGTAGACAACAGGAACTCGGCAGGAGCTGACTGCAGCTTGCTGGATAGAAGATTTCTGCTTCTTGATGGTGATTGGTGGCTGCAGGCGACAAGGGAGGGGCTCGACGTTGATTGGTCCTGAAGATCAAGCGACAGTGCGGAGACTTAAATACTGTCGGAAGAAGTGCAGATTAGTAGTAGTGAGAATGCAGCCACTGAGAGGTCACGTCCCTCTCAGATCAAAGTTGTCCAAGGAGTTTTCTGTACCAAGATGCCATTGCGTTGCAGTGTCTGACAGGGAGAATATCAAAATAGTATACAATACCGACGGTTTGGTAGGTAAGACACATAGGCAACTTTATTCCGAAACGTTTCGCCTACACATTAGGCTTCTTCAGTCGAATACAGAAAGTAGACAGGAACAGTAGAGATGTGAAGACGATGTAATCAGTCCATCTAAACTACAGACCAGTCTCGGACATGCATAGCATACAAAGTCATGGAGAAGATTATCAGGAGGAGAGTGATGGAGCACCTGGAACGAAACAAGATTATAAACAACAACCAGCAAGGATTCATGGAAGGCAAATCCCGTGTCACAAATCTTCTGGAGTTTTGTGACAAGGTAACAGCAATAAAAAACGAGAGAGAGCGGTGGGTTGATTGCATTTTCCTGGACTGCAGGAAGGCCTTCAACACAGTTCCTCACAAGATATTAGTGCAGAAGCCGGAGGATCAGGCATGTAAACAGGAGGGGACTGCAATGGATCAGAGAATACCTGACAGAGAGGCAACAACGGGTCATGGTACGTGATGAGGTACCACAGTGGGCTCCTGTGACGAGCGGGGTCCCACAGGGGTCAGTCCTAGGACGAGTGCTATTTTTGATATATGTGAATGACATGGTGGAAGGGATAGACTCTGAAGTGTCCCTGTTCGCAGATGATGTGAAGCTAATGAGAAGGATTAAATCGGATGAGGATCAGGCGGGACTACAAAGAAACCTGGACGGGCTGGACCCCGTGGCCCGGGCAACGGGTTTTCTCGATTTCAGCCCTGCCAAATCCCAAAGTCTAAAGTTTGGGGGAGGGAAAAGGGAAAAAAACCGCAAATAGAGTTTTTGGCTAGGGGGGAAAAAGGCTGAAAAACCTCACTCAAGGGAAAGATTTTGGGGCCCGGTGACCAAAACACCGAGCACGTCCCCGGAGGAAATTTTTTAAACCAGAAAAAACTGCGGCCAGCATATGGACACTGGCAAACTGAAAATAGCGTTCCGTTTCCCTTTAAAGGTAAGGAATCGTTCAAGACACGTACACTTTTTCGTCGGGGCCCTTTACTGGAGTATGCAGGCCCCAGTTTGGGGGAAACCCCGCCCCTGGTCAAGCCCCGTCAAGAAATTAGAGAAATTTGGAAAAGGGTTTGCAACAAGGTATTTCCCGGGAGTTTGGGGAAATTTTTCCTACGATGAAAAGTTGAAAAAAAAATCAAAAATGAGAAAAGGGGGAAAGGACAGGGGGGTTTCAGGGGGAGAATGTTTAAACAACAAAAAAAAAATACTCCCGAAAAAATTAGACAAGGGGGGAAGGACAGGATTTTCGAGAGGGGGGAACACAGAAACAAGGGGGTCAAAATTGGAAGTAAAAGACTCAGCGAGCACAGGGATTTAGGAAGAACTTCTTCAGTCCCCAGAGTGTCAAAAAAGTAAAATTAGCCCTACCCAAGTGATGTATTTGGAGGCAGGAACCATACTTAGTTTTTTAAGACGATGTATAAAAAAAGCTCAGCAAGCAGAGAGAGGCCCTATTTGGGGCGATCAGTAAAGAGGGGGGGGCCAGGAGGGGAATCTCGCCCCCTTTTGAAACCCCACAATTGGGGTGGAGTACAGCTTTTAGCTGTACTCGGTGAGGGCCCGGGGTTTTTTGTTTCCCCGACAAAGGGGGTTTGGAAACTTCGGGACGTGTTTCTTTACCCCGGGTTTTTGTCTATGTTCCCCCATCAGTAAAATGGGTTCCGGGGGTTTTTGTGGCTGGTGTGGGTCGCCCCGGGGAAAAACCCGACCAAATTTTGGCCCAAAATTTGCTCTGCCTAAAAAGGGGGAAAATTTCTATTTTAGTAGTATGTTTTTTGATGTAAAGCTGGGAAAAGTATTTTTAAAGTACTTTTTTTGTAAAATAAAGAATTATTTTATTATTTTATTTTATTATTAATAAAAAAATATAAAAGTCCAGGGAACCCTTCATATGTTTTAAAAAGTTAGAAGTTGATTTGGTCAGGACACGGGAAAAATGTTTCCCAAAACTCCCCCAGAGCTCTCAAACAGGGCCCAACTGACTCAAAAGGGGGACAAAATTCGGATGGCTATAAAGGGCACTGAAAAACATCTGCTTTTAAAATCACAAAAAATAGAAAAGGAAAACGCAGTTGTTAAGGAGCACCCGGGAGTGTAGGGGGGGCCCCGTCCAGAAAACCGCCCTTTGGGTTTAAGCCTGGTTTTGAAAGTGGTACCCAATTTTGGCCGGACCCCGGGGGTTCCCTAGTGTAAACTGTTTTCTATGATAGTTGTAGTGTTGACATTTTAAAGGGCAGCTAGGGAAAACCCTTGCTCCCATAAAAGACGTAAATCACCGTAAAGGTTTGTATTTCCCCGGGTAAACAGTCAGCCCCTAAAATTTCCCCTTATAGGTTTAGTGCTTTTTCTTGATAGTGCAAATGTGTGTCTATACCATGTTAACACAGATTATCAAAAATTCAGGGGGGGATATCGGAAAAAAAAATTTTGGGGAGAGAGGTCTTACGTACCCCCGGCCTAAATTGGTTCCAGGGTCGATTCTAAGCCTTTTTGGGTTAATAAAAATTTAATATATTTATATATATATATATATATATATATATATATATATATATATTTTATATATATTTATATGTATAAATATATTTATATATATTTATATTTATAATATATTATATAAATATTTTTTTAACATAAAAATTGGAACGAAGTTTTAAATAAAATACATTGTTGATTTTAAAGGGGGAAATATACGGTAATGTTGTTACGTGTGTATCCCTTTTTATAAGGCAAAAAATCTCACCCAGCCCCTCGAGTTTGGGGGTGTCCCCCCAAAATGCAGCAGGGCTTTTAACCCCTTTGAACAGCCCGCACTGAGCCGCGGGAAAGGAAAACTAGCGCCCTGGGACCCCCTATTTAAACCCTGATAGTTTTTTTCCCCAAAATCCTTAAGGAAATTGTGCACTCTTTCCCCATGAGCCAAGGGTATCGGGCCCAAAATGGGAAAAAAAATATAATGATGGGCAATTTCCCTCCATATTTTTAGTTTTTTGGGGGCTCCCTAAAGCTGGCAGCTCCCACCCCTTCCCCCCTGGTGTATTGGAGATGGGTTTAATCAGCCGGGTTTTAGATGAAACCATGTATAGCCCCAAAACCCCCCTTTGCTTCCCATTGTAAGGTTAAAGGGTGTACCTTTGGGAAACGTTCTGGCGCCATCAAAATCTGCTTGGGGGGGGGTGGCTCCCTTACTGCGGGGGCATCCAGGGTTGTGGGGGTTTCCTCTTGAAAATGTTTTTAAACCCCCCTCATGTCTTGCAATTTTCCCCTCGGTTTTAAACGGAAACCCCGACCATGGTCCCCAAAATCGGTTGTTTGCTTCACTCCACAAATACCCCGGGTGTTCGGCGAGAATAGGGGGGCAAGTCGAAGGGAAAAAACCCCGGGATGCGGATGGTTGTGGGTCGAGGCGTTTTGGCCAAGGCTGGATTTGGGGAAAAAAGGCCAACGGGAAAGTCCCCAGATGGGGGGCTTTCATGCCAGGAGGCGGGTCTACCCTTCCCCTGACACACTCTAAAGCATGTTGAGGCTTTTTTTTCCCTTTTTGGCCATCCCATTTGCGATTGTTTTGTGTTTTTGGGGGGGGGAGCGGGTTTCTGGTTTCTGGGGCCCTTTTGGATTATCCCGATCATTGCCCCGGGAAATTAAATTTTTTGGGTTTCCTGGGCCCCAAATTTTTTGCCCCTAAGATGTTCAGGGGGGGTCGTTGCTACAAGCTCTTGGTTGAATTTACACGGGGGACAAAAAAAGAGGTAACGCAATCTGTGTTGACTTGCGGACACCAATGCCCCCTTTTGTCTGACTGGAAGTTTTAGTTTGGGTTTCCACTCCCCGGGTCTTCTAGAGTAAGGTTAAGTACTTTCGAAAAAATCTGCCTAAAGAATTTGTCAAATTCGTGCTTTATAGGGTTATCATATGAAGGTCCAAAAATTCTTGGGAAAATTTTTGTCAACCGGGGCCCCGGGGGTTAAAGCACTTTGTGGAAGGTAAAAGGGGCATCGTGGGTGTCCAGTTGCTATTCGTTTTTCCCTTTCTCCTTAACTTTTCCAAATTTTTCTTCCTGAAAATTTTTTGTAAATTTGGCATTGCTTCCCGAGGTGCCCCTTTGCAAGACATTATTTGTGGGGGCAATGTCTGTCCCTCCGGGGTATTTTGACTCACGGGCATTTATCACTTTTTGACTGACTGAGATGATTTCCATTTGGATGGTTTTCAGGATGAGACCCATTTCCTGCCCCCCTTTCATTCCCTTTTGAAAGGTCATGTAGGGGGGGACTCCTTTGAAACCTGCTAGGTGCCATCATTTTGGGGAACCAGAGGTTTAGTGCTGGTCGGGTCGGGACTGTGTTTTCCCTAACGCAATCCCAAAAGGGAGAAAGGGTGAAAAGAGGATCTCCTTGTTGGACACCCCCCGTTTGTTTGTTGATTTCTTTGCTCCCCAAAAGAGAAGTTTAAATTCCCTTGCTTTTACCCAGCTAAAACCCAAAAGGGGAAAAGGAACCAGGGAAATGTTTTTTGTTTGTGCAAATTACCACTTCTCTTTTCGGAGATTGAACGAAATTTTTTGAAATCTTTTTTTTACCATTTGCTTTTTTCCTCAGGCAGGTTTTTGGGAATATGCCCTTGTTGCATAAAACCGCTGTTTTCACTTCCTTGAAGCCCCCAAAACCCAAAGTGGTTTGGTTAAAGAAATAAAGGCTGCCTGTGCACAAATTTCTTCGGACGGCGGGCTTGGATACGAGGGCGGGGGAACCCGTGTTGCCTACTGAAATTTGGGCCCCAAAATTTCCCTCATCCTTCTTTTTAAGTGCAAAAAGTGTTGCCCCAAAAAAGATGGGTTAATTTCATCAGGAATCAGCCCCCAAAGGGAATTGTTGACGAACCTTGGGGATCTCTGAAAGCGTGTCTCTCCCAATTTTCCCCCCAATAACGGGGGTTTAACCTTTTTTTTTTTAAATTTGCTGGGGGCCTTATTCCGTGTAACCCCACCCGACCCAGAGGGGAAAAGACTTTAAATTCTTTGTAAATTTTCTGAGTCTTCCAAAATCAAGGGTTTCCCTGTGGGGGACGGGTGTTGGAATGTTGGTCCCAACGGGTTTTCCCCGGGGCAGGGTGCTTTCCTCAAAGGGGCTTCAGCCTTTTGTCGCATCCCTGGGAGCAACTGTTCTTCACTGGAAATTAATTTGATTGCCCCCACTGGGGTTGCCCTCTTAAATTTTCTTGCTCACCGGGGACTTGCCCTTTTTCCTGTCTTTTGAGTGGTGGGGGTTCTGCCTCTCCCTTTTTTGTTTTGACGGGGAAGGGGGAAATGGGGGTTTTAAAACTCTGGGAAAAAATCTTTTAAAGGTTTTAAATTTTTTCATTGGGCTACCCCCTTTTTCCCCCTTTTTTTCCGGCACCCCAAAGCGGGAATTTTAAAAAAAAGTAGCAGGTTGTCCCAAATGCCTTGAGGGTTTGGGTTTTGGAGTTTTAAGATAGTGGAACCACCTTTTTACTTTTTTAAGGAGGCTGTAAGTTTCCAGGGCGTGGGACGGGCTGCTTTTGGGAAATATGTGTGAGTGTTCTTTCCCTGTTGCTTGTTTTTTTTTCCCAAAGATTGTCTGATGGGGATAAAATCTGTTGGAGGGGGTTTTTCAGGGTCCCTGAGGTGGTCTGGATCATCATTTTCCCACAGGGGGGACATCCTAAAACCAAGGGGAAACCCTACCGTTTTTTGGGGGGAAAAAACCTTTTGAGTTGGGGAAAAACAAGCTGAAAGCATGCCCGACACTTGCCTCCCCTAGAAATTGCCAGCCGTGCCTTTTCCCTGGCTGTTGTTTCCCTCCTGGTGGCACCCATCTGCTAGCCCTAGAAAATTTAGGGGGTGGAATATGAATGCTGGGTGGGTTTTTGGTGGGGGGAGGTAGTAAAACTTGCCCCGGGGGTGGGGGGGGTTGGGGGTTTGAGGGGCCGGGGGGGGGGAAGGGAAAAAATTTTCCCCTTTGGGGGAATTAGGGGGGGGGAGCGCAGGTTGAGTGGGGTTATCCCCCGGGGGTACAATACACATGGACTTGCACACTATTATTTTTCACCCCTGTCTTACATACACATAACTTTATTTGGGTTTTCCCTGTACACTATGAACAATTTTGGGTTTTGGGCCCTGCTGAAACCCAAGTGTTTTACTCACCATCTAGTTACACCTTTTTACCTCTTCCCCCCACCCCGTGACGTGGGGGTGGAAGCCCACTGGTCATCCCTCGTTAACATTAATTTCACATTGTTTTTCCATAAAATTAAACCTTTTTAAAAAATCCATGGGTTTGCACAAACATTTCCGTTAAATGAAGCTTTGGTTTCTGGATTTTACATGTTTTTTTAAAAGCTTTTCGAGGTTTGTATGTACGGGTTAAACTTGGGGTATCATAAAAAAAGTGTAGGCCTTGTACTCCCCACACCTCCACTGGCCGTTTTTCCTCACTACCCCACCCCTCGCCAACATTCACAAACCCGCACAGCATTTCCACAATTTACCCTTTTTAAAAGGTGCTTTGGGAAAAGTCTTCTCGCCTTTACTGGAAAACTTCCCAGGGGGTTTTCACAAAAAGTCCTGTTTAGTTTTAACCTGGTCAGCCTCGTTGATTCCCCCGGGCTTATAAATTTAAAATCCCGCAGCCTTTGCCCGCCCCCCCCCAAAGTCTTGCCAGCGCCCGCGCAGGGGATATATATATATATAAAACATATATTTTTATATATATATATATAAAATTAATTTTTTTATACTTTTTATATATTTATATATTATTATATATAAAATTTTATATATATATATAATTTTAATGTTGAAGACCCAAAACTATTCCCAAAAAAAAGATAAAATAATTGTTAATTTTTTTTAAAAAATTTTTAAAAATACTTCCCTTTCGTAAATCTTGTTACTCATACAAATACCTCACTTTTTAAAACCCGTATGATCCTTTCCCGTGTAATATATAGTAAGAAATTGTTTGCCCGAAATGCCTAGGCCTCCCAGGCATATAGTGGCCTTCTCTGTAATAAAAATTTAAATATACAATTTGCATTTTATAATGTGTAAAACCCCCCTTGGGAAAATCAATAGAGAAACAAAGAATTTCAATTTTAATAAAATTTAATTTTTTTATATATATATTTATTTTTTAAATATATATATTAAAATTATTATATTATATATATATTTTATATATATATTTATATATATGAAACCTCGGTTTTTGTTTGCCCCGGGGTTTTGGCCCAATTCGGTTTTCGACGACTTTTCTCGTCAAAATTTTTTCCCAGTTTTTTTGTTTAATTTAAATCGGTTTTCGTGGAAAACGTGTGCCTTCCCGCACCCACCCCAAAGCATCCCATGTGTCCCCGAGTAGTTTGGGTTTGTTTTGTCCAGTTTTTTTCCCCGCGCTTCTTTTGTAAAAATCAATTTTTTTTTGTGCTTGGGTTTTTTGGTGCGGCTGTAAATTGGGTTGTTTTAAAAAGCCTTTATGGCCCAAAATTTTTGGGAAATAGATGTCATCATAATATATTTAAAATCTCAAAAAAAACATGAAGAGTTTAAAAGGGAAAATTAATAATAGAGATAAAACATATATCATTACTTTAAAAAATTTAAGGGGAGTTGGGGAAAAAAAGTAAAATAAAGTAAAAAAAAAATATTATTTTACTTTTTATTTCTACTACTTCACTTCTACTACTTCTATTACTAATGCTACTACTAGCTTGCCCACTTTAATTTCAAATAAATTTCTTTACTAATGCTTCTTACTACTTCTGCTTTTAAATTTACTACTGCACTACTACTACTAATTTTCCCACTGCTACTACTTCTATGTGCTATACTTTACTTTCTGCTACTTTCCCACTATACTTTGCAAAATGCTTTCTTTACTATGTTACTACATTATTATGTTTCTTACCTACTTACTTTGCCAAAATGTTTCCTTTTTCTATGTTACTTTCATTTTTACTGCTACTTACCCACTACTTTTCTACTGCTACACTTTAATACTGCTATAAAATTTTCTACTACGGGTCTACTTTTCTACTGCTTTCTTTCTACTGCTAATACTTTACTACTGCTATGCTTTTCTACTGTTAAACCCTTTTTACTGCTACTTAATACTAATATGCTTCTGCATTTCTACTGTTACTACATTTTACTACTTTCTACTGCCCTTATATGCCTACTTTTCTACTGCTACTTACCTACTAAAAGGCCCCCAAAATCTGGAACACCCTTCCTGAAAACTCTAGAACTTTCAAAACACATTCCCTACCTTTAACCTTCCCTTAGAAAAAAATCTTTTTTCTCCCCGATAATACATAAAAAACCTTTAAAACGGTTTTTTTGTAGCGAATTTTTCCCTTTAAAAAACAGAAAAAAATTAAAAATGCCCCCATTTTTAAAGGCATAAAACTCGACCATTTTTTCAAAAAAGTAAGGGTGTACAATGTTTAAATTGAATCAGATGAAAGATAAAGGGGTAGGGTAATCCTTTTAAAGAACGAAAAATTTTGGGGAAATGTCAAAAGGATGCAAAAAATAAAAAAAAAATTTTAAGTTTTTTTTTAAGGGTTTTTGAGGGGCGAAAAAAAACAATAAAAAACACAGTTTAAAATATCGCAAATCCCCATTTATCCCAAGAAGAATCTTATTCCTCAAAAAATGTTTTGGGAAAAATCTTGGGCACTTCTATTAAAAAGTTAAAAAAAAAAGGGCAATTAAATTATTTTTAAATATACAAGCAATTACATTTTGTAAAAACTCTAGAGTCAAGGGGGTGCCAGAAGTTGGGACACTTCCCTCCCCCATAACTGGCGCCCTCAGGGATGAGCAACTCTCACTCCCCGCACTAAAATTTTGGGGTCCTAAAAAAGCCAGTAGTGTATTTGGACGGGAAAAATTTTAAAGAGCCGGTGGCCTGGGGGGGCTAAAGCTCCCCCTTTTAAAACACGGAGGGCCCGGGTTCGATTCCCCGGGGGGGTGGGGAAAAATTTCGACACGTTTCCTTACACCTGTTGCCCGTTCACCTAGGGAGAAAAAAGGTAATGGGTGTTAGTCGGGCGGTGTGGGTCGCATCCCGGGGGGGCAAGTTAAGGACCCAATGGAAAAAAAGTTAGCAGTCCTCGATGAAAGCACTGACCCTTTTTTGGGTTATTCCCGGGTGGCTAACCCTCCCGGGGGTTTAAAAAAACCGAACCCAAAATTTTATTTTTAAAAAATTTGTAAATTTTTTTCAAATAAAAAAAGAAAATACGAAAATTGGCCTTTATTCCTCTTTATGGGCAGCACGAACCCAAAAAAAAAAAACATTTTTGGAACAAAAAATACTTTAAAAAAATGATAGAAACAAAATGTTGCATCAAATATTGCCAGAATTATGCACTTTTTTTTTGGTAAGAAAAACATTTTTTTTTCCCTAAATTTTTCTTTCCAGGGGAAATCCTTTTGTCGCCCCCCCCTTTGGGTGCCTTGAAACCCAGGGGAATTTTTTAAAAGTTTAAACCCGATCGTTCTCTATTCATATTATTAATTCCCGGCAAAAAACATTTTTTTGGCAATATATAACTAGCCTTCGGTCCGGACTCCGAAATCGTATTAAAAACGATCATAAACAATACGTAACGGATGCAGTTTGAACCCATGGCGGGGGCGAGGGCCCCTAAAATCCAGGTTTAACTTGGTTTTAAAGGCGGTTTTGAGGCAGCTGATGGGAAAATTTTTTTAGATGCTGCAAATGGGTAGTTTCATTATGAATTTCACAGTGAAACTTGTTTTACGAAGCAAGGAAACCCACTTTACCATCCCTTTAGGTAGGATATGGTCAAAAAGCAACATGATAATCCCCATTAGGAAAAAATTGCAAATTCTTTTCACGCAAAGATGACTTTTTTTAAATTGCTGTCAAGAAAAAAACTGGGCGTACAAACCATTTGGTTTTTTCTGGATAAAAACTGTTTTAAGGGGTTTTCAAAGAACACAGTTTAAACAGCAGAATTTCTTTCTGTCAAAACCCCATCGGGGCCCTTTCCCACCAAAGGGAATACCCAAAATATCTTGACCCCGAAAAGGGGAAAAATGTTTACCAAAATTTATTTAGTCGTTTCTTTGGCCAGGAAAATATGCAGATACCACAGTTCAATGGGTCCTCCGATTTTGCATTTATCCCCCCTGAACCTTCAGAGTGCCCGGACAGTACTTTCCACTTCCAAAACCCCAATTCTTAGATCACCCTGCCCAGGAAAGTGTAGGGGTGGAGAACACCTAAAGTTTTGGGTTTCGTAGTTGTTTTTGGGGCCCGTAAAAACATCGCCCCCCTTTCCCCCTTTCAACGCCCCTCTTCCAAATTGGAAAAGGGGGATTAAAGTACTTTGAAGTTAAAAATAGTGAACTAAATTTCCCCAGAACCGCTTTACCACTTTCAAAACTTTGTGAGACAGTTAAAAATCCGCAAATAAAAATATTACATTATCAGTTGTACTGGCCCACTAGATTCCGAAATGTTTTTGAAACTGATCTGTCGGGCAAAAATTAAATGTTCACATCAGTTGACAAAAGATGGAGAACCAGTCCCCAGGGCAAATTATGAGATGGCTCCCTGTAGCCCCTTGTAGTTGGGGTGAGCCCGGTTTAAAAGTGAAATTTAAAAAAAGTATATAGTGAAAAAGAAACCCTTTTATAAAAAACTTTACCTACAAGAGGCTTCTTTTAAATACTTTTTTAAAATTTTAGATGCAACTTCAAGGGTAGTGCCTTGGTCATATCTTCAAAAAAAAGTGCTTAATTTTTCAAAATTATTGGGGGAAAAATTGGTTAAGTATAATTTAAATTTTTTTTTGACATATCAGGGTATCTTTTTAAAGAAAAAAAAAGATTTCCCGATATTTTTAAGCAGATTTCCTAAATTTGTTTGTGACAGATAAGTGAACTGTAGATATAAATCCAGATGTACTCCTGTTAACTCTTTCGGGGCCTAGTTAATAGGTCTTTTATGCATTCATATGCTCTTGCGCTATCGTCCACAGGATGGATATGGGGTGCGCAATAAACTAGCCACTCCAGTGACACAATCTAATCTTGCCAGCCCCTGATACTGACCAATGACGTAGGCTTGTTACGAAGTCCAAACACAACATGCAGGTTTCTGTAGGCTTTCACACGCTTTCCAGTGTTGAGTAAGATATTGTTCGCCACATAACGATATTAATCATGAATTTGTCGCATAGCTTATCACTACAAGTTCCATCGAAGTCATCTTCACTACGGATGAAAAATGTAAATCAGCTGAATTTATTATGTAACAGCAACACCTCAGTTAAAAGTCTTGTTGTTTCTACTCCGCCTGCCTAGAAGAGAGAAACACGAACGATACTCCCAGAGAGGGAAACTAGCGACACTAGTAACATTCACATGATCACACGAGACCACAGGTGTCTTATCGATATTTTATTAGACTAAAGTATATACACGAGTACACGCACACGCACACGCACACGCACACGCACACGCACACGCCGAGAAGGGAAAACGACAGGCCACTGAGCCCAAGTACATTAGCCAGTGAAACTGATGAAAGGAAAGCTGCAGTGGAGGAAACCAAATTAAATGAGGGGATACACAGGGATATGCAGTGGGAGAATGAAAGGGTGAGGTCAGTCTTTGTGTATGGGCTCCAGGAAGTCGAAGGGGAAACATATGAAGCAAGAAAACAAGGGGAAAAAAAAGCAATTGAAAGCATCATGAAAGCAATAGGAGAAGACGATATGACCCAGCTGGAAAATTTTCGGAGAATAGGGGGGTTTGTAAAAAAAAGAACCCGGCCAGTGAGAGTGACCTTCAAGGCAGAAGCGACTCGGACCAGGATACTGCAGGAGAAAGCATGATTAAGGGACATGACAGCATACAGGAGGGTGTATCTCGACCGCGACAGAACACAAGAAGAAAGGAAGAAACTGAGAGAGATGGTACAAAGGCGAAAGGAGGAAAGAGAGGGGATGGAGAAGACAGACAGGAGATCCCAGACCCAGGAAGAAGATCTAATACAGCCTCCCTCACAACTTTCTATAGAAGCCTCCCAACCAGGTCAACCCCAGTGCAACCAAACACTCTAAATCAAAACACCCATGCCACATCCAATGCCCCCACCCACTACATTACAAACTTCACCCCCACAGCAACAACCCATAGTTCCTTACCAGGTCTCCCACTTCCCCAACCCCAATATACTTCCCAGACCACAGTCTTAGAAAAGAAGTTGAAGGTGTGGTATACAAATGCAGATGGAATAACAAACAAGTATGAGGAGTGGCACGAAAGAATCAAAGAGACATCCCCAGACATAATAGCACTCACAGAAACAAAACTCACCAGAATAATAACAGATTCAATCTTTCCATCCGGATATCAAATCTTCAGGAAAGACAGAGGGAGGAGAGGGGGAGGAGGAGTTGCACTGCTCATTAAAAACCAGTGGGGTTTTGAGAAAATGGAAGGAATGGATGGCATGGGCGAAAGGGACTACTTAGTAGGAACAATCCAGTCTGAGGGACATAAGGTGATAATTGCAGTAATGTACAACCCACCACAGAACTGCAGGAGGCCAAGAGAAGAATACGATGAGAGCAACAGAGCAATGATCAACACACTAGCCGAGGTGGCCAGGAGAGCACACATGGGGGGAGCAAAGTTACTAGTTATGGGTGATTTCAATCACAAGGAGATTGACTGGGAAAACCTGGAGCCCCATGGGGGTCCCGAAACATGGAGAGCCAAGATGATGGATGTGGTACTGGAGAACCTCATGCATCAACATGTTAGAGACACTACCAGAGAGAGAGGAGAGGATGAACCAGCAAGGTTGGACCTTGTATTCACCATGAGTAGTTCGGACATCGAGGGTATCATGTATGAAAGGCCCCTGGGAGCTAGTGATCATGTGGTTCTGTGCTTCGACTACATAGTTGAGCTCCAAGTGGAGAGAGTAGCAGGAATAGGCTGGGAAAAACCAAACTACAAAAGGGGGAACTACTCAGGCATGAGGAACTTCCTTCAAGACATTCAGTGGGAGAGGGAACTGACAGGAAAAACCAGTACAAGAAATGATGGACTATGTAGCAACAAAATGCAAGGAGGCAGAGGAGAGGTTTGTTCCCAAGGGAAACAGAAATAATGGGAAGAACAGAACGAGTCCTTGGTTCACCCAAAGGTGTAGGGAGGCAAAAACTAGGTGTACTAGAGAATGGAAAAGGTACAGAAGACAGAGAACTCAGGAAAATAAAGAAATCAGCCGAAGAGCCAGAAACGAATATGCACAGATAAGAAGGGAGGCTCAGAGACAATATGAAAATGACATAGCATCAAAAGTAAAGACTGACCCGAAGCTGTTGTACAGCCACATCAGGAGGAAAACAACAGTCAAGGACCAGGTAATCAGACTGAGGAAGGGTGATGGGGAATTCACAAGAAACGACCGAGAGGTATGTCAGGAGCTCAACACAAGATTTAAAGAGGTATTTACAGTGGAAACCAGTAGGACTCCAAGAAATCAGAACAGGGGGGCACACCAGCAAGTGCTGGACGAGGTACATATAACCAAGGAGGAGGTGAAGAAGCTGCTATGCGAACTTGACACCTCAAAGGCGGTGGGACCAGACAACATCTCTCCATGGGTCCTTAAAGAGGGAGCAGAGATATTGTGTGAGCCATTAACAAAGATCTTCAACACATCATTTGAAACTGGGCAACTCCCTGAGGTATGGAAAATGGCAAATGTAGTCCCAATTTTTAAAAAGGGAGACAGACATGAGGCACTAAACTACAGACCTGTATCTCTAACGTGTATAGTATGCAAGGTCATGGAGAAGATCATCAGGAGGAGAGTGGTGGGGCACCTGGAAAGAAACAAGTGTATAATTGACAACCAGCACGGTTTCAGGGAAGGAAAATCCTGTGTCACAAACCTACTAGAGTTTTATGACAAGGTGACAGAAGTAAGACAAGAGAGAGGGGGGTGGATCGACTGCGTATTTTTGGACTGCAAGAAGGCTTTCGACACAGTTCCTCACAAGAGGTTACTGCAAAAGCTAGAGGACCAGGCACACATAACAGGAAAGGCACTGCAATGGATCAGAGAATATCTGACAGGGAGGAAACAACGAGTCATGGTACGCGACGAGGTGTCAGAGTGGGCGCCTGTGACAAGCGGGGTTCCACAGGGGTCAGTCCTAGGACCTGTGCTGTTCTTGGTATACGTGAACGACATAACGGAAGGGATAGACTCAGAAGTGTCCTTGTTTGCAGACGATGTGAAGTTAATGAGAAGAATCGAATCGGACGAGGATCAGGCAGGACTACAAAGAGATCTGGACAGGCTACAAGCCTGGTCCAGCAACTGGCTCCTTGAATTTAACCTGCCAAATGCAAAGTCATGAAGATTGGGGAAGGGCAAAGAAGACCGCAGACACAATATAGTTTAGATGGCCAAAGACTGCAAACCTCACTCAAGGAAAAAGATCTGGGGGTGAGTATAACACCGAGCATATCTCCTGAGGCGCACATCAATCAGATAACTGCTGCAGCATACGGGCGCTTGGCAAAACCTACGGATAGCGTTCCGATACCTCAGTAAGGATTCGTTTAAGACCTGTACACCATCTACGTCAGGCCCATACTGGAGTATGCAGCACCAGTTTGGAATCCACACCTAGTCAAGCACGTCAAGAAATTAGAGGAAAGTGCAAAGGTTTGCAACAAGACTAGTCCCAGAGCTACGGGGATTGTCCTATGAAGAAAGGTTGAGGGAAATCGGCCTGACGACACTGGAGGCCAGGAGGGTCAGGGGAGACATGATAACGACATATAAAATACTGCGCGGAATAGACGAGGTGGACAAAGACGGGATGTTCCAGAGATGGGACACAGACACAAGAGGTCACAATTGGAAGTTGAAGACTCAGATGAATCAAAGGGATGTTAGGAAGTATTTCTTCAGTCATAGAGTAGTCAGGCCATGGAATAGCCTAGAAAGTGATGTGGTGGAGGCAGGAACCATACATAGTTTTAAGGCGAGGTATGATAGAGCTCATGGGGCAGGGAGAGAGAGGACCTAGTAGCAATCAGCGAAGAGGCGGGGCCAGGAGCTGTGACTCGACCCCTGCAACCACAAATAGGTGAGTACAAATAGGTGAGTACACACACACACACACACATACCGCAGACAGAGTATAGGCTAGATGGCCAAAGACTTCAAACCTCACTCAAGGAAAAGGATCTTGGGGTGAGTATAATACCGAGCATGTCTCCGGAAGCACACATGAACCAGGTAACTGCTGCAACATAATGGGCGCCTGACAAACCTGAGAATAGCGTTCCGATACCTCCGTAAGGAATCGTTCAAAACTCTGTACACTGTGTACGTCAGGCCCATACTGGGGTATGCAGCACCAGTTTGGAACCCACACCTAGTCAAGCACGTCAAAAAATTAGAGAAAGCGTAAAGCTTTGCAACAAGATTAGTCCCAGAGCTAAAGGGAATGTCCTACGAAAAAAGGTTAAGGGAAATTGGCCTGACGACACTGGTGAACAGGAGGGTCAGGGCAGACATGATAACGACATATAAAATACTGCGAGGAACTGACAAGGTGGACAAAGACAGGATGCTCCAGAGATGGGACACAGAAACGAGGGGTCACAATCGGAAGTTAAAGACTCAGATGAGTCAAAGGGATGTTAGGAAGCATTTCTTTAGTCACAGAATTGTCAGGAATTGGAATAGTCTGGGAAGTGACGTAGTTGAGGCAGGAACCATACATAGCTTCAAGGCGAGGTATGATAAAGCAGAGAGAGGACCTAGTAGCGATTAGTGAAGAGGCGGGTCCAGGAGCTATGATTCGACCCCTGCAACCACAAACAGGTGAGTACACACACACACACACACTCACACACACACACACACACACACACACACACACACACACACACACACATAGGACGCCCTGTACTACAAAAAGCTGTTATTGACATGTATACATGAAGTCTTAGTGTAAAGTGTGAAGAAACTCATGAATCACTTACAGTATATATATACTGTATGTACTATACTACTAGAGATTATTAATATAAAATTTTAGGAAAAATAGCAATGAAACCCAATATTGTCTCGGGAGCCGAACAAAGAAGCTTCGGGTGCTTGTGAGCCACAGTTTGCCCACCGTTAATGTATGACTTAATTTCCCGTGCGACAACTTGAGAAAGCCTCCTCTGATCGGCTTGAAACTTTCTACACTGGTGTATCCAACTCAGGAGGACGCTGGAAGCTACTGGCATGAGCAAGTGTCAGTTATATTTGAACATGTAGGAAGTGTACTCGTCTACTTCTAGTCACTTCTTCGTGCCTGCTGGGATCTAGTCTTAGCTCCTGGTCCTGCCTCTTAACTGGCAACTGTCAGGTTGGCTCCCTCCTTGGCTCGTGGGTTCTATCGTACCTATACTTAAAGCTCTGCATGAAGTCAGCCTCCAAAACGTCTCTGTCCAAGTCATTCCACTTTCTGACCACCCTGAGGCTGAAGAAACATTTCCTGACATCCCTCTGATGGGAAACTCTAAATTCGTAAGTCATACAGAGCGAGGGAGGGTAGGTAATTAATGAGGTTTAATAAGACAAAGGAGAGGACAGCTGCAATTTCTTGAATCAAGATCCCTTTGACAGCACCAAGGCATTCCTTTCCCCCCAGGTTGATGGGACAGTGGTGGTACAGGAAGGGGTGAGAGCAAGTTGATGGGGCGGTAGTGGTAGAGGGAAGGGTGAGAGTAGACCACAGGAAGGTGTTTCTTACCTTTCCTTCCCTCACTTCCTCTATAATGACGGGAAGGGGAGCGAAATTGTCGTTGTGAGTGACAGCTGGTTCGTAGGCTTTGTTTTCAGACTTCCCATGATTTTATTTAAGCTAAGAGCTGCTATGCTACATCAGCTTAGTCTACAAGCTAAGATCTATTATCCCACGTCAGCTTATTCTTCAAGCTGAGAGCTAATCTCAGCTCATTTCAAAGCATCGTTCTAAGGTATATTAACACTCCCACAGGATGCGACTCACAGCAGGCGGCTGTTTACTGCTAAGTGAACAGGGGGCAACAAGTGTAGCCTAAAATTCAGGTACCTATTTAGTGCTATGTGAAAAAGGACAGTATGCGAAGGTAGACTAACACCCAGGTACCAGTTTACTGCTAGGTGAACAGAGACAATATGAGAAAGGAGACTAACACCCAGGTTCCTATTTAATGTTTGGTGAACAAGGACAGTATGAGAGATGAAACAAAATTCAGGTACCTGTTTACTGCTAGCTGAACAAGGACAATATGAGAAAGGAGATAAACACCCAGGTATTTATTTACTGCTAGGCGAACAAGGATAGCAAGTGTAGGGAGATTTGTTCATACGTCTCAGACAGCTCAAAATCGAACCTGGATCCTAAATGTTGTGTCGAGCGAACTGCGAATTGAGCTACAATCAACGGCACTTGTAAGCTCACAGGGAGTGTTAAGAAACAGACGATGGAAATTACCTAAGGAAATGAACGCAGTAGCATGAGGATAGGTTGTAAAGAGAGAGAGAGAGAGAGAGAGAGAGAGAGAGAGTGGGAGAATAGAATGGAAGCTTGGAGGGTGTATTCGAGAGTGCTGGATACTGGAGACTATTGTCCGCCTCACGACGCTTACACAACATTGCATGACTGATTGATTGATTTTCTACTTACAGTAGATTACATACAATACAGAGTTAATATATATATATATATATATATATATATATATATATATATATATATATATATATATATATATATATATATATATATATATATATATATATGTCGTGTCGAATAGGTAAAATTGGCGTAAATTTACGAATTAACACAGCGGCTAAAAAAAAAAAAGAAATGTGTCAAACATCCTCGAAGGAAAACCTATTAGTGGGTGACAGTTTTTTTTTTTTCCTTTCTTTTTCTCTTCCAAAAAGTCTCATCCGATCGGCTTCAAATTTTAAACACTAATATACTGTAAATAGGGAGAGGTTCGTGCAACTGTAGACTTACACAGATGCGCTCTGCTCAGTGCTTTATGTAGACTACCCTTGAAGGGAGCTTCCTTGAAGCTGTTGAGGGGGCTCTTGATCTAAGGAATTAGATTTGTGCTCCAGTTCTCTAAATTCCAGTTCCCTGAAAGCCTTTCATACCCCTCACAGGCGCTGTATAATCCTACGGGTTTAGCGCCCCCATGATTACAATAATCTATGTAGATAGTTCTTATTCTTGGTTTCCGCGCGATATCTCGAGAAAGACTATTTGGGTCGGCTTCAAACTTTTAATGCTGGTTTATCCTACTGATAAAAAAAAAAGTTGGGATTCTTACTGAAGTGTTCAGGTGCCAATTTGCCAATTTTATTCTGAAAATGATGTGAAATATGTTTAATAGGCCTCATTTAAACAGTCTGAATTGTTGTGATGAATCTTTTCAAAAGTCTGATGTATTTGAAAATTTAGGCTGTGTAGGTGCAAATATACTAATTTACTAATAATAAAAAAAAATAAAAAAAAAATGCCTCTTTTGATAGGCTTCAAACTTTTATCGTCTGTACTGTTTTTATCATAGGAAGGTCGACATTAATTTTGGGTTGCGCAACTTTTTAATTTTCCAATGTTCTTAAACATATTGTTTTTCGTGCAGTAACTGGAAAATGCTTCTTTCGATCTACTTCAAACTTCAACTGATACAGTTGTTTTAGTTTTGTGTTAAGTGCCAATATATAATGACAGTTTCCATGTGATAATCTGTGACTGCCTCCACTGATTGGTACAATCTCTCCGACACTAATATTTTTAGCTGCATTACAAACTTACGCCGCGCTCTCTACCATCCATTTTGCGTGCACTGAGGTAGAGGAGGCTAGGCTTGTGGGATACATGGATACCTTTCGCGGATCGCTCAGCGACCGAAACAAGTCTAGTTACTAAAGAACAAAAAAGGCAGAAGACCATGACTGGAACAATACACAAATAACCCGCACATAGAAGAGAGGAGTTTACGACGACGTTTCGGTCAGACTTGGAACATTACCTCATCTTTTGTATATAAGTCTGTTTTCCAATTATGTTCTTGAATTTGTAACGATTTGTAATTTACAAAGTCACACAGTGTGACTTTGTATATGGTCCAAGTCGGACCGAAACGTCGTTGTAAGCTCCTCTCTCCAACATACGGGTTATATGTGTAAAGTTTAGTTATTATCGTGCCTAGTGTTTCCTGTGTTGTACAGTACAACAATTTGGGGATAAATGTACCAAGGTCCTAGTGAAGTGTGTGTGTGTTTTTAATGTATTAAATCCGTAATGTGCTGCTACCTTTTTATATATGACAGTTACATGGTGGTAGAGACAAGCATATCTCACACAGTGGAAGGGAGACAAGCATATCTCACACAGTGGAAGGAAAGACAAGCATATCTCACACAGTGGAAGGAGAGAGAAGTAAATCTCACACAGTGGAAGGAAAAACAAGTAAATCGTGATCACACAGTGGAAGGAGAGACAAGCATATCTCACACAGTGGAAGGAGAAACAAGCATATCTCACACAGTGGAAGGAGAGAGAAGTAAATCTCACACAGTGGAAGGAGAGACAAGTAAATCGTGATCACACAGTGAGGAGAGACAAGCAATCTCACACAGTGGAAGGAGAAACAAGCATATCTCACACAGTGGAAGGAGAGACGGAAAAGTATATCTCACACAGTGGAAGGAGAGACAGAAAAGTATATCTCACACAGTGGAAGGAGAGACAAGCATGTCCACACACGGTGCCAAGATCAATAACAGCAGACACAAGGAAAGAATCTTTCTTTTCCCAAGACATTCTGGCAATGGTTGTGGTTTAAACCCCCCTCCCTCCACTAGAGAAAATCCAACCTCCACTAGAGAAACAGGAACCTCCACTAGAGGGACTGAAATATCCACCGGAGGCTCTGTAACCCGCGAAAAGATTTAAGAGTTTCCGGTGAGCAGATATCTTAAAAGTAATATCAACATTACATAATAGTTTACCATCAATGAGTGTTTTGCTTCGTGTCAATCTGTATATGCAACAAAAGTGCCAAGGTATGCTTGTCAAAACAGGCCACATTATGATGAGGTGAAGCAATACAGGGTAACGAAGATCATTCCCCAGTTTCAACAGTATAGGGCAGCATTTCTCGACCCGGGTTCCGCAAGAGGTCGCAAGGGGTTCCGTGAAAAACAGGAATAAATAGGCTAATCATATGTTAATATATGTTATATATGATACTGGTTATTTATGTTCAAATTTTTGTTTACAGATACGGCTAATATATTTGCATGAATGAAAACCTCTGTATAAGGTCTATGGAACAAGCAGTTTGATTTCAGTTTTTTTTTTCACTCTCAATAAACTTAAAACTTAAATTATTTTTTGCTTAATCCATTTATCAGAAAAAAGTCATATTTTCCTGACGAACCTTAAGTTCATAAAAGAGAAAGAAAGACACTAATAATGATATATAATAATTTTTATGTAGGCGTTCCCCGAGACATAAAAATTATTGTTAGGTAAAAAGGTTGAGAAACATTGGTATATGATCATTCCCAGTTTCAACAGTATATGGTAACGTAGATCATTCCCAGTTTCAACAGTATATGGTAACGTAGATCATTCCCAGTTTCAACAGTATATGGTAACGTAGATCATTCCCAGTTTCAACAGTATATGGTAACGTAGATCAATCCCAGTTTCAACAGTATATGGTAACGTAGATCATTCCAGTTTCAGAACACTTGCAGCGAGCAGAAGAGCTGACAGACACTATTGTGCTAAGTTATTTTATTTTAAATATTTACATTACTTTTATACATTTTTTCCGCTAACATTATATGGTGAGTCGATGAGGCTACTAGCGAGTGTTTCAGCACAATCTAAGAATATGTTATAGTTAGGTAATATTACACAAGTGCAACTAATGTTAACATTTCGCAACGTTTGGCTCCAGGAGCTTTGTCACGCTCTCCAGACGTTGCCACAATAAATTGTCATATTAGCTGCACTTGTGTCCTCTTATCCAACTTACTGTCTGTAATTCTACCTTTATCAGAACGTTATAGTTGTTTGATACTCAGCATTTGTTAACTGTTCCGGAACTCATCGGTCTTGAGGCCGGTCTCAGGGGCAAGCTTCCAAAATTTTATGTATAACATAACTAGAAGCCATTAATAAACATGAAAATAAAGAAGAATGTATACGGGGCGTCACTAGACATATGTAGGCTTTATCTGCCATCTTAGGTGGTTCATAACTAACCCACAATTTGGACTGGAAAATTTAAGAGGACTTTTTGGTCCATCCAGGTGACCCCAAGCTGGCCGTGGCTGTGCTAAATTATCAGCAGAAACGAGGTCACTCCCGTCTTGACTCTACGACCGACCTCGCTTGACTGCCAAGATCAATACTAGTGCAGTTACTCCTTTTATGAGGGTAAGCAATAAATTCCCTTAAAAATGTTGATCATAGTTTATATTATGTACACATTTCCACGAAATGAGGACATGGAGAGTATTGCTTAATTGCATTAAGTAACAGTTATTTTTAAGTGTGGTGACTTAAGATTATGACAGAGCCCAGCCTTGGGAGGCATCAAATGTAGTCACGTGTCCTCCTCCTATGAAGGAAAAACATTGTAAGCTTTAAGATAAATAATTTGCATTTAAGATTTTATCACCTGCCATGATCTCTGGCTGAAAGAGACTCGAACCTACGAACCTTGGAACAAGGTACGCAGTGCTTTACCAATCTACCCACACTGGACCAATACCTTGGAGTCCAGCTTGCGCTAAACTTTGATCCAAGGCAGCCAGCTTTCAGGGAGAAGGCTTACAGCTTTTCATCTCATCCCCTGCATGCATCAGCCTTACTAGAGATATTAACAATGCAAGGAATTCGCAAGAGCAGGCGAAATATACACAAGCACTGATCTCTGGCTGAAGGAGACTCGAACCTACGAACCTTGGACTCCAAGGTATTGGTCAAGTGTGGGTAGATTAGTAAAGCACTGCGTACCTTGTTCCAAGGTTCGTAGGTTCGAGTCTCCTTCAGCCAGAGATCAGTGTTTGTGTATATTTCGCCTGCTCTTGCGAATTCCTTGCATATATATATATATATATATATATATATATATATATATAAATATATATATATATACCAACTGCGATAACATAGACAAGTATGTTTATGGAGCAACTTGCAATGCGAACAAACTGCGCGATGTAGCAGCTAGGCTTAGACTTTGTTACACGTACTTCTGGCACTTTGGCAGATAAACTGATGATCAAAGCAACTGCAAAGTATGTGGTGACCTCTATGATCACTATCTTTACCACTATGTGCTTAATTGCCCACTTATTGAGGAATATAGAGATAGTAAAATAACTTATGCGATATGTCAATATCACATAATATCGTAATAAATAAGATAGCAGACATATTAAGCAAATCTCCTAAATTTGTTTTCAACAAATAAGTGAGCTGTAGATAAAGGCCTCTTTTGGGGCCTAGTTCCTAGACCTTTTGTGTATCCATATGCTCTTGCGCTTCCATCCTCAGGACGGATATGGGGTGCACAATAAACTAGCCACTTCGGTGGCAAAATCTAATCTAATGGCGTTTCCATTTCATGTGGAAATAAAATGTGACACATGTATCCATATTATGTCGTAAGCCTGGAATGATGATCTTGAGGATAGCACTGCAGATACTGACATCGAAAGCGATAACTATGCAACAAAGAAGAAACAGGCTAAACAATTTACAAACACACAAAATGCAATAAGGCACGATACAATATATAAGAGTAGGGGGAAACCACGGAGTGCCCCAAAAAAAAAAAAAACTGATTACATATGCAAGGACACTGGAAAACAATGCTCAATGAGTGGAAGCACCTGTGGCAGCGGGGGAGCTACAGGTGTTATTGATACTGTGTAACAGGTGTGAGGAACAATGAGAGGAGTAAAGATTTCGCCATGTGTGTGTATATACGTATATGCATATATATCATATATACATATACATGACTTACCTGTGGCCGGGTTCGCGAGTTCTACTGCCCTCGCAGCCCGGAATATACAGCGATCACTGATCAATTTGGCTGTTACAATTCGCGGCCCGGCCGCTGGCCTATATTAGTAAATAACCTGGTTGATGTAGCACTTGGCGGAGGTAGTGGTCCAGTTTCCTCCTGATGATTATCTGGCAGCGTGATCATTGCTCGTTTCTGACACTGGATGCGTATGTGTTCTTTTCAACGGCACGAAAATAGATGGAAGAACCTTAGGCTTTCCAGTGTATTTTGATACCAATTAACTTCTTTGAACAAGTAAAATTAGGTAAATCTGAGAGATAACATAAATGAAAATTACACTAATATCTAATATAAGATTATATAAATCTGAGAGATTACGTAAACCTGAGATTCCATTAATGCGATACTTTATAAACATGAGAAATTACATAAATGTGAGGTATTTCACAAACCCGAAAGATAAAATAAGCCTTAAAGATTACTTTGATATAATGAAGTACATTAACGACATTTAAGGTTGCATGTTTCAACA
>NC_069407.1:24541052-24543676 GCF_026875155.1 Cherax quadricarinatus
CAAAAGAATACGTGTAGTTGTAAACGTTCCCCGATGAATTCATGACTGTTATTATTAAAGAGCTTCATTACAAATGGGTGACAAGCCCAAGCACAGTAATTTTAAAACACATTGAAATTCCCCACACTTTATAATGACACGTACACACATCGCACGCACGCGCGCAAATACGGGCAAAACGCACGACGGACTGAAACCACCCTACATACACACATTTCACCATATGCATTAAAAAAATTTAAATTTTTCTTCAAAAAGGGACCTGAAACCCTTTTTTTTGCGCAACGATATAATTATTTTTTTTAACTGCAAAGTCGTTTAGGCCCAACGAAATAAATTTAAATTTTATGATAATTTAATGATAAAATTTTACAGAAATTAAAATTTTTTTGTCAGTTTAGCTTTTAAGTGGGGTTTCGGGGCAAAATTAAAAATAAATTTTTGTTTTAAATTTGTCAATTTTAAAAAAAAAACAAAAAGGGTTTTATTTTGTTTAGGTCCCCCGTGTTTTGAGATTAGTGGGCAGGTTTGTATGTAAGGTCTTCAGTACATGGAAAATTTTAAGGGAATGGGGACATTTATCTTAAGCCCAATGAAAGTATTTTTTTTTTTTTTTTTAGTCAAAGATTTAAAATCAATTCACCCCCACAGGCACCCCTGTGAAAAAGGGGAATTAAAATTTAAAGTTTTATATTTCGGGTCCTAAATGTTTGGGAAACAAGTCAAAAGACAAAAAAGGGGAGGAAACCCGGGAAACAAGCAACCATTTTTTCCCAGTCAAGGGAACAATTCTTAACCCTTTAGTAAAAAGGTTAAGCAAATATTGTAAAAAGGGCCCTTTCCTGGGTTTTGTAAGGGTTCGTAGGAAAAAAGGACCCAAAAACCTGATGTTTTGGGGGTTTTTTTTATGATGACCTTCCCTGGGAAATTTTAGTCAACGATTTTGGGCCTTCCATTGGGTTAAACAATTTAAACCCCCTTTTAAAAAAAAAAGGGATCCCCCAATTCCCTTTTACAATAAAGAGAATTCTCAGGTTTTTTAGTTTTATTATTTCACATAAAAAAAGAAGGGGAACAGAACAAAACAAAAAATTTTCCTTAAAAAAAAAAATCATGCACTTCAAAATGTTTCAACTCTTTTTTCGATAACCCATTAAGTTATTTTTTAGGAAGTTAGAACAAACCATTTTTAACATTCACGAGCAAATCACCAAATTTTTTTCAGTCTTTTCTATTTCATCCCCATTTTTTTGGGTTTTTGTGATTGTAAAAAATCATCCCTTTTTTGGGAAAGCACTTAAACCCCATAGGGGTCATATAGTTCCTGGGGGCATTTAGGTTCGATCCAAGGATGGTGAGGGCAAGTCCAATTCCTTGAATTAGGAGCCCCTCAGTGGCATCAAAGAACTGAGGGTCAGGACTGTTACGTATTAATAAATCATTATCTGCACTGTAAAACTACTAGTGTTTTCGGCTAATAAAAGTTAAGAGATTAAAAGTTATTGTAAAAAATTTCTTGAGTACACATGAATTTTCGTGCCTGCTAGGCTGTACCTGTTTTCGCATGGCTAAATAAATTTTTGGAAAACAGAACATTTCATGATTTAACCTTCCCAAGCTCTTGAATTATAAGTTCTTGGTGTTAAATTTATTAAAGGTAAAAGGACGTTGCTATTTTTCGATGTAGCTATATATAAGTATCAGGAACTGAAGGCCGATTCCAAAAGTCATTAACCCTCTGAGTTCTTCAGTTGTATACATTACAAACTTATTTTAATGGGAGGTGGAGATAGCAAGACTTCATATTAGGAATTCATCCAGGACAACAGTGCGGCAAAGATGTATTCTTCAGTCACTGAAGTGTTTACCCATCTCTGTTTTACCGTCTCTGGGTTTTTTTTTTTATCAGTTCCAAAACATTGTAATCTGCCTGAGAGCCTGGGTCCACAACACATAGTAAACACTTCTTCAACCTACATTAATCAACAGCCTTAAGAGTAAGACTACATAAAATTCCTATAAATGTTAGGTGATATACTGAGAAGGAAGGAGGAAGTAAGGGAGGATGAAGAGTAAAAAATTATTCTGATTAACCTGGATGGCTAATAACCCAGAGAAATCAAAGAAAATCACTCTCCTATTTCCATTGGAGTACTTCATCATCTTCCCAGGACGCGGCATAACAGTCCGCTAATACTAGGTCCCTACTTACTGCTAGGTGAACAGGGACGATAGGGGTAACTAAGAAAGACTGCCCCGGGTTTCGCCAAAGCCGGGATCGAACTGGGTCCTTCATAAGGGTTGTTAGCTTACCTTCTAAACCAACCTGCTGGATGCACGTGTATCCTACAAATGATTTAGATCATTGCAACTTAAGCTTGGCATTTCTGAGGGTGCCATAATGCAGCACATTAACCAGGAAAGAAATTAAATACTCAAAGTTTAAAGGAAAAAAGACAAACTGATGTAACTGAGCCGCGTGGTGGACTTCAGCTACTAGCCTGACCTTGAATCTACCTAGAGGTTGTTCTTGGGGGTCAACGTCTCCGCGGCCTGATCCTCGGCTAGGGGTCCCGGTAGATCAGAGCCTGTCGGCTAGGCTGTTCCTGGGGGGCGCAGCAATC
>NC_069407.1:24544176-24654498 GCF_026875155.1 Cherax quadricarinatus
AGTTGATGAGGGATAAAAAGGTGGTGGTGCGTTGAGGTGTATGTGGAGTCAAAAAACGTTATCTATGGAGGCAAAGAAGGGAATGTATGAAAGTATAGTAGTCCCAACACTCTTATATGGATGTGAAGCTTGGGTGGAAAATTTGCAGCAGCGAGGAGACGGTTGGAGGCAGTGGAGATGTCCTGTCTAAGGGCAATGTGTGGTGTAAATATTATGCAGAAAATTCGGAGTGTGGAAAATTAGGAGAAGGTGTGGATTTAAATAAAAGCATTAGTCAGAGGGCAGAAGAGGGGTTGTTGAGGTGGTTTGGTCATTTAGAGGAGAATGGATCAAAGTAGAATGACATGGAAAGCATATAAATCTATAGGGGAAGGAAAGAGGGGTAGGGGTCGTCCTCGAAAGGGTTGGAAAGAGGGGGTAAAGGAGGTTTTGTGGGTGAGGGGCTTGGACTTCCAGCAAGCGTGCATGAGCGTGTTAGATAGGAGTGAATGGAGACGAATGATACTTGGGACCTGACGATCTGTTGGAGTGTGGCAGGGTAATATTTAGTGAAGGGATTCAGGGAAACCGGTTATTTTCATATAGTCGGACTTGAGCCCTGGAAATGGGAAGTACAATGCCTGCACTTTAAAGGAGGGGTTTGGGATATTGGCAGTTTGGAGGGATTGTTGTGTATCTCTATACGTATATGCTTCTAAGCTGTTGTTTCTGAGCACCTCTGCAAAAGGAGTGATAATGTGTGAGTGTGGTGAAAGTGTTGAATGATGATGAAAGTATTTTCTTTTTGGGGATTTTCTTTCTTTTTTTGGGGTCACCCTGCCTCGGTGGGAGACGACCGAATTGTTGAAAAAAAAAAAAATATATATATATATATATGTCGTGCCGAATAGGCAGAACTTGCGATCTTGGCTTAAATAGCAACGCTCATCTTGCCATACAGGACAAGTGAAAATTTGTGTATGCAATAATTTCGCCAAAATCATTCTGAACCTAACCTAACCTAACGAAAAAAATATATTTCACTGTGTTTGTTTAATATTAAATTATTGTAAACAAATCTAAAATATATTTAGTTGGGTTAGACTGAAATAAATTGTTCTTGTTATAATAAGGTTAGGTAGGTTTTCTAAGATTCTTTTGGATCAAAATTAAAAATTTTTACATTAACATTAATAAAAGAAATATATCTTTAAACGTATAAGAGAAAATTTTAGAAAGGATTTAATTTTAAATTTAGTTCTTGCTAATGACCAGTTTTACATATTCGGCACGACATATATATATATATATATATATATATTATATATATATATATTTTATTATATATATATATATATATTATATATATATATATATATATATATATATATATTATATATATTTTGAGATATACAAGGGTCATATTGTGGACATAGTTCAAGCTTATATTTTATATATACCATATTGTTCGGCATATAAGGCGCACTTTTCCCACAGTTGGAAAATCACCCTGTGCCTTATATGCTCAAGGTCAGGGTCAAGAGTAGGGTTTGGGCTACGCTTTAGCAGTTGTTTACTAACATTACGTTACAATTGCTTGAAATCATAAATATGTCTGTGATCGTGCGCCTTATATGCCGGAAAATGCGATATTCTTCTATCCTGTCTCTCAACTTCTCTCCTGCCTCTGCACTTACCCTTCAGTTTAATCCACAAGTTGTTTGTGTTGAAGATCTTGAAGGTTTTGACTGACTTGAAGTCATCGATGTGATCTTTAGGTACCTGTGCTATCTCCAGGAGTCTAAGCTTGTTTTCGTACTTGATGAGCGTTCCTCCCTGCGGGAGTACAAGAGCACCTAATACATCTAATGAACTAGTACATCTCTAGACGTCTCTGGCTTCAGTCACAACGTGACTTTATTGGGACAATGCTTCGCTTTGTGTAGAGCCTTTTCAAGTCATGGCTTGATAAAAACTTTACACAGAGCGAAATGTAACTAAAAGCTTGTTCTTTGTATTGTTCAGTTTGATATCTACTGGTCTGACGATCTTGGGGTCACTTCTTGACCTGGCGTGACCTCACCTTGACGTCAGCTCTGGTCTTGTCGGTGACTTCCATCAGGAAGTGGCACTGACCCGCGCGCTGACCTCCGAGCAGGAAGTTGAGGATGCTGAGGTTGACTGTAGCACCCAGATTGTCTATGTTGCTCACGAAGACGTATTCCTTGCCCTGTTGGTGAACAGAAGAGAGTTAGTGTGATTATTGTTCTGTTGGTGAACAGCAATGAGTTAGCATGCTTTTGTTGGATGGTTGCAAATTTATAGAATCATGCGACGTGCCCCTTCCCTGACCTCTAGAGGGATCGCACCTGGTATCGGCTATTCACACACATTTTTACAGTGGAAATTTTAAAGCGTTGCTCTCATGTATACTTTCATCCCCCCTTTCCTGGACGCTACCCACTGCAGCTGTCTAACAGACAAGTACCTGTTTACTGCTACGTAGATGAGGAGTAACAAGTACAAGAGAGGGACTTGCCCATACGTCTCGCCCCACTTAGCAATCGATCCTAGGCCCTTCCGCTGTGTCACTGGGTTAATGTTCCTCGTGGGGTTGGCAGATACATTTCTGCACGAGACTTCAACCTTGTATTGCCTAATTACTTAACCTGACTGCTTAACTAGCTCACCTGACTGATGAACCAGTCCAGCAGACCACAGTTGTAAAACGACTGATAGAAGTCCCCGTGACCAGGCGGGTACCACCTGGAAACAGATAAGATATATATATATATATATATATATATATATTATATATATTATATATATATATATATTATATATATATATATATATATATATATATATATATATATATATATATATATATATATTTATATATAATATAATAATAATAATAATAATAATAATAATAATAATAATAAACACTCTTATAGGTTAGGTTACGTAAGGTTCGTCAGGAAACAGGACAAGTACATCCTTATAATCTCAACAGGAATCTTCAACAGTCCAGTCCTGGGTCATATATGAGTGGGAAGCACGGAGGAAAAATGTAAAACTGGCATCAGAAAGTGCAAAGTGCACAGTGTGGTGGTCCCCGGTGGGAGAGGGACGGACATACTGCTGGCACAGTGCCATATAGATTGAACTGTCGCAATCAGCAGTCGATCAAATGTTGACTTGCATCTCGTTTCGCTTTTTAAAAGGATGACTCAGGCACATATGCTACCCTTTTGGTATGTTTATTTCCGGATATTTCAGCTGGGCAAAAGGACTCCTCAGCCGAAGACTACTACGTAGGTGAAACGTTTCAGAGTTACAGATATGAAAGGGTTGCACATGTGTCTTAGTTCTGAACTTGCTGATGGTGGTGGTGGTGTGCCTTTATCATAATGATCGCTTGTAACATGAAAAATCCTGATCCAGAAGAATTAATTTTTTATAGCTACAAGAGACAGATAGATAGAGAGAGATCTTGTTAATAAAGTTAGGAATCCTTAACTTGTAAATAGCTAGTCAATAAAGCTAGGGATCCTAAACCTAACCTTGTCAAACCCTGTGTAAAAAAAAAAAAGACACATCAAACACACCCTTCAAGGTTGTCGTCCTCAGCGCAGGTCCTGGGTATGGGCATGAGGGACTCCTTGTTGATCCTCGGGCACCGTGGACTGGTTGAAGGTATACATATCCACCTGCAGAGTGCCAACAACAGGACCAAGATTATTAGTACGGTGTAATATAATCATTTACTAACATCGTAAATAATGTATCTTTTTCCCTTCCTTTCCTCAGGATCCTCGTTTAGTGTTCATAATTTTGTAAATAATAATAATAATAATAATAATAATAATAATAATAATAATAATAATAATAATAATAATAATAATAATAATAATAATAATAATAATAATAATCTTTATTTACTACCAGTACATGTACAAGGTATACAGACCATAACTGACATCAATGACATACTGCAATATAGAAAGACGCTTATTATGCAGAGCATTTCGGGCAAATTAGGTCAGTTTTGTCCCAGGATGCGATCCACACCAGTCCACTAACACCCACGTACCCATTTTACTGATGGGTGAAAAAAAAACAAGTCCTTTTGCAATCTGTATGACTAAGTTCTACATTATTTAACTTATTAGTGTAAGGAAATCACCTGTTATTTGTAGGAATAATGACCTACACCTGACCTCTACTACACTGTACCTAGGACTTCGTAAATATGACCCACACCTGACCTGGATTGTATTACTATACGTAGTACTTGGAAAAGGGTAACCTCATGTGACATGAAATTCCAGAACCTTGTGAAAATAATGTCACGTATCTTTAGTTCACGAGAAACAACCATTCCCATCTCGTATGGAATCTGTTTTAGCAACGAATCTATTTAACTAGGAATTACTGGTACTGATCTGGAATATCTGTTAAGAAACAACAACTTTATCTGCTTAAAATTCTTGTTATTAGAATGAATCAGGAATTCCTGACGTGGAGCTTTATCAGCAAAGACCTCACTTACTTAGGGATCACCATTGGACCTGGACTGATGTGGAATCCCTGATACTTAAATATTAATGACCTCTATTACTTAGGGATCACCATCGGACCTGGACTGACCTGTAATCCCTGGTACTTGCGGATGACCTTCTTGGTCTCTTCGTCAGTGTTGAAGGAGTTCATGAGGACGAGCGGGACCCGGCAGCCATAAGTCTTGTTGAGGTGCTGCAGCGAGCAGAAGACCATCGCAGTTAAGGAGTAAAGAAGTGAGAAGTGGGACAATGAGAGATGCATGATGAGGGATATAGTATACTGTATAAGGATGCAGTGAGGAAGTGGAACACAGTGTGACTGGCACAGTAAATAACATATTCACACTCCTCTCATTCTAACTGGAATTCTTTGATATTTCCCGGCGACAGCTCCAGCCCAAGATTTTGGGTTTTATGATTAAGAAATTTAAAGATTATTACTCTAATTTCCATTTCTTTTCAAAGAGAAGGTCTGAAATCAAGCTCATATATCGTCCTAGCCTGACAGAAGAAGACTGATCCTGCTCTATTAATGTTATTAGTATTATTTAGCAAGAGCATTAACAGGTAGTAACATGTAGTAACCTAGCCAACCCTGAGTTTTCTCTTGTTCGTTTCTCACTGAATCAAGACCAAAGGTATTTTACCTCATCCAGACCAAAGAACTGACTCCACACCCACCTCGATCTGTTGGACGGTCAGGTCGAGGAAGGTGAGGTCGGAGCGCACTGGGATGATGGACTTGGGCCCCTGACAGCCCATGGAGGTGCCGAGGCCACCGTTGAGCTTGACGACCACTAGCTTGTTCAACATGGCCTTCACTGTACTCGCCTCTGGGCCCTGCAGTTCACTGTACTTGGGCACCTGTACAGAAGTGGTCACGGGATGAGGTAGTGATGACGTCGTTGACACTTGACGCAGAACAAACATATATTGGGACAATATTTCCCTCTGCGAAATATATTCCCAACTTTACAATATTTCGCAGAGCGAAATATTGTAAAGTTCTGCTCAGAGAGAAACGTTCTCAATAAAAGCTTGTTTTACAACATGTCTTTCTGTCTTCACGTTGATCTTTGTTTTTCCCCGCTAAAAATGTACTGTAACTGGCACTTTACGTTCTTTATATAGAGAACTTTAAGAACTTATATAATACTGTGTTTATATTTGATACACATATAAATCTGCAACTTCATTACTAATTTTTAATATACTGGCCGTCTCCCACTGAGGTAGGGTGACCCCGATAAAAAAAGAAGTACGTCTGTTTACATTTAGTTATTTATACGGGAGAAGGGGTTACTAGCCCCTTGTGCCGGAAAGTTTAGTCGTCTCTTACCACAATCATGACTTACAGAGGAAGGATTCTTCTCCACTTCCCCATGAATTTCAGTATTAATATTACGTACATAGAAATAAACACTAATCACCAAGAAATGTGCTCGGGAAAAAGTGAGATGGCAACAATCACTACCACCATTACACTCACCATCTAGATAAAAAAAAAACTACCACCCTCCACCTCCTTTCTCCACAACCACCCCCAACTTACCGTCCCTCCTCCAGTTTCTGAATGTTGTCCCACTCCACGCAGGGTCCAGGTTCGTTTATGAAACGCCCGAAGAGCTTTTCGAAGGCGTTCAGATCGCTCTCCGCTGCCTCCCTCAGGTGTCTGGGGCAAGTGTGTAGCAGGTTCTGCAGCTCAAAGGTCAACTGCTTCTGCGCGTCCTTCTTCGTCAGGTTCTTGCACTCGATTGAGGTCTTTCGCTGGTGGTCGAACACCTGAAGGAAAGGTATTTGCTTGTGTGTAATGAACGCATGTTAGTAGATGGAAACAGGCAAGATTTTGTGTGTGTGTGTGTGTGTGTGTGTGTGTGTGTGTGTGTGTGTGTGTGTGTGTGTGTGTGTGTGTGTGTGTGTGTGTGTGTTTACCTGGAGTTTACCTGGAGAGAGTTTCGGGGGTCAACGCCCCGCGGCCGGTCTGTGACAGGCCTCTGGTGATGCCCCTGATAACCAGGCTGTTCTGTGGCTGCCGAAAACCAAGTACGACCCACAGCCGGCTTCGGAATGATTTTAGGTGTTGCCCGTCCCGCTTGAAGATGCCAGGGGTTGTTGGAAATCCCCCTTATGTGTGGGGGGGCATTTTGAAACAGTCTCGGGCCCCTGACATTTTTGTATGGCTCTTAAGTGTTGGACCCCCTGCTTTTTTTTGGGGGGAGGGTTTTGCTCGTCTCCCAAAGTTTTTGTTTTGTGTGAGTGATTTTCGTTGCAGTTCGGTACTAGTCCCTCTAGGTTTTTCCGGTGTTTAATCATGTTTCCCCCTCCTGCGTTCCGGGGAATACAGGTTTAGAAACCTCAAGCGCCCAGAAATTGAGGTGTTTTATCTCCGTTTTGCGCGCCGTGAAAGTTCTCTGTACTTTTCTAGGTCGGCAATTTCACCTCCCTTGAAAGGTGTTTTAGAGTGCAGCAATTTCCGCCTAGAAGAACAAGTGCCCTGAAGAGTGTCACTGGGTTGCCTCCCTAGTTTTAAAGGGTTTCTCATTACCATCCTGTCATTTTTCTAGCGATGCGTGATACAATGTTATGGCCCTTAAAGGGTGAACCTCCGACATAATCACCCCCAGGTTTTGACGTTGGTTTTCGCTCTATTTTGGGGCCGGGGAATTTTTTGACTCTGAAAAGATTTAATTTCCTCATGTTACCATTCTGAGTAATTGAGTAATTGAGTAATTGTCTGCAATGGGAACTGTCATGCAGATTGGGTGTCATTGCAAAGGAAGACACGGGTGTGGCTGGAAATCTTGTCTATGTCGGTATGTGTGTGTGTGTTGTTTTTTAAAAGATCCGTATTCCCAATTTTTGGTATACGTAAAAATTGTAGGGAATAAATGATCGTTAGAAAAATGAAAGGGAAAAAGAATAAGATAATAGTGGTGTGAAAAAAGAAAAAGGCGGTTTACGTATAAAAAAAAGAGGAAGAAGAAGAGGGGAGGTGGGGGGAAGAAGAAGATATTTATTACGTGATGTGGTAAGTCGTAGCGGCAATAATAATTAAGGAAAGGAAAATCTTGTGGAAGGGGTCTCATCTTCACCTGGCTTCAAACCATCAACAAAAAACGAATGTACGGAACACTGGACCAAGGTTCGAGTCCCGCTCCCATCTTTGTTGATATACTGACAGTCATTACAACTTATCTTAGGTTCCAACTATATATGTAAGTATTCTACTAGTAGTGTCACTCAGGCAACACACTCTTATGTTGCTTTTGTTTACCTTCAACTGGTGATGTTTGTGAGAGATGACTGTACCTGCCGCCTCCCGTAATTATTCTCTGCAGTGGAATGAAAAAAAGACTGGTTGTCGACACGTTTCATCAGTAATTATAATCACGGGGAGAGCTAAACCCGTAGGATTATACAGCGCATGTGGGGGGATGGGAGGTATTCCGGCTCAATTCAACGAACCGGAGCACAGATGCAATTCCCTAGATCAAGAGCCCCTCACCAGCGTCAAGGAACCTTCCTTGACTGGACGTCTCATCAGTATAGATAGCCAGCTGTTATACGTTTCTTATTTATCATTAAAGATATTTAGGTGTTGCACATATGCACTATTTATCAATAGTCAGGTGTTAAATGTCTTATTCATCAGTAACTATAGCCAGGTGTTGAACGTGCCCTATTCATCATTACAGATAGCCAGATGTTGCACATGTGTTTTTCCTCAGTAAGATAGCCAGGTGTTGCATATATGTCTTATTCATCAATTTGCACAGTGATATACTGAACAAAATTCGTCAAGGTCGCAAACAACACTGATATCCCGCAGCCTCGACCTCTTCGTGTTTTGATAATAATCAAACAGGTTCTGGGAAATGGTAGGCAATCAGGATTGATGCAAAAGGGAGGGCAGCTCCAAGTCAGTCGATCGAAAACCCCTCACCAGGATCAAGGCATCTACCATGAAGGGAGAAACACTGTATTATCTGCTCTGACGCACTTAGTTCGAGCTATCATAGTAACCTTATCGGGAAAAAGAAGCAATTGAGGAAGCCAGAGCTCAGGGTGTTTTGTTTTTAGTGCTTCATACTCTCTCTCTCTCTCTCTCTCTCTCTCTCTCTGTCTCTCTCTCTCTCTGTCTCTGTCTCTGTCTATGTCCTCTCTCTCTCTCTCTCTCTCTCTCTCTCTCTCTCTCTCTCTCTCTCTCTCTCTCTCTCTCTCTCTCTCTCTCTCGCTCGCTCACAGCACCCGAGAACCACAGGGAGCTACAACTAATGTGAAGTTTTGATGTGAGATGGACTTCGCTTCGTACCTCGTTGTATCGGTCGAAGTTGCGAGGGAGAGTGGTGGGTGCTGTGTCCATCATGTTGCTGTTGGTGCTGCTGCTGATGGTGCTGCTGATAGTGCTGCTGCTGCTACAGGTAATGCTACTGATGCTACTGTTTGTCTTCTTGTTGATGCTGCTGCTGCTGCTGCTGCTGGTTCTTTTGTTGGTATTAGTATTGGTGCTGCTGCTGATGCTGTTGGTGTTAGCACAGCTGCTCCTGTTATTTTAATCCCACCAGTTACTCCCGTAGGCGGCAGTAAAGAACAGCAGAGAACAGTAACAGCTGTTCTTTGTTGAAGAGGAGCGGAGGTGGACAGGAACACCAGTGAATTGTCAGTTTAGAGAAATTCACTGAGTCACTATTGAATCAGTAATAGTAGTGATAACAGCAATAGTAGTAGTGTCGTAGAAGCTAATAAACAAAGTCAACAGTTACAATAAGAGGAACAGGACCAGCAGGTGGGCTGGAAGAGGCAACAAACGGACGGAGAAGGAACAGGAGCAAGGCCAGGATCAAGGATAGCTGCAGCAAAACAAGGAGCAGGAGCAATAAAAGTAGGAACAGGAACAGTATTAACAGAGAAAGCGCGCACTCAGCACCAGCTGTAAAGGCAGGACAGGAGTACCAAGATCACTAAACCTGCCACTCTTGTCTTCCCTTCTACTCTCTGGTTCTTATCATATCTTCACATAGCTGATTATTTGAGACTCGTGAGATCTTGTGCTCTCTCTCTTCTTATCTCTCGTATTTTCATTATACTTCGAGGGATTCATCAAGTCATAGTATAATGTAGCAAGGTGATGTTAATTTCGTAAGCAGAAACAAACAAGAGAGAGAAAGACTTAGTAAAATACTAAATGTAAGCCTAAAATCCTCACTTAAATACGTAATTACTCACGAAATTTGCATTTCCGCCCATCTGCAACGATACATAATGTCCCGGCAGCTCAATATAAGAAACATGGCATTAATTACGTTATCAATAAGAACAGGGTATTATTGACATTATCAACAAGTTGCTCAGGTAAGATTCCCTGCGATAACGTTGGTAACTGTTCAACCCGTGAACGATAAAGGTTATATTTGGATTAACCCGGAGGCTTAGCAGTCCAGAATAACACAGTAAATCCACTACTATCATAATAAAAAAGAAGCGCTAAACCTATAAGGGTCTTACAGTAAAGCCACTGCTATATCTGGCTTATAGCCATTGGGATGAGACACAACGATCGCCTAACACCCAGGTACCTACTGATTGCTAGGTAAGCAGAGGCAATAGGCGTATTGCCGGGGTCGAACCAGGTTCTTCAGATGAGTCGATGGTGCTACCACTTGAGCCACAATGTTATCGTTCATCTGGCACCTCCCCAATCAGCTGATTTATCAAAATATTCCAGGAGTATATTGGTAGCAATGAGTATATTACTATAATTATTATTATGAAGACTGTGGCATGCGAAGAGTACGTAACCTTTGTTCGGCGCATGTACACACCCTCATTGAAAGGCTATCTTCCCAACCAGCGAACCAGTACTAGGGTCGAGCGATGGAGCCCCCATCGTTCGATCAGTACCCAGGTTCAGCCAATAAGGTGGGACTGGCAATTGTAGAGGTGTTGTGGTCACCATCACCTGTCTACCCTTGTCATGTCCATTCTAGAACTGGTTGAGCACGGTTGTCCATTCTGTCTCCAGGTTGTGTCTTGGCCTTGCCTAAACTGTGTTGTACGCATACATTTCCAACTGTATATAGTGTACATAGCTGTACATAAGTCCTATTGCTCTTGGCGAAGGAAAATATTTTTCAAAGTCATTCACCTGTGTTGTTCTGCTCCTTGCTCCCCTTTACACCCAGGATAACAGGCCTTATTGTGCCTGAGTTGTAATAAAGACCAAGAGGAATGGGAGCATAGGTTCAAGGATTTTAAGAGGAAATTCTCGACTGTCTTCAAGGTGAAAAGAAACGAATCATTTTTAAGTGCATTTATTCTCTTCTCCGAGGCTGTGGATCCTCAATACGGCATGAGGTCAACCATCTTGTATGTTACACTGGCTTGTCTAAAATTTGTAATCAGATTCAATAACTAGGAAATCAGGAGTGAACGCACTGACAGTGGGTCCAGCCAGTAAGTAGCATTCTATTAACCGATTTTCATAGCGCAGTGGATCAGATCAACGGAACTAGCCTGGTGCCATAGCTAGACCAAAGTTCACTTTCCCGAGTGGGCTGTCAGTCAGCAGTACTTATATATTACTCAGAGATTCTCTCAATATCCCCCCCCCCTTCCCTCAGACCGCTGATTTAGAGCGTCAAGCCAACGGTCTCTCTCTGCCATACTGACAATGGTCATGCATTATTACCTATTAGAGGATATTACCGTGTGTATCACTGCAATCGACTTCTTGCTGCGCCTCCACAACTGCGCAACCACAGATCAACGGGTCATGTTGTAGCCACCTGGAGGGTTTCGGGGGTCAACACCCCCGCGGTTCGGTCTGAGACCAGGCCTCGTGGTGGATCAGGGTTTGATCAACCAGGCTGTTACTGCTGGCTGCACGCAAACTGACGTACGAACTGCAGCCCGGCTGGTCGGGTACTGACTTTAGGTACCTGTCCAGTACCTTCTTGAAGACAGCCAGGGGTCTATTGGTTATCCCCCTTATGTATGCTGATACTTATTGTGCTCTCTCTGTGTACTCGTGGCGCCCCTGCTTTTCATTGAGGAAATGTTGCATCTCCTACCGAGTCTTTTGCTTTCAAAGGGAATGATTTTCGTGCTCAAGTTTGGCACTAGACCCCTCTAGGATTTTCCAAATGTATATTATTACGTATTTCTCTCGCCTGCGTTCCAGGGAATACAAATCAAGGGACTTCAACCGTTCCCAGTAATTTAGGTGCTTGATCGTACTTACGTGTGCCGTGAAAATTCTTTGTACTTTATCGCTCTACTGTATGGTGAAAATTTGTTGTATACCCTGATACAGTTTTAATTTCCTCAAGTTATCCATATATGAGTAGTTGAAATTTTTCTTCACTGAACTTCATATTGTTTCGAGTGGCCCATTTGAAGATTTGGTTGATGTCCATTTGGTGTCTTCGATGGAGGACACTTGTCATGGCAATTCGGGTGTCATCCGCAAAGGAAGACACGGAACTATGGCTTACATCTTTGTCTATGTCAGATATGAGGATGAGGAACAGGATGGGAGCGAGTACTGTGCCTTGTGGAACAGAGCTTTTCACTGTAGATGCCTCAGACTTTACTCTGTTTGCTATTACTCTTTGTGTTCTATTTGTCAGGAAGTTATAGATCCATCTACCAACTTTTCCTGTTATTCCTTTATCACGCATTTTGTGCACTGTTACACCATGGTCACACTTGTCGAAGGCTTTTGCAAAGACTGTGTATACTACATTTGCATTTTGTTTTTCTCCTATAGCATCCAGGACCTTGTCATAGTGGTCCAGTAGCTGGGACAGGCAGGACAGATCTACTCTAAACCCATGTTGCCCTGGGTTGTCTAATTGATAGGTATTTAGGTGGTTGGCGATCTTGCTTCATAGAACCCGTTCAGAGATTTTTATGATATGGGATGTTAGTGCTATCAGTCTTTAGTTCTTTGCAATTGCTTTACTGCCACCTATGTAGAGTGGGGCTATGTCTGTTGTTTTATGTGAGTGTGGGATGACTCCTGTGTCCATGCTCCCTCTTCATAGAATGCTGAAGACACATGATTGGGGTTTCTTGCAGTTCTTGATGAATACGGAGTTCCATGAGTCTGGGCTTGGGGCAGAGTGCATGAGCATATCATTTATTGCCTTTTCAAAGTCTTGTGGTATTAGGATAATATCAGAGATTTTTGAGATGACCAAACGAGGAACATTTAGGATATTTTATTATGAACACGTTTTGGTCCTGTTTCACGTTTTGACCTTGTTTATTCCCAAGTGTTTATGTACCTTCAACCACAACTTTTCCGCATTATATACTAGGTTTTTCCCTGAACTGGTCATCATGTGACAACAACCCGTGTCTGTTTACTCTTGACAACTGCATTAATTTGAATTTCTGGATAATAGAGTTGCAAATAATAAATACGAGAATTTAGCAAACTTCAATACGAGATTATTTCCTCGTTCAGTATCACAACATTACTAAAATACAAAAGCCTAGTGCATACATCAAAAGTTTTGCATTATCTTTGCAAAGATTCTACCACAGCTTTTTTCCCACATGGGATTGCTCATTGTAGATGTAACTTATGGGATCACAGGTCAAAAAAAAAAAAGCGGAATGGTTGTGTTTATGTTCGGATGACCCATAGCCTCAGAAAAAGATATACCCACAGTAGATTTAAACAAGTGGTCATTTATACGATTAAGGCCCGTGACTGAAGGCATTTGTCCCATCTCCCCACGAATGAAACAACCAGAGTGAACAGACTCCCACAGAAGTACCATTTATGATACACAGGAATCAGGTCAGGAATATATGGACGGCAAACCTGTGCTGGAAATGTGTAACTTTAATATGAATGCTGAGCTTTGTGAATAAATATTAAACCGGAATGTTTGATTCTCGTGTGTGATGTGAATAAATATTTGGAAAACTTTGTATACGATATGTGTTTCCATACATGTGCGTATATGTAGGGTCATATGGTGAGCCTGCACATGTATACTGTGTATGGATGAACGATTCCTTACGTGACTAATATAGTCACAAGAATTATGATGCGAATATATATGAACACATGCATAAATGCATGTATGTATTTGTTGATGTATATTCGTCCGTGCATGATTCCTGCATGGAAGAATATTTACGCCAGGTTCCTTCACGTCATCAGAGTAACTCATGGCAAGCGTAGACGCTGCCGTCATCCAGGGGTAGACTGCTGGGTAGCATACAGGCCACGGAGGCAACACCTCGTACCCAGCAGTCCTTTTAAAAGCTCACACATGCACCTCGAAAACACCTATGCTCGACTCTCCAAGAGCTCGAGCACCATCCTTCAAAGACACATGCGAGGCTCCAGATGCCTCCTATACATGGCCCTCAGACGACGCCTCCAGGGTCCTGTAACAGCTTTAGTTCCTGCAGGACATTTTTGACGGCTGTCTTCACTTGGTGTTTGTACCGAAGGAGCGTTTTGTCTTCCATAAGGAACTTTTCCTTCATGCAACTGTCTTCCTTACACGTACGTGTGTAGTGGCCCAAGTATGCCTCCTTGTAATCCACTGTCTTCACATGCGACGAACATTCACCTGTGAATAAATGAATAAATATATCAACATTACGTCCAGACATCTTCTCACAGCAACATTTAAAGCCAATACCTCACATTCATATAAAAGCGTTGGTACCAATGTTCTCTGATACATTCCCTCTGCTACCTCATTGGATAAACTTTTTTTCCATAGATACCTCAACATACCACGTACATTTTTTTCCCCCTCATCTATTATATGGTTCACCTCGTCTCTCATAGACCCATCTGCGGATTTATCTGCTCCCAAATATATGACTGCATTTACTACTTCCACACTCCCTCTAATATTTGATATCCAATCTTTCATCTCCTTGACTCTGCTATTCTAGAGAGGCCTGAGCTTGCTATCACCTGCAGCTCATAAGACTGCCATCCCCACGAGCCCCTTTGGGGCGGGGCAGATGGCAGACCAGAGGCCTAGCTTCTCCCTACGAGCCCCGTGAGAGCGGGGACTGTAGCTAGGCCTGGTGACACTTGGTCCCAAAGATGAGGGGGTACTTGTACCTCCTCCCATGGGAGACTTAGGTCTCGAGATACTCCCCAGATAGGGAACCAAGGCCGGGTCACCACTACTTTGAAAAGACCCGGGCCGGGAGAGTACCGGCGAATAAGAAAAAAAAAATCTGCTATTCTCATAACCTAAAATTCCTCCAACAACCTCTACAACTTCTCTTCAGAATCTCCCAGAAGATTTGTATCATCAGCAACGAGGAATTGTGACAACTCCCACTTTGTATCACATCCATTATCCTCTCCCCAACATCCCGACACTTACTTTACAACTCCATCTATAAATATGTTAAACATATTTATGAGAGTATTTTTACATTATATATTTTTAACACACTAGTCGACTCCCACCGAGGAAGGGTGACCCAAAAAAAAGAAACACTTTCACCACCATTCACACTATCACTGTCTTTGCAGAGAGGCGCAGATAAGAGAGTTTAGATAAAAAGCATATTCATATAAAAGCATATTTATATAAAAGCATATTAAGCCTGAGGCTGCGCTCTCACCAGAGGCACAGACGAGGGGGCCGTGAGAAAAGACTCCTGTTACGGTGTCCATGTCGTAGATTGTCTTGACGGTACCACCGGTTCGAGGAAAGTTACTCTTAGTCCGCTTCGTGTGTCCCAACACGTGTAAATACTGGGTCTCGTTTGTTGGAGTGTACACGTTGTCGTAGAAGATGTTCCACTGCAGTTGGTAACCTGAAGGAGGGCTCTTCCGACTCAGCTCACTGTGAGATACAGACCAAACATACTTTGATTTACTCACAATATTCAGTGTAACAGAAGAGCAGCAGTTTTCGGGTGTTTCGTAGTTCAATGGTAGTCTGTTCAGATGACAATAAAAAGGACCCAGGCTCGATTCCCAGGAGGAGACTAACGGAAAAAATACAGAAGGTACAAATTTGGGTTGCATCACTGGTCCAAGATGATACTGAACACTGAAGTAAACAAGACTTTCTGCTCACTGGGAGGTTTATCAGTCCAGTACAGAGTGTGAAGGAAAAAAAAGTGTATGTGAATGGGACACGGTCAGATGTAGGGCGCACGGTGGGTCACAGCCTGTAGAGAGTTGTTAGGAAACTAAGGTCACTTAATTGACAGGTTTTTATGGGGTGTTATAATTTAGTTAAGACACTAGATACGCTAACAAATACCGGTGGTCTGAACAATTATATCTGACTTGGCAATGTTCATTCCTGACACCGCTACCTTCGTATATCTCATTCTCTTTAATGACCCGTCTGACTTCATCTCACTTCATAAGGTGTCCATGAGAATTTCAGTATAGGACGTAGGCATTAAAATTATTCCCACTACATAAAGAACTGTGTTCTTTCTAACGTTCCTCGACGTTTCAACCAACACATCTTTACCGTGCAAGAATGGTATACAATACCGACAAGATGAAATTAAGACACATGTGCAACATCTGGGTATCTTTATTGTAGACGTTTCGCCATCCAGTGGCTTTATCAATACAAATTCTAGGACATAACTTGAAGACAGTAGAACTATGTACAGAAGATAAGGTAATCAGTCCCTCAACCTAGGAGTTGGTGCGAAGAGCACCATAGTCGTGGAGATTCTGAAGCAGAAGCAAGGCGCCTGACGCTTATATACTAACGTCAGGTGGAAATGGGACGGGTAGCAGACGAGGGCATAGTCGCTGGTAGGCGGGATTCCCCAGTGGAAGTAGGTCCTACCCAAAGAGATGGGTTAGTTGTAGTAGTAGTTGTCGTAGTCGTGAAGGTTATGTACAAGTCCTCAGAATCAAGATTCCATGATGTTGCAGTGTCTGACAAGTTGTACAAGAATGGTATACAATACCGACAAGATGAAATTAAGACACATGTGCAACATCTGGGTATCTTCACGACTATGACAACTACTACTACAACTAACCCATCTCTTTGGGTAGGACCTACTTCCACTGGGGAATCCAGTGACTATGCCCTCGTCTGCTACCCGTCCCATTTCCACCTGACGTTAGTATGTAAGCGTCAGGCTCCTTGCTTCTGCTTCAGAATCTCCACGACTACGGTGCTCTTCGCACCAACTCCAAGGCTGAGGGACTGATTACCTCATCTTCTGTACATAGTTCTACTATCTTCAAGTTATGTCCTAGAATTTGTATTGATAACCGATATAAGCTGGGAAGATATACTAAGCAACACAGACCCCAACTTATGCCTAGAACAGATTAACTTGGTGGCACTCGATGTATGCACAAGGCTTATTCCTCTAAGAAAAAGGAGGAGTAGATGTAAAATAGAAAGAGACAGGCGCTCCCTTTACAGGCGACGGAAAAGAATAACAGAGCGGCTAAAAGAGGTCAATATATCTGAAATGCGTAGGGAGACACTGGTCAGAGAAATAGCAAGCATCGAACTTAAGCTAAAGGAATCTTATAGGAGTCAGGAATCGCGGGAAGAACTAAAAGCCATAAATGAAATCAAAAGAAACCCAAAGTATTTCTTCTCCTATGCCAAATCAAAGTCGAGAACAACGTCCAGTATTGGGCCCCTACTTAAACAAGATGGGTCCTACACAGATGACAGCAAGGAAATGAGTGAGCTACTCAAGTCCCAATATGACTCAGTTTTTAGCAAGCCGCTAACCAGACTGAGAGTCGAAGATCAAAATTATTTTTTATGAGAGAGCCACAAAATTTGGTTAACACAAGCCTATCCGAAGTTATCCTGACGCCAAATGACTTCGAACAGGCGATAAATGACATGCCCATGCACTCTGCCCCAGGGCCAGACTCATGGAACTCCGTGTTCATCAAGAACTGCAAGAAGCCCCTATCACGAGCCTTTTCCATCCTATGGAGAGGGAGCATGGACCCGGGGGTCGTCCCACAGTTACTAAAAACAACAGACATAGCCCCACTCCACAAAGGGGCAGTAAAGCAACAGCAAAGAACTACAGACCGATAGCACTAACATCCCATATCATAAAAATCTTTGAAAGGGTCCTAAGAAGCAAGATCACCACCCATCTAGAAACCCATCAGTTACACAACCCAAGGCAACATGGGTTTAGAACAGGTCGCTCCTGTCTGTCTCAACTATTGGATCACTACGACAAGGTCCTAGATGCACTAGAAGACAAAAAGAATGCAGATGTAATATATACAGACTTTGCAAAAGCCTTCGACAAGTGTGACCATGGCGTAATAGAGCACAAAATGCGTGCTAAAGGAATAACAGGAAAAGTCGGTCGATGGATCTTTAATTTCCTCACTAATAGAACACAGAGAGTAGTCGTCAACAGAGTAAAGTCTGAGGCAGCTACGGTGAAAAGCTCTGTTCCACAAGGCACAGTACTCGCTCCCATCTTGTTCCTCATCCTCATATCCGACATAGACAAGGATGTCAGCCACAGCACCGAGTCTTCCTTTGCAGATGACACCCGAATCTGCATGACAGTGTCTTCCATTGCAGACACTGCAAGGCTCCAGGCGGACATCAACCAAATCTTTCAGTGGGCTGCAGAAAACAATATGAAGTTCAACGATGAGAAATTTCAATTACTCAGATATGGTAAACACTAGGAAATTAAATCTCCATCAGAGTACAAAACAAATTCTGGCCACAAAATAGAGCGAAACACCAACGTCAAAGACCGGGAGTGATCAAGTCGGAGGATCTCACCTTCAAGGACCATAACATTGTATCAATCGCATCTGCTAGAAAAATGACAGGATGGATAATGAGAACCTTCAAAACTAGGGAGGCCAAGCCCATGATGACACTCTTCAGGTCACTTGTTCTATCTAGGCTGGAATATTGCTGCACACTAACAGCACCTTTCAAGGCAGGTGAAATTGCTGACCTAGAAAATGTACAGAGAACCTTCACGGCGCGCATAACGGAGATAAAACACCTCAATTACTGGGAGCGCTTGAGGTTCCTAAAACTGTATTCCCTGGAACGCAGGCGGGAGAGATACATGATTATATACACCTGGGAAATCCTAGAGGGACTAGTACCGAACTTGCACACGAAAATCACTCACTACGAAAGCAAAAGACTTGGCAGACGATGCAACATCCCCCAATGAAAAGCAGGGGTGTCACTAGCACGTTAAGAGACCATACAATAAGTGTCAGGGGCCCGAGACTGTTCAACTGCCTCCCAGCATACATAAGGGGGATTACCAACAGACCCCTGGCAGTCTTCAAGCTGGCACTGGACAAGCACCTAAAGTCGGTTCCTGACCAGCCGGGGTGTGGCTCGTACGTTGGTTTGCGTGTAGCCAGCAGTAACAGCCTGGTTGATCAGGCTCTGATCCACCAGGAGGCCTGGTCACAGACCGGGCCGCGGGGGCGTTGACCCCCGGAACTCTCTCCAGGTAAACTCCAGGATGGCGAAACGTCTACAATAAAGATACCCAGATGTTGCACATGTGTCTTAATTTCACATCTTTACCGTATTTGTCACAAAGAATGACAAACACCTGTGTTGGGGCTTACTGAGGTTAAGAACATAAGAACATAAGAACGAAGGAACACTGCAGAAGGCCTACTGGCCCATGCGAGGCAGGTCCAAGTTAGAAAATCTCTCTCTCACAAGATCCATGATGGTAGCAGAGGTACTATTAGCTACATTCACTAAGCTTAGAGAAAACGTCAGAGATGCTACTAGCAACTCAATCACACGGAGATACCATGTATCTCAGGTGTGCGATGCCTTCTGGCTACGTTAGTGAAACCAGGTTCTCTCGTAGTCGCTGACAAAGTGGGAGGGAAAATTGTTATACTTTTACTAATACCATTTTACTAGAACTAAGAGAGGTGTGGTCATTGGCTTTCTCTCTAGAATTTACAGGACTCCCAGCCCCACTTCTTGACAGGTGTTCGTACATTCGTCAGATGTTCACCCGTTGTCAATTCCCCTCCACTTGGTCAACGTATCCTATCGATTACTAAACAGTTCGAAAATTGACATGATTATTCTATGTTAATAATTTATATTCGCTCAAGATGTACAAGGGTGTTGAAGTCTTGAGTTCCAGTATGCTGAAATTTGCAGAAATAATCAAGATACAAGGTGAGGAGTTGTGAACAGATCACTCATTGTGTTCAATAATCTCTATCTTTTGTACTGACATATCTCACAAGAGATCAGATTTTACGAAAAGAATTTACTTTTAACTGCCTCATTGCCAAAACTCTTCCATTCTTTCCATTTCTTCTTCGGCTCGCCATCATCCATCCCCCCTTCCCTTCCACCTACCAACATTTGTGGGCTACTCATTGGTGTATAAATGGAAAATAGGAATAAATAAAGGGGATGTAAATAACGTGCTGAAAATTTCCAGCCAAGACAGGACTAGCAGGAATGGTTTCAAGTTGGAAAAATTCAGATTCAGAAAGGATATCGGAAAGCACTGGTTTGGTAATAGAGTTGTGGAACAGGCTAAAACGTTGTGTAGTTTTAAAAATAGGTTAGATAAATACATGAGTGGGTGTGGGTGGGTGTGAGTTGGACCTGACTAGCTTGTGCTGCCGGGTCTGGTGCAGTGCTCCATCCTTGAGTGGAGATGATCAGACTGGGTGGGTCATTGGGCTAATCCGGGGGTGGGGGGTCATTGGTCTAATCCGGGGGGGGGGACATGGACCTGCTCCGCATGGGTCAGTAGGCCTGTTGCAGCGTTCCTTCTTTCTTATGTTCTTATCTTCAGAGCCGCGGAAAATCTCAAGAGACTTGGTAGAAATTCTTCCACCACTGTCACCAACTATCAGAGCGTGTTTGGCTGACGAGCAGCCCACAAATCTTGTGAGGTTAGAACGTCGTGGTCTGACTAGTTGTCATGTATAGATGAGACAGCAACTGCCAGTATGCCAGTGGGAAGCAGCGGGGTTCTCCTGCTTGTGATAGATAGGGTTACAGTGGGAAAGAGATGCAGAGGAAGCTACTACTCTGTAGTATATAGGTAGCAAGGTAGATGGCAATACAGGGGCCGAGGGGTAAAGGGGTAAAACACAGAGTCTGGGCACGACACTGAAACGTGTATTGCACGCAAGGTTTACAAATGTGGTGGAGCAGTGAGTGCAGTGGAATAATGATGAAGCATCAGTTAGGACCCTAGAAGATAATTTATTCTGATTAATAAACATGCAAGTCAAGCGGTTTGGCTTATTCCAGCTAGTACCCCTTGTAAGTTCTTCATCCAGGATGCAACCAACAAGAGTCGACTAACTCCTAGGTACCTATTTGGTGCTAGGTTAGACGACCAACTGTACGTCCCTAGGTTAGACGACCAACTGTACGTCCCTAGGTTAGACGACCAACCGTACGTCCCGTCTCGCCCAAGGTTCAACCAGAATGCCTTCCATTGTGGACAGAAGTCGACCACTGCGCTACAAAATACCTTCATCTTAAGGGGGAGTGACAACTAGCGCATTCGATACCAGTAATAATGAAATGAATACTACCAGAAACTAAAATTAATGACAAGTGGAAACTTGCAGATATTATTGTTAAAGAAATAGACAAATTAAAGTGCACTGATTTACCATCAGTTTTCAAAACATCATCTTAAGTAAATGGAAATTGTTAGCATGTACAGTATGATACATTTTCTGGTGGATAACAATAGATTTATTGTTAGTTTCATAAGATTCTACCTAATAAATTTATTATTATTCATAAATTACACAACCAGGACTTAAAGAATCTACACAAAGTACCAAAAGTTTCATAACTCCCTTGACAAATTATCGCAAAGTGGAAGTCCTAAGGAATATTACCGTTGATATAACAAGATAGACAACGATCCAGAGACTTAGTGAGAGAACGTGAAGAACTGTGTTTAAAACACACACCATAAAAACAAACATATACACAAAAATACACACAAAAACCATACACTTGCTAACACCATACACCTACACACACCATTCACCTACACACACACACACACACACGTGGTGTCAGAGTGGGCACCTGTGACCAGCGGGGTCCCGCAGGGGTCAGTCCTAGGACCAGTGCTGTTTCTGGTATTTGTGAACGACATGACGGAAGGAATAGACTCTGAGGTGTCCCTGTTTGCAGATGACGTGAAGTTGATGAGAAGAATACACTCGATCGAAGACCAGGCAGAACTACAAAGGGATCTGGACAGGCTGCAGACCTGGTCCAGCAATTGGCTCCTGGAGTTCAATCCCACCAAGTGCAAAGTCATGAAGATTGGGGAAGGGCAAAGAAGGCCGCAGACGGAGTACAGTCTAGGGGGTCAGAGACTACAAACCTCATCAAGGAAAAAGATCTTGGGTGAGTATATACACCAGGCACATCTGAAGCGCACATCAACCAAATAACTGCTGCAGCATATGGGCGCCTAGCAAACCTCAGAACAGCATTCCGACATCTTAATAAGGAATCGTTCAGGACCCTGTACAACCGTATACGTTAGGCCCATATTGGAGTATGCGGCACCAGTTTGGAACCACACCTAGCCAAGCACGTAAAGAAACTAGAGAAAGTGCAAAGGTTTGCAACAAGACTAGTCCCAGAGCTAAGAGGTATGTCCTACGAGGAGAGGTTAAGGGAAATCAACCTGACGACACTGGAGGACAGGAGAGATAGGGGGGACATGATAACGACATACAAAATACTGAGGGGAATTGACAAGGTGGACAAAGACAGGATGTTCCAGAGATTGGACACAGTAACAAGGGGACACAGTTGGAAGCTAAAGACACAGATGAATCACAGGGATGTTAGGAAGTATTTCTTCTCAGCCACAGAGTAGTCAGTAAGTGGAATAGTTTGGGAAGCGATGTAGTGGAGGCAGGATCCATACATAGCTTTAAGCAGAGGTATGATAAAGCTCACGGCTCGGGGAGAGTGACCTAGTAGCGATCAGTGAAGAGGCGGGGCCAGGAGCTCGGACTCGACCCCCGCAACCTCAACTAGGTGAGTACAACTAGGTGAGTACACACAACACACACACACCATACACACCCACACAAACATATAACCATACAACCCACACACACACACACACACACACCATACACCCACACCCACACACATACCATAACACCACACACACACCATACACCCACACACACACACACACACATACCATACACCCACACACACAATACCATACACCCACACACACACCATACACCCGCACATACACATACCATACACCCACACACACACACAAAACACACACCATCGACATGTGCCTAGGATAAAATGGTAACTAACCATACACCCACACACACACACACATACCATACACCCACACACACACACACACATACCATACACCCACACACACAACAATACCATACACCCACACACACACACACATACCATACACCCACACACACACAACACCACCATACACCCACACACACACACCATACACCCACACACACACACACACCACACATACACCACACACACACACACACACACACACACACACACACACACACACACACACACACACACACACACACACACACACACACCTGCTGAGAAGGTCGTTGAAGAAGTCGGTGAAGGACTCGTTATGGATGATGACAGGCACTTCGTCGGGGTCGAAGTGAGCGATGAAGCGGTGTTGATGCATGTGTCTCAGCAGACAGTCACTAAAATATATGTTCTCCTGAGCGAACATCTCGTGTCGGTTCAGGTTCGTCCACAACCTGTCAACCACAGTGTAATATGTGAACAAACTAGAGAACACAAAAAAACTGTACAGAAAGGCTACAGATACGAACTTTAGAATACTGGAATGGAATAAATGAGAAGCAGCAGGTGCTATAACCGCTGAATATATGCACAGCTTCAAGAAGAGAAATGACTGCCCACGAGGCAACACACACACGCGCGCGCGAAATGGTGCAGGCAGGCTTCATACACAGTGTTCAGAACAGGTACCAAAAGGTCAACGAGGCTAGGAAGGAGTGAATCTGGGGAGTGGCACTAGGCAATTACAAATGGGCGAATACAAATAGGCGATTACACGCAGTACTGGGGAAAATGTTCCTAATAAATAGATCAAGGGATTGAATTACAATAGGATTAAGTTCTAGAACCGTTGAAAATTTACAAAAAAATTACATTAAGAAATTGTTGAAGAGAGGACACCAGCCCTGCTTCTGTGACTACAAATAGGTAACTACAAAAATGGGTGATTACAAAAATAGGTGATTAAGAAAATATGTAATTGCAAAAACAGGCAATTACAAAAGCAGGTAATTAAAAAAAATAGGCAATTACAAAAAAATAGGTAATTACCCACCTGCGGGTGTTGGGATCGTTGTCATAGGGCGGAGGATAGTGGTACCTGGTCACTTCCACGAAGCCACTAGTCTCGTAGTACCGCAGCACCTTCTGCAGGTTGGGGTGCACTTCGGTCTCATAGAGGAACACCCTGGCGATGTCCATCGCCTTCAGCAACTCCAGCCACTCCACCACGCGAGAGGAGAAGTCTTGCTGGTAGTAGTACAACGCTGGACCACACACTCCTACAGTGTACCTAAACAATAATAATAATGTAAAACCAAATTTAGCCATTTATAGATTAAAATTCAAAGAGACTAGGTTCATGGTCAAATGCCAATAAAACGTAATTTCTTTGAGAGAGAAAAAAAAACAAGTAATTAAATAAATTCTGAAACTGTGTTCGATTTATACGAGTAAACTGAGTTGTTTTTCAATGATATAATCAACACTAAAGCTATGATTTTTTTTTTCCAAACCAAACTCGTCAGTGCGCGAAACGGTGTCCCTAAATAAAGACTTGGTAGGTCGTAAGTCAGGAAATTTTTATAGAGAGAAAGGAGTCTTCATGGTGGGAAATGTGTTAGCAGGAAGGTTGAAGGTAATGAGGTAGGCTGCTTGTATGGTAATGTAATTGACTGAGGTAATGAGGCAGGCTGTTGTATGGTACTGTAATTGATTGAGGTAATGAGGCAGGCTGCTTGTATGGTACTGTAATTGATTGAGGTAATGAGGCAGGCTGTTGTATGGTACTGTAATTGATTGAGGTAATGAGGTAGGCTGCTTGTATGGTAATGTAATTGACTGAGGTAATGAGGCAGGCTGCTTGTATGGTACTGTAATTGATTGAGGTAATGAGGCAGGCTGCTTGTATGGTAATGTAATTGACTGAGGTAATGAGGCAGGCTGCTTGTATGGTACTGTAATTGAGGTAATGAGGCAGGCTGCTTGTATGGTACTGTAATTGATTGAGGTAATGAGGTAGGCTGCTTGTATGGTAATGTAATTGACTGAGGTAATGAGGTAGGCTGCTTGTATGGTACTGTAATTGATTGAAGTAATGAGGTAAGCTGCTTGTATGGTAATGTAATTGACTGAGGTAATGAGGCAGGCTGCTTGTATGGTACTGTAATTGATTGAGGTAATGAGGCAGGCCGTTGTATGGTACTGTAATTGATTGAGGTAATGAAGTAGGCTGCTTGTATGGTACTGTAATTGATTGAGGTAATGAGGCAGGCTTTTGTATGGTACTATAATTGATTGAGGTAATGAGGCAGGCTACTTTTATGGTAATGTAATTGATTGATGTAATGAGGCAGGCTGCTTGTATGGTAATGTAATTGATTGAGGTAATGAGGCAGGCTGCTTGTATGGTAATGTAATTGATTGAGGTAATGAGGTATGCTACTTGTGTGGGAAATGTAACTGCTCAAGGTAATTATATGTCTAACTAGGTTTAAAGTGATCTCTTATTAGTGCCTATAATTATGTTTAAATATGGACGGGGGGTTGATAAATCCGTCTTTAGCATGGGGTAAGTTCATTCCATGCAGTTTTTATCATAACATAGCCGTGGCATACCCAAGCCTGCCTTGTCCAGAACAGACACGGTGAAATATAATAAATACCACTGATAACAGCTACTACTAATCTTATTTTTTACAGGGGTGGACGGGTAAGCCAGTGGTGGGTCATCATATGACTATGATCCGCATCAGGAAACACTTGTCCTGTTTCCTGACATAATTTACCTGATTTAACCTAATCATCCTTATTATCGTATGCCAAGTAGGGAAAATTAAAAATAGTTCAACTGGTGGGGAATAAATTGATTTTTTTTTTTTTATTCGCCGGTATTCTCCCGGCCCGGGTCTTTTCCAAGTAGTGGTGACCCGGCCTTGGCTCCCTATCTGGGGAGTGTCTCGAGACTTAAGTCTCCCATGGGAGGAGGTACAATACCTCCTCATCTTTGGGACCAAGTGTCCCAGGCTAGCCACATTCCCGCCTCACGGGCTCGTGGGGAGAAGCTAGCCTTGGTCTGCCTTACCCGCCTCGAAGGCTCGTGGGGATGGCAGCCTTATGAGCTGCAGATGGTAGCAAGCTCAAGCCTTAAAATTGCGATAAGAAATTGATTCTTATCGCATAACTAAAAGTTAAATAAATAGTAAATGAACTATATTAATAAATAGCTATTAAGGTATCATAATACATATATATAAATTCACGTCTTGAAATACAGTGTAAAAAAAGGCATGACTTATTTTCGAAAAAAATTGCATGAGCGACCCCTCAAAATACGAGTTGAAAACAACATCTGATTGCTTAATAAGTCACATGGTGTTCTTGTCCTATTTCCAGGCGAATAAAATAACAACAGTAATGAGATATTCTCTTACGTCTAAGACGTGTTTGACATAACTGGACTCGTACACCCATCTGGTGCCCCACTGTACCTCTAGAGACAGTGACAGTGCTTGAATGTTCCAGGAAGACGGTAAGATTAATTACCTGGAAGCTGACTGGAAACCCTGGACACACGGCGTTTTCCATGGTCAACATCTTGCTTCCCTCAAGCTATAAGGAATTACCGTACGCACAGGAAACCATTTACTTTGATTCTGTGCGTGCCAGCAGAATTTCTTACCCTTGAACGAAGCCTCTCCCGTCGTCCTCCCATGACTCCTGAGATGTTCCTACTACCAGTGTGTTGAATTAAATGAGAGGGGTTATATATGGATACCTTAAGACGATGGTGTCAGGATGTGTTGAGCAATGGGCCGTATAAAAGGTTACGTAGCTATAAGGAGAAATTATTAATTTTACAGAGAATCACACACTGGTAGGAAAATATTAAACTGAGAATATTGAATCATATAGAACCAGCTGATCAAATGGTTAGCACAACGGCAGTTGAGGTTTAAAACTCACTTGTCATTGGTACCTCCCCCCCCCCGTTCCCCAATAAGCTTGCAATCGTGTTAATACGATTTGACTCACTAAATCATCCAGTTTACTTACTGTGGTCCTGTGGATTTCCTCGTTCTTAAGCTCAGATATTATAGCTTTACTAATTAGTATCATTACTAGGTACTAATTAATTAATGGTTGCCTGGCAGCCATCAATATTTTATCTTAGAATGTTCTTACTGAGCGAAATCAGCCACAACTCACCTGGTAGAAGAGTGAGGTGGCAGATCATGAACATAAGCAGAGGCTTCTCGTGTTCCAGAGCCAACAACCTGTAGTAAGAAATACAACAATAACACCTCACAACTGTGTTACCTTCAATAATAATAATAAAGTACAACAAATAAAAAGGTGTAATAAAAATTAAATAATTAGTACAATATTAAAAATCTGATGTAAAGCAGAACCCACCAGTATACTGCTAGATCAGATAAGAACAAACCAGTACAATGGTAGATCAGATAAGAAACCACCAGTATACTGGTAGATCAGATAAGAAAAAAACAGTACAATGGTAGATCAGATAAGAACAAACCAGTACAATGGTAGATCAGATAAGAACCCACCAGTATACTGGTAGATCAGATAAGAACCCACCAGTACAATGGTAGATCAGATAAGAAACCACCAGTACAATGGTAGACCAGATAAGAGCCCACCAGTATATTAGTAGATCAGATAAGAACCCACCAGTATATTGGTACATCAGATAAGAACCCACCAGTATATTAGTAGATCAGATAAGAACCCACCAGTATATTGGTACATCAGATAACCCACCAGTACAATGGTAGATCAGATAAGAACCCACCAGTATACTGGTAGATCAGATAACCCACCAGTACAATGGTAGATCAGATAAGAACCCACCAGTATACTGGTAGATCAGATAAGAACCCACCAGTAAACTGGTAGATCAGATAAGAACCCACCAGTACAATGGTAGATCAGATAAGAACCCACCAGTAACTGTAATCAGATAAGAACCCACCAGTACAATGGTAGATCAGATAAGAACCCACCAGTATACTGGTAGATCAGATAAGAACCCACCAGTACAATGGTAGATCAGATAAGAACCCACCAGTACAATGGTAGATCAGATAAGAACCCACCCGTATACTGGTAGATCAGATAAGAACCCACCAGTATACTGGTAGATCAGATAACCCACCAGTACAATGGTAGATCAGATAAGAACCCACCAGTACAATGGTAGATCAGATAAGAACCCACCAGTATACTGGTAGATCAGATAAGAACCCACCAGTATAACTGGTAGATCAGATAAGAACCCACAGTACAAGGTAGATCAGATAAGAACCCACCAGTACAATGGTAGATCAGATAAGAACCCACCAGTATACTGGTAGATCAGGTAAGAACCCACCAGTATACTTGTATATCAGGTAAGAACCCACCAGTATACTGGTAGATCAAATAAGAACCTACCAGTGCAATGGTAGATCAGATAAGAACCCACCAGTATACTGGTAGATAAGAACTCACCAGTATACTGGTAGATCAGATAAGAACCCACCAGTATACTGGTAGATCAGGTAAGAACCCACCAGTATACTGGTAGATCAGGTAAGAACCCACCAGTATATGGTAGATCAGATAAGAACCACCAGTATACATGGTAGATCAGTAAGAACCCACCAGTATACTGGTAGATCAGTAAGAACCCACCAGTAATGGTAGATCAGGTAAGAACCCACCAGTATACTTGTATGATCAGTAAGAACCCACCAGTATACTGGTAGATCAGTAAGAACCTACCAGTATATGGTAGATCAGTAAGAACCCACCAGTATACTGGTAGATGGGTAAGAACCCACCAGTATACTGGTAGATCAGATAAGAACTCACCAGTTACTGTAGATCAGATAAGAACCCACCAGTATACTGGTAGATCAGGTAAGAACCCACCAGTATACTGGTAGATCAGGTAAGAACCCACCCATATACTGGTAGATCAGATAAGAACCCACCAGTATACTGGTAGATCAGGTAAGAACCCACCAGTATACTGGTAGATCAGGTAAGAACCCACCAGTATACTTGTATATCAGGTAAGAACCCACCAGTATACTGGTAGATCAGGTAAGAACCCACCAGTATACTGGTAGATCAGGTATGAACCCACCAGTATACTGGTAGATCAGGTAAGAACCCACCAGTATACTGGTAGATCAGGTAAGAACCCACCAGTATACTGGTAGATCAGGTAAGAACCCACCAGTATACTGGTAGATCAGGTAAGAACCCACCAGTATACTGGTAGATCAGGTAATGAACCCACCAGTATACTGGTAGATCAGGTAAGAACTCACCAGTATACTGGTAGATCAGGTAAGAACCCACCAGTATACTGGTAGATCAGATAAGAACCCACCAGTATACTGGTAGATCAGGTATAACACTCACCAGTATACTAGCAGATCCAACGTCAATGGATTCATACAAGCTCTCGTTTTTATAATTTCCATATTTGTGGTCATATTACATATATACATATATATATATACATATGGATATATTATAATGCCACGATATCAAAAAGGATTGGACATTATTGTGAATCCCTGTATATAGTGTTACAATGAAGCTTTAATTGATCAGCTTCCTTACATATATTTAGCTGGTCACACAATGATATATTTTACGAGTGAGTTTAAAATTATACAATGCTAGGTTAAATATTTTAACATTGCATAGTTTCTTTATATATTGTACTTATAAATTTAATGACCTTGTCTAAATATTTATATTTATGAGGAATTTTATCAGGTTACTTCTTAAAGCAAGCCATCGGTCTCTTAGTAATTCTTGTGTGAAGGGAGGGTGTTGAAAAGTCTTGGTGCCTGTACATTACTGACTTGTCTCTTATTGCACACCTGCTCTTCTAGAATCTCTTTCGTAGGAAGTGATTTCAGTGTGCAGATTTGGGACGAATCAATCCAGAATTTTTTCAGATGTTCCCAATAATGTAGGTGCTTAACTGAATTAATACTGGCAGTGAAGGTTCTCTGTACATTCTCTAAATCTGCAATTTCACCTTCCTTAAAAGGAGCTGTTAATTACAGCAATAATGAGATACAATAATAATGGATCTGCTATATGATTAAGACCCGTGTCAGGAGACACTAGTTCTGTCTCCCGGCGAATATTATAGCAACAATATACCAATATTCTAGAGGAAAATAAATGCCTAAGAGTATCAACAATGGCGTCTCTATATTCAAAGATTCTAGTTATCCAGAACACCTTTTTTTTGGCAGTTGTGATAATAACACTGTTGTGATCCATGACTTCTGGATTGTGGGATATAATAGAATAATTTAAATAAAGTTTGAGAAATTAACAACTGATTCTAATAAAACCGAAATTAATCCTTTCTTTGGGAGATTCACCAGCTTGGTTTATTAACCTACATGGGTTTAAAACTTAATGTGAATCATATGATAATAATAATGTCAATATATAGGCTTTTCTTCGGAAATTTTTTTTTTTAGTTTACCATTTTAAGAGAAAAATTAAGTAATTAAAAAAGAAATTTACTTATAATATCTAGCAGAAAAAAATATAAATTACAGGATTTATCAGGAACAAGAACTTTTTTTTTTTTTGTAAATTAAAAGTGTGTTGGTGCGGAGGCTTGGCCAGTGTATGTGCAGGTGATGGTACAACTTGTAATAATGATGTACAATACCTGTAAGGTATTGTATCTCATTACTGTGTCATGAGGTATTGTATACCATTATTGTGTGTCATTATTATGTCATGAGGTATTGTATACCATTATTGTATGTCATTATTATGTCATGAGGTATTGTATACCATTATTGTATGTCATTATTATGTCATGAGGTATTGTATACCATTATTGTATGTCATTATTATGTCATGAGGTATTGTATACCATCATTGTATGTCATTATTATGTCATGAGGTATTGTATACCATTATTGTATGTCATTATTATGTCATGAGGTATTGTATACCATATTGTATGTCATTATTATGTCATGAGGTATTGTATACCATTATTGTATGTCATTATTATGTCATGAGGTATTGTATATCATTATTGTATGTCATTATTATGTCATGAGGTATTGTATACCATTATTGTAAGATTTTTTTGACTGACACCGACATGTGGAATCTGGACATTGTTGATATATGTCCTACAATCTATATGGCCTGGGGGGGGGGGATAATGGGGGTTCATTATATGATTAAGACCCGGAATGACGAAACATCTGTCGAATCTTACCTAACGTAACCTATATGCTGACCTCCGGCCCAACTCTTGGGTCCCCCTCGCCTGTGACGGTAGCTGTAACTGCTGCATCTCATCTGACTCCAGCATATAAGAGTTCATTTTCCTTCTTAAAATTCAAGATCTAATGGCTATAATCATAGCCATAATTTTTAAAGAAGTGGACCGGAAAGCCAGTGGGGGGCGTCGGTCAGATGACCAAAAGCTCCAGCTGCGGGTCATCACATAACCGAGACCTGCGTCAGGAAACACTTGTCCTTTTTCCTGGCAAACCTTACCTAATCTAACCTAGCCTATGATTCAAATTCTTTACGAATTAAAGTGCTGAACACCTGCTTCCAGGCTAAGGGACTGATTACCTCAACTTCCACTGTCTTCTGTATGTCGAAACGTCTTTAAATAAAGATATCCAGGTGTAGCACGTGTGTCTAATTCCTAATTGTATAAAAGAGGAGTGACAATGTGGAGGATTTACTAAGAGGATGATTCACATGGAAAAAGATTTACCTGGAGGAGGTTGGAGGTGGAGGTGCATGGATTGGGTAGGATGGAGGCAGCGATGGGTTGGAGGTGAGCCACGTGTGAGGGCACCTTGCAAGTCACCAGGAAAGGCATGATGCTTCCAGTTCTCTGCTTTTGGTAGTCAAGGTATTCTGGGAGAAGGAAGGGAGGTGGGGAGGAAGAGGATATGGGAGAGAGAGAGAGATGTAAGGATCAGTATTAGGTTTGGGATAAACACATAGGGAAGGAAGAAGAAAATAGGGAGAAGAGAGGAAAAAAAAAGAGATATAGAGATATACCACAGATTAATATTCTTCGTATGTTTGTGTTTAATAAATGAAAATAAACATTGATGACCTGAATATTTTATTAAAATATACAAATAAACAATAATACAAAACACACATATACACGTTTAAATAAAAATGTTCATAATTATAATGTTGCATGTATGTAAATATATATAATACTGTTGACAATCAACACGCTGCAGTCAAGTCTGGTTGACAATCAACACGCTGCTGTCAAGTCTGGTTGACAATCAACACGCTGCTGTCAAGTCTGGTTGACAATCAACACGCTGCTGTCAAGTCTGGTTGACAACCAACACGCTGCAGTCAAGTCTGGTTGACAATCAACACGCTGCTGTCAAGTCTGGTTGACAACCAACACGCTGCAGTCAAGTCTGGTTGACAATCAACACGCTGCTGTCAAGTCTGGTTGACAACCCAACACGCTGCTGTCAAGTCTGGTTCGACAACCAACACGCTGCTGTCAAGTCTGGTTGACAATCAACACGCTGCTGTCAAGTCTGGTTCGAAAACCAACACGCTGCTGTCAAGTCTGGTTGACAACTCAACACGCTGCTGTCAAGTCTTGTTGAAACCAACACGCTGCTGTCAAGTCTGGTTGACAACCAACACGCTGCTGTCAAGTCTGGTTGACAATCAACACGCTGCTGTCAAGTCTGGTTGACAACCAACACGCTGCTGTCAAGTCTGGTCGACAACCAACACGCTGCTGTCAAGTCTGGTTGACAACCAACACGCTGCTGTCAAGTCTGGTTGACAACCAACACGCTGCTGTCAAGTCTGGTTGACAACCAACACGCTGCTGTCAAGTCTGGTTGACAATCAACACGCTGCTGTCAAGTCTGGTTGACAATCAACACGCTGGTGTCAAGTCTGGTTGACAATCAACACGCTGCTGTCAAGTCTGGTTGACAATCAACACGCTGCTGTCAAGTCTGGTTGACAATCAACACGCTGCTGTCAAGTCTGGTTGACAATCAACACGCTGCTGTCAAGTCTGGTTGACAATCAACACGCTGCTGTCAAGTCTGGTTGACAATCAACACGCTGCTGTCAAGTCTGGTTGACAATCAACACGCTGCTGTCAAGTCTGATTTCAGATTTAACAAAATGATAAATGGCACTGTCAAAGACTTGTGTGGGATTAGTCTAATTTCAGATTTCTAATGTTTGAACCAAGAGGCATAATCTGTCAGAGCACAGAATCTCACAGCACACACTGAGCATAGAATCTCACAGCACACACTGAGTATAGAATCTCACAGCACGCACTGAGCATAGAATCTCACAGCACACACTGAGCATAGAATCTCACAGCACACACTGAGTATAGAATCTCACAGCACACACTGAGCATAGAATCTCACAGCACACACTGAGTATAGAATCTCACAGCACACACTGAGTATAGAATCGCACAGCACACACTGAGTATAGAATCTCACAGCACACACTGAGCATAGAATCTCACAGCACACACTGAGCATAGAATCTCACAGCACACACTGAGTATAGAATCTCACAGCACGCACTGAGCATAGAATCTCACAGCACACACTGAGTATAGAATCTCACAGCACACACTGAGTATAGAATCTCACAGCACACACTGAGCGTAGAATCTCACAGCACACACTGAGCATAGAATCTCACAGCACACACTGAGCATAGAATCTCACAGCACATACTGAGCATATAATCTCACAGCACTCTGAGCATAGAATCTCACAGCACACTCTGACCATAGAATCTCACAGCACACTCTGATCGTCGAATCTCACAGCACACTCTGAGCATAGAATCTCACAGCACACTCTGAGCATAGAATCTCACAGTACACTCTGAGCGTAGAATCTCACAGCACACACTGAGCATAGTCTCACAGCACATAATGAGCATAGAATCTCACAGCACACTCTGAGCATAGAATCTCACAGCACACTCTAAGCATAGAATCTCACAGCAAATACTGAGTATAGAATTTCACAGCTCACTCTGAGCATAGAATCTCACAGCACACTCTGAGCATAGAATCTCACAGCACATACTGAGTATAGAATCTCACAGCACACACTGAGCATAGAATCTCACGGCACACTCTGAGCATAGAATGTCACAGCACATTCTGAGCATAGTCTCACAGCACACTCTGAGCATAGAATCTCACAGCACACTCTAAGCACAGAGTCTCACAGCACACTCTGAGCATAGAATCTCACAGCACACTCTAAGCACAGAGTCTCACAGCACACTCTGAGCATAGAATCTCACAGCCCATACTGAGCATAGAATCTCACAGCACACACCGACCATAGAATCTCACAACACACACTGACCATAGAATCTCACAGAACACTCTGAGCACAGAATCTCACAGCACACACTGACGACAGAATCTCAGAGCACACACTGACCATAGAATCTCACAGCACACACAGACCATAGAATCTCACAGCACACACTGACCACAGAATCTCACAGCACACACTGACCACAGAATCTCACCACACACTCTGATCATAGATTCTCACAGCACATACTGAGGACAGAATCTCACAGCACACACTGACCACAGAATCTCACAGCACACACTGACAATAGAATCTCACAGCACACACTGATCATAGAATCTCACAGCACACACAGACCATAGAATCTCACAGCATACACTGACCATAGAATCTCACAGCACACACTGACCATAGAATCTCACAGCACAGACAGACCATAGAATCTCACAGCACATACTGAACACAGAATCTCACAGCACACACTGACCATAGAATCTCACAGCACATACCGACCATAAAATCTCATAGCACATACTGACCATAGAATCTCACAGCAAACATTGACCATAGAATCTCACAGCACACACTGACCATAGAATCACACAGCATACACTGACCATAGAACCTCACAGCACACACTGGCCATAGAATCTCACAGCACACACTGACCATAAAATCTCACAGCACAAACTGACCACAGAATCTCACAGCACACACTGACCATAGAATCTCACAGCACACACTGACCATAGAATCTCACAGCACACACTGACCATAGAATCTCACAGCACACACTGACCATAGAATCTCACAGCACACACTGACCATAGAATCTCACAGCACAAACTGACCATAGAATTTCACAGCACACACTGACCATAGAATCTCACAGTACACTCTGAGCATAGAATCTTACAGCACACTCTGAGCATAGTCTCACAGCACATAATGAGCATAGAATCTCACAGCACACTCTGAGCATAGAATCTCACAGCACACTCCAAGCATAGAATTTCACAGCACACTCTGAGCATAGAATCTCACAGCACACTCTGGGCATAGTCTCACAGCACATAATGACAATAGAATCTCACAGCACACTCTGAGCGTAGAGTCTCACAGCACACACTGACCATAGAATCTCACAGCACACACTGACCATAGAATCTCACAGCACACTCTGAGCATAGTCTCACAGCACATAATGAGCATAGAATGTCACAGCACACTCTGAGCATAGTCTCACAGCACATAATGAGCATAGAATGTCACAGCACACTCTGAGCATAGTCTCACAGCACATAATGATCATAGAATCTCACAGCACACTGATTACTCCTTCATGATAAAGTTGATATGTTAGCCAAGAAGAGTATCGAGAAGGAGAATGTAGAATATAACTTTGGTATAACTGTGTCTAGCATTAGGAATAATATTAGGAGAGAAGTAAATAATGAAAATGATTGTTATAGGAATGCAGTTAGAAGCCTGAGTAGATCTATAACCCACAATGATAACATGAACGTAGATAAGTATGTTTATGGAGCAACTTGCAATGTGAACAGACTGACTGATGTTGTAGTGGCCAGGCTTAGGCTTGGTTACAAGTACTGACTGATGTTGTAGTGGCCAGGCTTAGGCTTGGTTACAAGTACTTCTGGCAGTTTCGGAGACACACAGATGATGATCAAACTAAATGTAAATTATGTGATCAGGCATATGGTCACTCTCTTGAACACTATGTGCTTAATTGTCCACTTATTGAGGAATACAGAGACAGACAGTATAATAACCTATGTGACATGTCAAGATATCTTATTAATGAAAATAAGATACCAGATATACTAAGCAAATTTCCTAAATTTGCTTGTAACAGATAAGTGAACTATAGATATGTAGATATAAATCCATATGTATTCCTGTTAACCCTTTGGGGCCTAGTTCCTAGGCCTTTTGTGTATCCATATGCTCTCGCGCTACCGTCCACAGGATGGATATGGGGTGCACAATAAACTAGCCACTTCGGTGGCAAAATCTAAATCACTGAGCACAGAATCTCACAGCACACTTTGAGCACAGAATCTCGGGGCACACTCTGACCATAGAATCTCACAGCACACTCTGAGTATAGAATCTCACAGCACACTCTGAGCATAGAATCTCACAGCACACACTGACCATTGAATCTCACTGTACGCACTGACCATAGAATCTCACAGCACACACTGACCATAGAATCTCACAGCACACACTGACCATAGAATCTCACAGCACACTCTGAGCATAGAATCTCACAGCACACACTGACACAGAATCTCACAGCACACACTGACATAGATCTCACAGCACACACTGACATAGAATCTCACAGCACACTCTGACATAGAATCTCACAGCACACACTGAGCATAGAATCTCACAGCACACCTGACCATAGAATCTCACAGCACACCTGACATAGAATCTCACAGCACACACTGACCATAGAATCTCACTGCACACCTGACATAGAGTCTCACGGCACACTCTGACCCTAGAGTCTCACAGCACACCTGACATAGAGTCTCACAGCACACTCTGAGCATAGAGTCTCACAGCACACACTGACCATAGAGTCTCACAGCACACACTGACCATAGAGTCTCACAGCACACACTGACCATAGAGTCTCACAGCACACACTGACCATAGAGTCTCACAGCACACTCTGAGCATAGAGTCTCACAGCACACTCTGAGCATAGAGTCTCACAGCACACTCTGACCATAGAGTCTCACAGCACACACTGACCATAGAGTCTCACAGCACACACTGACCATAGAGTCTCACAGCACACACTGACCATAGAGTCTCACAGCACACACTGACCATAGAGTCTCACAGCACACACTGACCATAGAGTCTCACAGCACACACTGACCATAGAGTCTCACAGCACACACTGACCATAGAGTCTACAGCACACACTGACCATAGAGTTCTACAGCACACACTGACCATAGAGTCTCACAGTACACACTGACCATAGAGTCTCACAGTACACACTGACCATAGAGTCTTACAGCACACACTGACCATAGAGTCTCACAGCACACACTGACCATAGAGTCTCACAGTACACACTGACCATAGAGTCTTACAGCACACACTGACCATAGAGTCTCACAGCACACACTGACCATAGAGTCTTACAGCACACACTGACCATAGAGTCTCACAGCACACTCTGAGCATAGTCTCACAGCACACACTGACCATAGAGTCTCACAGCACACTCTGAGCATAGAGTCTCACAGCACACACTGACCATAGAGTCTCACAGCACACACTGACCATAGAGTCTCACAGCACACACTGACCATAGAGTCTCACAGCACACTCTGAGCCCTAGAGTCTCACAGCACAATGACCATAGAGTCTCACAGCACACTGAGCATAGAGTCTCACAGCACACACTGACCATAGAGTCTCACAGCACACAATGACCATAGAGTCTCACAGTACACACTGACCATAGAGTCTCACAGCACACACTGACCATAGAGTCTCACAGCACACTCTGAGCATAGAGTCTCACAGCACACTCTGAGCATAGAGTCTCACAGCACACACTGACCATAGAGTCTCACAGCACACACTGACCATAGAGTCTCACAGCACACTCTGAGCATAGAGTCTCACAGCACACTCTGAGCATAGAGTCTCACAGCACACACTGACCATAGAGTCTCACAGTACACACTGACCATAGAGTCTCACAGCACACAATGACCATAGAGTCTCACAGCACACACTGACCATAGAGTCTCACAGCACACACTGACCATAGAGTCTCACAGCACACACTGACCATAGAGTCTCACAGCACACACTGACCATAGAGTCTCACAGCACACACTGACCATAGAGTCTCACAGCACACACTGACCATAGAGTCTCACAGCACACTCTGAGAGACTAAAATGTAAAAGCATGGACTAGCAGTTCACATATTTTCAAAACAAGTGCTCTCTAATATGTTCAAAACACCTGACCACAGATGCAAGTTTCTCAGCTTGGAGAAAACTGATGTGCAGCTCCTGACTCACCTTCTACTACCTCACAGCATGAACATGAGGCGCTTAACAAAGCAATTTCATTTAATCAATTGAATGATCCTGTCCATGATTGTGTCTGTGTTGGTCCTAACCTGAATCTACCACTCGCATCATATTATTACTGTCGTTACTAACAGCCTGCTGATTGGTGGAAGACTCACCTGCATTTAGCGAACGGTGTATTGACTATCCATCAATCTTTAGGTTGAATGACCCACACGGGTTTAGCTACTTATATTAAAGACAGTATTTTTTTTTTTGTTTCTGTAATTCCCTCCCTGTGTTCTTTTCTCTTCGTATGGAACCGGTTGTTTCTATGCTTTATTCTCTCTCCTGATTTTCAACACTGTCCTAATGTTTTTCTCCTTCCCTAATTTATACTGGTTATGTACACTTTTCCCTGTCAGTCTCTGTGTTTCCTATGTATAGGACTGTGTTTTTTACCCATAGTCTGTTTCCAAAATTGATCTCCATACAACAACTTTAGAAAGCCTCGTCTAATTGACTTCAAAATTTCTTCACTAGTACAACCTGGTCAGAGGAAGTGTTGTGTTTTGAGTGGGGTGTTTAGCTGCCATTTTCTACTTGTGACTATATCTTATGTGTTTATATGGTTCAGCCTATCGTTCAATATCTGTCTGTTTCGGTAACTAGGATTTGGTTTATCTGTTAATCTCCCTCCCTCCCTCTCTCCCTCTCCCTCTCTCATTCCTTACCTATTCTCTCGGCCCTGACAGCTGAGGGAGGGCCAGTGACGTTGAACCACAAGTGGCACCATGGTTTTGATGGTCTGGACGTTTTGGTCGTCACCAGCACACGAACACATGGACGTACGTCTGAGGATAGTGATAGTATGTGTGAGTACAGAGTACATGGTAGCATAAAAAAGTTAACACATGGAGGTTACATGTCAGTACATCCCAGAGTACACTGAAACAAGAGTACACTGAAACAAGAGTACACTGAAACAAGAGTACACTGAAACGAGAGTACATTGAAACAAGAGTACACTGAATATCCTCGCGCAGCCCCTGGAAAATGAGAGGCAGTAAGGTTTGATCCGAGGAAAGGGAGGTGAGTGAATAAAAAAATAACACTGAAAAATGACAGGAAGCGTCGATAAATTAACGTTGGGAACCACGTTAGGAAGCTGACGTCTTATGAACGACAATAGAATAGAAACTCTTTATTCGACTATAGTCCAGCGTTCCCCTCTTGTGTTATTTTTCCTTTCTCTTTATCACATCTCGTGTATCTGTCGTTCTCTTCCCATTTCGTATATCTGTCGTTCTCTTCCCATTTCGTATATCTGTCGTTCTCTTTAAATGTCTTATATGTATCGTTCTCTTCATTATATCTAATATACCTATTCTTTTTTTCTTAAATATGCAGCGTCTAAGAAGGCAAAGAAATAAATTTAGACTTGATAAAGCTCTGTGTAGAGCTTAATCAAGTCATGAATTCAATATCTAAAAGCACGAAATATGCCCCAATATAATCGTGTTCTGCAACCTGTTTCTTCCTCTTAATATTGGTAAGTAGTTGATTGTTTCACCCTTGTACCGCCTATTACTAAGCCTTTTTCAAAGAACAATTCAATAAAAGGCTTAAATATTGGCATTCAGATGTTGCATTCTGAAAATTTTCTTCCACATCTTCCCCCAAAAATCTCGCAAAAGATTTATTCTCTCCCTTGGCTGAAAAGTCTCAACATATTCACACAATGGTCTCCCAGAATTTCTTTCCTGCACACACTCCTCTTTAGGTGCGTAAAAATACTGCTACCTACTTCTCTCGTGTAATTTTTGTTCTAAATCCTGCGATTCTCTAACATAAAAAAAGTTTCTCTTATTTTCAGAATTGTTTATATAGCAGTGCAGGTGTTTCTTCACGCTAGTTCTGTCAAATACACCTGACTTGTTTGAGCTTCTTCATATTGTAACAGCAAACACCAGCATAATAGCGACGTTGTCTCAGCTTCGTCGTGAAGTTGGCCAACCGTCGCAATTACCGTATTTTCCGGCATATAAGGCGCGCTTTTTTTTCCTCGGTCAGTGTCAAGGGTCGGCTCTGGGTTACGCTTTAGCAGATGTTTACTCTTGTTAAGTTATAACTGCTTAGTAACATTTTTTAAAGTCTCGCATGAACGTGCGCCTTATATGCCGGAAAACACGTCCGGACACTCCATTTTCTTTTAGCTTCATGATAGGAGAAGCACAGCGGCAGGTCCACTGACCCATGCTAGACAAGTCCCTCTCAAGGCCAACCCTTCACACTGTGCTGAGACATTCAACTCAATACATTTATTTGATTAATAATCAGATCATTACATTCGCAGTATTATGATTAATTTATCTTTTCTACATATGTTAATGAAAAAAATACTTTGCTTTCTTAATACATCCAGACACTAACAGTCCAACTGCAGAATGATGTGCTAATTTTTTGAATGAGGTTCCAGTACAAGGGTCTTCTTTCTGGGTACTTGCGTTATACCTAGGACCAATTTCGTGTATTTTTCTTCTCTCGCTTTCCTGCCTGAAGCCAGGCTACCTTGTGTGATCACCCAGGCTGTTGGTGAGAGCGGGTGATGTGATCGAGCACCGCTCTGAGGGAAGGATTGAACTGCACTCTCCTGGGGAGGACGACGACGAGGCGACGCAACGTTACTATCTTATCAACTTTCAGAAACACGCAAGTGTTGGTTGATGAAAGTTGGTTGGTGCTCTCTTTAGTTGGTGGAGTTGTTGTTGTTGTTGTTGTTCTTGTTGTTGTTCTTGTTGTGGTGGTGGTGGTGATGGTGGTTGGTGGTGATGGTGGTGGTGGTTTGGGGGTGGTGGGGTGGTTGGTGGTGGTGGTGGTGGGTGGTGGTGGTGGTGGTGGTGGGGGGTGGTGGGTGGGTGGTGGTGGTGGTGAGTGGTGGTGGTGGTGGTGGTGGTGGTGGTGGTGGTGGTGGTGGTGGTGGTTTATGGTGGTGGTGGTGGTGGTGGTGGTGGTGGTGGTGGTGGTGGGGGGGGTGGTGATGGTGGTGGGGGGATGGTGGTTTGGGGGGTGGTGGTGGGGTGGTGGGTGGTGGTGGTGGTGGTGGTGGTGGTGGTGGTGGTGGGTGGGTTGTTGGTGATGGTGGTGGTGGTGGGGGTGGTGGTGGGGGGGTGGTGGGTGGTGGTGGTGATGGTGGTGGGGGTGGTGGTGGTGGTGGTGGTGGTGGTGGTGGTGGTGGTGGTGGTGGGGGGTGGTGGTGGTGGTGGTGGTGGTGGTGATGGTGGTGGTGGTGGTGGTGGTGGTGGTGGTGGTGGGGGTTTGGGGGTGTTTGGGGGTGGTGGTGGTGGTGATGGTGGTGGTGGGTGGTGGTGGTGGTGGTGGTGGTGGTGGTGGTGGTGGGGATGGTGGGGGTGGTGGTGGTGGTGGTGGTGGGGTGGTGGTGGTGGGGGTGTGGGGGTGGTGGTGGTGGTGGTGGTGGTGGTGGTGGGGTGGGGTGTGATGGTGATGGTGGTGGTGGTGGTGGTGGTGGTGGTGGTGGTGGGGGGTTTGGGGGTGGGGGTGGTGGTGGTGGTTATGGTGGGTTGGGTGGTGGTGGTGGTGTGGTGGGGTGGTGATGGTGGGTGGGGGTGGTGGGTTGGGTGGTGGTGGGGTGGGGTGGGGGTGGTGGTTTTTGGTGGTAGTGGTGGTGGTGATGGTGGTGGTTATGGTGGTGGTGGTGATGGTGTGGTGGTGGTGGTGGGGGTGGTGGTGGTGGTTATGGTGGTGGTGGTGATGGTGGTGGTGGTGGTGGGGTTATGGTGGGGTGGTGGTGGTGGTGTGGTGGTGGTGGTGGTGGTGGTGGTGGTGGTGGTGGTAGTGGTGGTGGTGATGGTGGGGGGTGGTGGTGGTGGTGGGTGGTGGTGGTGGTGGTGTGGGTGGTGGGGGTGGTTTATGGTGGTGGTGGTGGTGGTGGTTTATGGTGGTGGTGGTGGTGTGGGGGGTGGTGGTGGTGGTGGTGGGGGGTTATGGTGGGTGGTGGGGGGGGTGGGGGGTGGTTATGGTGGGGGTGGTGGTGTGGTGGTGGTGGTGGTGGTGGTGGTGGTGGTGGTTATGGGGGTTTGGTAGTAGTGGTGGTGATGGTGGCGGTGGTGGTGGTTATGGTGGGGGGTGGTGGTGGTGGGTGGTTATGGTGGTGGTGGTGGTGGTGGTGGTGGTGGTGGTGGTAGTGGTGGTGGTTTTGGTGGTGGTTATGGTGGTGATGGTGGTGGTGGGGGGGGTGGGTGGTAGTGGTGGGTGGTGGTGGTTATGGTGGTGGGTGGTGGTGGTGATGGGGGGTGGTGGTGGTGGTGGGGGTGGGGTGGTGGGTGGTGGTGGTTAAGGTGGTGGTGGGTGGTGGTGGTGGTGGTGGTTTGGTGGTGGTGGTGGTGGGTGGTGGTGGTGGTGGTGGTGGTGGTAGTGGTTGGTGGTGGGAGGGTGGTGGTGGTGTGGTGGTGGTGGTGTGGTGGTGGTGGTAGTGGTGGTGTTTGGGGGTGGTGGTGGTGGTGGTGGTTGTAGTGGTGGTGGTGGATGGGTGGTGGTGGTGGTGGTGGGTTGGTGGTGGTGGTGGTGGTGGTGGTGGGGTGGTGGTGGTGGGGTGGTTTGGGGTGGGTAGTGGTGGTGGTGATGGTGGTGGTTATGGTGGTGGTGGTGATGGTGGTGGTGGTGGTTTGGTGGTGGTGGTGGTGGTGGTGGTGATGGTGGTTGGGGGGTGATGGTGGTTGGTGGTGGTGGTGGTGGTGGTGGGGTAGTGGTGATGGTGGTGGTGGTGTTATGGTGGGGTGGGGGGTGTGGGGGTGGGTTTTGGTGGTGGTGGTGGTGGTGGTGGTGGTGGTGGTGGTGGTGGTGGTGGTGGTAGTGGTGGTGGGATGGTGGTGGTTATGGTGGTGGTTTGGGGGTGATGGTGGTGGTTAGTGGTGGTGGGTGGTTATTGGTGGTGGTGGGGGGTGGTGGTGGTTGGTGGGGTGGTGGTGGTGGTGGTGGTGGTGGTGGTTTGGGGTGGTTATGGTTGTGGTGGTGTTTATGGTGTGGTTTTGGTGGTGGTGGATGTGAGGTGGTGGGGGGTTGATGGTGGGTGGGATGGTGATGGTGGTGAGGGTTTGGTGGGGGGTGGGTTGGTGTGGTGGTGACGGTGGTTGGTGGTGTTTGGTGGTGGTTTTTAGTGGGGGGGGTGGGGGTGATAGTGGTGGGGGTGGGGGTGTGGGGTGGTATTGGGGGGTGGTGGTGATGGGGGGTTTGTGATGGTGGGGTTTAGTGGGGGATGGTGGTGGTAGTGGTGTTGGTGGTGGGGTTTGGTGGTAGTGGTGGTGAGGGGGTTTTGGGGCCCCGGGTTTCCCGGTTTGGCTATCGTCTCGCTTAACGGCGGGGGGCCTGGGTTTTAAATTTCCCGGGCCCAAAGGTAAAAAAACATTGGAGGTTTTTTTCCCCACCCCTGGGGGTTCTATGTTCCCTTCATTTAAAATGGGGTACCTGGGTTTTTTAGTCGACGGGGTGTGGGTCGCATCCGGGGGAAAACTGACCAAAATTTGCCCGAAATCAGGCATTCAAAGGGAGTTTCTAAATAGTAGTATGTCTTTTTTGGGGTTGTCAGCTGGCTTTTTCCCCTTGTACTTGTACTTGTAGTATTTTAAATATTATTATTAAAATTATTCCCTCCCACCGAGGCGGGTTTCATGGGGGGGGCCCCGGGTGGGGGCGTTAAACCCCCGGAAAAACCCTCCAGGAAAACCCCAGGTAACCCTTCCGAACCCCCCAAAGCGGGCCTTACGCAGCGTGCACAAACCTCCCTCCCTAATACCCCCCAACCTACCCCCCCTACCCATCAGGGACAACGACCGCAAGTTTTGACCTGGTAGTCTTTCCGTCTCGTCTTTTAAATTTTATACTTTTAATAATAAAATTTTCAGTAATCTTCGAAAAAAACAAAAAACCCGGCTTCACCCAGCTTCCCTTTTTTTACTTCCCGTTAATTTAATGTTAAATCCTGGGGTTTCTTTGTCTTTTACTTTTCGGGGGGTTTCTCGTTTTTTTTACCCGGGGGTTTCCTCGTTGTTACTGGAGGTTTCCTCGTTGTTACGGGGGTTTTTTTTTTTCTTCCTGAGGGTTTTCCCCGTTATTGGAGATTTCCTCGTTACTGGGGGTTCTTTATCTTCGGGTTTCCTCTTTTGTTACTGGGGTTTTTTCCTAGCTGTTACTGGGGGTTTCCTCGATATTATGGGGGTTTTTTTTCTTCCTGGGGGTTTCCCGTTGTTACTGAAGGTTTCCTCGTTTTACTAGGGTTTTTTCCTCGTTGTTATTGGGGGTTTCCCTCATTGTTTATTGGATATCTTTTTCTTCCGGGGGGTTTCCTGTTGTTATTGGGGGTTCCTGTTGTTACTTTTTTTTTTTTTTCTGGGGAGTTTCCCTTTTTGTTGTTTTGGGTTTCCTCGTTGTTACTAGGGTTTCCTCATTTCTGGGAATTTCCTTGTTGTTACTGGGGTTTCTTTGTCTTCCAGGGGTTTCCTCGTAACTTCCCTATTCACCAAAGTACCTACTACAGAAGTCATCGATCTCTTGGCAGGAAAATTGACGATTCACTTGATTTTCCTATTCCAGCCAGCGATTTCATCGACCTTGCTGAACTATGTGTTGGCTTTACGTGTTTCTCTTTCGAAAATCACCTTTCAGCAGACTTTTGGACTACCCATAGGTTCGCCACTCAGTGCCGTCCTGGCGAACCTATACATGGAACATCTGGAAGCCGAGCGTTTTTCCACCATTATTTCTTCGTCTGTCACCTGGCTCCGTTATGTTGACGATATTCTCATCATAACTCCCAGACGCTTCAACGTTCACGCTCTCCAAGACAAGCTCAACCAGGTCGAGCCCTCAATCCAGCTCACACTAGAAAAAGTCGACAACACTCTTCCTTTCCTTGATGCTCTTCTCTGCAAAGCTGACCATGAACTTCGTTTAAAAGTTTATCGAAAATCCACCAACCAAACGATCTTCTACTCTCACCACGACACCAAAACTATACGTGGTGTAATTATAGGCTTTTTTCTGCGCACACTCAGAATCTGCAGCAATGAGTTCCTTGAGGAAGAATGCACTATAATTGAATAAGTATTTTCAAAACTTCACTATCCTCGTCATTTCATCAGAGACTGCAGACGACGGGCATTAAAACATCTTCAACACACCCAGAGAAGACACTGCCGAGAAGAGATACATAGTCCTCCCCATCAACTCCATTGCCAAACACTTTCCCAACACTTTCCAATACCTCATTCCACATTAAACTCCACAACCACGACCCTAAAAGGGCATTACCAGTAAAACAGGGCAAAACTTCCCTCCCTACAGGGGGGAACTTCCCCTTTTAGACTGCAGGGAAAAAATTTTACGGGGGAAACTCAAGGCCCCCAAACACGTATTTCAAAACACCAGTACGCAAGAGGGTTTACGATCTAAGAAAGCCTGTTAAAACACCGTAAAATTTCCCCAAACCTTTAATCAACTACAGAAACTCAAGACTTATCGCCCGGGGAAAGGGAAGAAAAACATCAAAAAACCGAAGAATCCTGGGAAAATCATCCCCCTTATCTTAAAAACCCAAATCAATTAAAACCAGAAAAATGGCTTTCATAAACATAACTAAACCACTTGCCAAAAAAAACTTCTTCACCCGCTATCCCCATATAAAAACAAAAGGAAATTTGGTGGGAACACTGCAAAAAGGTCTACTCATAGCTTATCTAAATCTGTCTTAAAAAAGAACCAAGATTTTAGACTCTATAACCCCTCGGTACATCGTCACAGGGCCAGAAATTCTCCACCGGGACCCTTTCATTTTTAAAACCGGGAACCTAAAAATTTTCTCGCGTACCTTCCACCAGGTGATCTTTTTTGTGATTGAAAAAAGCCAAACTTGGGGGCCCCGAAAGTTGTCAGTAAAAAATTCACATTATCCCTTGCCAATATGTGTTTATAATTTCCCATTGTGGGGGTGGTGTTTGAAAAAATTGATGGTGGTGGTTTAAATTGGGGGGAGGTTGGTGGTGGGGGTTGGTGGGGGTTTTAGTGGTGGGGTTGGTTTAGGGGGGTTGGTGATGGTGGTTTGTGTTTGGTTTTCCCTGATGAGGGATAAATGATGGTGGTATTTTGGTTGGTAGGGGTTGGGTGGTGGGGGTTTGGGTGGGGTGGTGGTTTTTTGGGATGGTGGTGGTAGTTGGTGGTGGTGGTGGTGGTGGTGGTGGTGGTGGGTGGTGGTGGTGGTGGGGGTGGTTGGTGGGTTGTGGTGGTGGTGTGGTGGGTGGTGATGGTGGTGTGGTGGTGGTGGTTGGTGGGGTGGTGGTGGGGGGGTGGTTGGTGGGGGTTTGGTGGTGGTATGGTGGTGGGGGTGGTTAGGGGTGTGGGGTGATGGGGTGGGGTGGTGGTGGTGTGGTGGTAGGGGGAGGGTTTGGGTGGTGGTAGTGGTGATGGTGGTGATGGTGGTGGTGGTGGTGGTGATGGTGGTGGTGGTGGGTGGTGGGTGGTAGTAGTGATGGTGGTGGTGGTGATGGTGGTAAATGGTGGTTCCAAATATTTGAAACACCTGATCAGTGACTAGTGATGGAAAAATGAGTCGAAAAGATATATAAAAAAAGAGAGAGGGGGAGAGAGGAGAAAAGGGGAAAGAGGGGAGAAAAGAGAGAGGGAAAAAAAAAAAAGGGGGAGGGGAGAGAGAGAGGGGAGAGGAGAGAAGAGAGAGAGAAAGGGAGGGGAGAGGGGGGGAGAAGAGAGGAAGGAAAAAGGGAGGGGAGAGAGGGGGAGAGAGGAGAGAGAGGGGAGAGAAGAGGAGAGGCACGTTAGTAAACACCTGAGCAGGTGAAGAAAATCTAGTGCAGTAAAAAAAAAAAAAAAACCCCCTCTTCATACCTTCCTAACACATCCCCTCCCCTCTCTCATCCCCTTCCCTAACACATCCCTCTGGAGTTACTGGAGAGAGTCGGGGGTCAACGCCCCGCGGGCCCGGTCTGGGGACCAGGCTCTAATCCCTCCCAATACCCTACTGACCCTTTCCGAACTCCAAAGGGCAGCTGTACGTAGCATGCACGATCTCTCTTAAGTCCTGGGGTTTCTTTGTCTTCTTACTGGGGGGTTTCTTATCTACCTGGGGGGTTTCCTCGTTGTTACTGGGGGTTTCTTTTCTACCTGAGGGTTCCTCGTTTTTACTGGGGGGGTTCTTTTTTCCTGGGAGTTTCTTCGTTCTTTTAAAGGGGGTTCCTCATTATACTGGGGGTTTCCCGTTTTAACTGAGGGCTTCCTCGTTTTTACAAGGGGTTTCTTTTTTCGGGGGAGTTACTCGTTACTGAGGGGTTCTATCTTCGGGGTTTCCTCGTTGTTATGGGGATTTCCTCGTTGTTATTGGAGTTTCTTAGTTGTTACTGGGGGTTTCTTTTTCTTCATGGGGTTTCCTCGTTGTTATTGGGGGTTTTCCTCGATATTACTGGGGTTTCTTTTTCTTCCTGGGGGATTCTTCGTTGTTATTGGCAGGTTTCCTCGTTGTTATTGGGGGATTCCTCGTTGTTACTGTGGGTTATTTTTTCTTCCTGGGATTTCCTCATTGTTCCTGTTTTTTTTTTCTTCCTGGGGGTTTATTCGTTGTTGTTGTAGGTTTCCTCGATACCAGGGAGTTTCTTCGTTGTTACTGGGGCTTCCCTCGTTGCTACTGGGGTTTCCTCATTTCTGAGAATTTCCGTGTTGTTACTGGGGTTTCTTTGTCTTCCTGGGGGTTTTCTCGTTGTCATTGGAGTTTGTCTTTCTGGGGTTTCCTCGTTGTTACTAGGGGTTCCTCTGTCTTCTTCCTGGGGTATTCCTCGTTGTTACTGGAGTTTCTTTTGTCTTCTTCTTGGGGTTTCCTCGTTCCTGGGGTTTGTCTTCCTGGAGGTTTCCTCGTTCCTGGGGTTTGTCTTCCTGGAGGTTTCTTCGTTCCTGGGCTTTGTCTTCCTGGAGGTTTCCTCGTTCCTGGGGTTTGTCTTCCTGGAGGTTTTTTCGTTCCTGGGGTTTGTCTTGCTGGAGGTTTCCTCGTTGTTACTGGATTTTTTCCTGTGAGTTTCCTTGTTACTGGTGTTTCTTTTTCTTGTTCCTGAGGTTTCTTTGCCTTCCTGGGGGTTTTCTTCGTTGTTCCTGGAGTTTCTTTGTCTTTCTGGGGGTTTCACCGTCGTTTTTTCGGGGTTTGTGGTGTTGGGGGTTTCTTTGCTTTCTAACTGGGGTTTACTTCTTGTTACTGGGGTGTCTTTGTCTTGTTCCTGGGGTTTCTTTTCTTTCTGGGAATTTTTTTGTCTGGTTCCCGGGGTTTCCTCGTTGTTACTGGGGTTTCTTTTTTTACTGAGGTTTCTTTGTCTTGTTCCTTGGGTTTCTTTTTTCCTTGAGGGTTCTTCGTTGCTACTGGGATTTCCTTGACGTGTTAATGGGGTTTCCAGTGATCATTTTCACATACAAACAAAGAAACCCCTATTATTTTACAATATATTGCTAAATACATTATATATATATATATATATATATAATATATATATATATATTATATATATATATATAATATATATATATATATATATATATATATTATATATATATATATATATATATATATATATATATATATATATATATATATATATATATATATATATATATATGTATATATATATATATGCAATAAGATCACAGTAATCAGGTGATTTCAGAATATGCAAAACAACCACTGTGAAAGAATAGATAAATTACAAGCGATTTCGTGATTACTCACATTATCAAGGAACAAGAAAAGTAATGCATCAAAGGAAGGCATATAACAACACCTAGACAACATCTCACTATCACATCCCACAACAAAGCAACACCTGACGCGCGACTCATAAGAATGGGAACACTGCAGCAGGTCCGCTGGCCCAACTAGACAGGTCCTTCACACAACCCACGAACAAACTATTCTACCCAAGAATTAAGAATTTTAAAAATTATTATTTGTCCAATGCATTATTAAATTCTTCCCAGATTCTCTTAATTATAAATGGATCTAATTTATATAAACCAAAGGAAATATTCATATTATTGTCAAAACTTCTTTTTATGAAACAAGATTCAATTATATTCCTGTCGACCATGGACTTGCTTGATACAACTTGCTCAACTTTTTGAAAATCAATTGGATGGTTAAAATCTCTCACATGAATAAATAGAGCATTGGAATCTTGTCCAGTTCTAATGCTATATTTATGTTGTTTTAATCTTAGTTCGAGATTTTTACCAGTTTGACCGTAATAAACTTTATCGCAAATTTTACAAGGAATCTTATAGACATCCGTCAGCATTTTGGGGGGAATTCTTTATCAATAGTTTTTTTTACTGTATCAAGATTTTTAAATACAACTTTGATATTAAAAGTCTTAAGAAGAGAAGGCATATCAACCAAGTTTTCATGGTAAGGGAGAACCAACATATTTTTAGTTGAATAAGGCTGGTTGTCCCTTTTTGGATTGTAAAAAGCTTTTCTAGCAATTTTAAAAGATTTATCAATTACGCTTCTTGGGTATTTCAAATATTTAGCTATTTCATAAATTTTGGACATTTCCTCATCTATGAACTCTGGACTACATTCTCTGGACTGGATTCCCTGGTTTGTGTGTTTTTATTGGTCCATACATGTAAGGTAGAGATGGATTAGTGAGAGTAAATTGCTTGATTAATTCATCTTTGCCTTTCAGTAGAAGTTTTATTGTTTTATTGAAATTGCTGTTAACAGTTTCTAGGGGATTTTTTTCAATAAAACAATAAAACTTCTACTGAAAGGCAAAGATGAATTAATCAAACAATTTACTTCCACTAATCCATCTTAACCTTACATGTATGGACTAATAAAAACACACTAACCAGGTAATCCAGTCAGACCAATTATTAGCTCCATAGGGTCAGTTTCATAAAAATCATCCAAATGGCTTGTCGACATTTTGAGCCCTATTGTTGGCAAAATTTCTAACTTTAATGTTAAAAACAACATAGATTTAGTTTATAAATTAAGCTCCTTGACTAACTTAAAGGATTTTAACATGGTTAGTTTTGATGTTACTTCCTTGTTTGCGAAAGTTCCTGTTGATGATTTATTAAGTTTCTTATCCGAAGAACTCGTTAATTATGATTTACCATTGCCAGTTCCTACTATCATTAGACTTATTAAACTTTGCATTGTTGATGCAAAATTTGTATTTAATAAGTTTTACACTCAGAAGTTTGGTATGGCAATGGGAAATCCTTTTTCACCTGTTCTTAGTAACCTATACATGGAATTTTTTGAAATAAGGCTGCTTAACACAATCCTCCCTAATAGAACCAAATGGTTTAGATATGTTACGATATTTTGTGTCCTATGCCCAAGAATGTAGATATACGCCATTTCCTTGGCAAATTAAATAGCTAAGCCCATTCTATAAACTTTACTGTTGAGTTTGAAGAAAATAACTCTTTGATTTTTCTAGATGTTTAAATTATTAAGAGTAATAATGAATTCAAATTTAAAATTTACAGAAAACCTACAAATAACTGTTCCTATGTCCACTATTATCCTTCACATGAAGATAGAGTTAAACTGTCTGTTTTCTCATCAATGTTTTTGAGAGCTTTACCTATTTGTAGTCCAGAGTTCATAGATGAGGAAATATCCAAAATTTATGAAATAGCTAAAGATTTGAAATACCCAAGAAACGTAATTGATAAATCTTTTAAAAATGCTAGAAATACTTTTTACAATCCAAAAAGGGACAACCAGCCTTATTCAACTAAAAATATGTTGGTTCTCCCTTACCATGAAAACTTGGTTGATATGCCTTCTCTTCTTAAGACTTTTAATATTAAAGTTGTATTTAAAAATCTTGATACAGTAAAAAAAAACTTTTGATAAAATAATTCCCCCCAAAATGCTGACGGATGTGTCTATAAGATTCCTTGTAAAATTTGCGATAAAGTTTATTACGGTCAAAACTGTAAAAACTCGAACTAAGATTAAAAAAACATAAATAAGCTTGAACTGGACAAGATTCCAAGCTCTATTTATTCATGTGAGAGAATTTTTAACCCCCAATTGATTTTCAAAAAGTTGAGAAAGTTTTTATCAAGCAAAATCCGTTTACAGTAATATAATTTAATTTGTTTCATAAAAAAACATTTTGACAAAAATATGAATATTTCCTTTGGTTTATAAAAATTAGACCTTTTTAAAATTAAATAAATTGGGGAAAAATTTTAAATAATCTTGGGCAAAAAATAAATTTTAAAATTTTTTATTTTTTGGATAGAATATTTGTTCGGGGGTTTTTTTGTAAAGGGACCTATCTATTTGGGGCCACAACCTGCTGCTGCCCTTTTCTTATAGTCGCGCATCAGGTTGGTTTGTTTGGGATGTGATAGTGAGGTGTTGTCTAGACCCTTTATATGCTTCTTTGATGCATTACTTTTATTATTCCTTGATAATGTGAGTAGTAACGAAAGCGCTTGCAATTTATCTAATTCTTTCACAGTGGTTGATTTGCATATATATATATATATATATATATATATATATATATATAATATATATATATATATAATATATATATATAATATATTATATATATATATATATATTTTTATTTTTTATTATCACACCGGCCGATTCCCACCAAGGCAGGGTGGCCCGAAAAAGAAAACTTCACCATCATTCACTCCATCACTGTCTTGCCAGAAGGGTGCTTTACACTAACAGTTTTTAAACTGCAACATTAACACCCCTCCTTCAGAGTGCAGGCACTGTACTTCCCATCTCCAGACTCAAGTCCGGCCTGCCGGTTTCCCTGAATCCCTTCATAAATGTTACTTTGCTCACATCCAACAGCACGTCAAGTATTAAAAACCATTTGTCTCCATTCACTCCTATCAAACACGCTCAAGCATGCCTGCTGGAAGTCCAAGCCCTCGCACACAAAACCTCCTTTACCCCCTCCCTCCAACCCTTCCTAGGCCGACCCCTACCCCGCCTTCCTTCCACTACAGACTGATACACTCTTGAAGTCATTCTGTTTCGCTCCATTCTCTCTACATGTCCGAACCACCTCAACAACCCTTCCTCAGCCCTCTGGACAACAGTTTTGGTAATCCCGCACCTCCTCCTAACTTCCAAACTACGAATTCTCTGCATTATATTCACACCACACATTGCCCTCAGACATGACATCTCCACTGCCTCCAGCCTTCTCCTCGCTGCAACATTCATCACCCACGCTTCACACCCATATAAGAGCGTTGGTAAAACTATACTCTCATACATTCCCCTCTTTGCCTCCAAGGACAAAGTTCTTTGTCTCCACAGACTCCTAAGTGCACCACCACTCTTTTTCCCTCATCAATTCTATGATTCACCTCATCTTTCATAGACCCATCCGCTGACACGTCCACTCCCAAATATCTGAATACGTTCACCTCCTCCATACTCTCTCCCTCCAATTGATATTCAATTTTCATCACCAAATTTTTTGTTATCCTCATAACCTTACTCTTTCCTGTATTACCTTTAATTTTTTCTTCTTTTGCACACCCAAACCAAATTTCATCCACCAATCCTGCAAATTTCTTAGAACTCCCAAAAGGACAGGTCATCACAAAGGGAGCTGTACAACCCCCTTTGTGTGTGATTCTTTTCTTTTAAATCCAAGCCTCTTGCAAGACCCTCGCATTTATTCTCTTTCAACCCCATCTATAAATAATTAAACAACCACGGGAATCACAACCCCTCCTTGTCTAGGCCCCTACTTTTACTGGGAAAAAATTTTTCCCCCTTTCCCACATACTCTAACTTGGCCTCACTATCCTCGTAAAAACTCTTACTGCTTTCAGAACCTACCTCCACACCTACACTTGCAACATCTGCCACATTCCCCCCCCTCCACCCTGTCTTAAGCCTTTTCCAAATCCAAAAAGCCACAAAAAAACCCCCTTTAGCTTATCTAAATACGTTCACTTATTTTTCACTGTAAACACCCGGTCCCACACCCCCTCCTTTTCCCAAACCTCCTTGTTCATCTGCATTTCCTTTCCCCCCGTCTTACTCTTAATTCTTTTAAATTATAAATTACCATACACTTTACCATCACCAACAGACTTATCCCCCTATAATTTTTGCACTCTCTTTTATCCCCTTTTCCCTTTTTACAAAGAACTATGCATGCTCTCTGCCATCCCTAGGTACCTTAACCCCCTTTCCATACATTTTATTAAAAAATTGCACCAACCACTCCAAAACTATATCCCCCCCTCTTTTAACATTTCTACTTAATTCCCTCAATCCCGGCTGCTTTTCCCCCTTTCATTTACCTACTGCCTACGAACTTCCCCCCCCTCACAACTGTCTTCCTCAACCCCAAAGATTATTCCCCCTTGCCCTATACACGAAATCACAGCTTCCCCTATCTTCATCCAACATTTAACAATTCCTTTCCTCAAATTATACCCTTCCATCTTCCCATACCTCTAACACTCCATTTAATCACTCTCCTCTCCTATTTTTTAACTGACAAATCCATTTGTTCTCTAGGCTTTCTTAACTTGTTAATCTCACTCCAAAACTTTTTCTTTATTTCAACAAAATTTCTGTTGATAACATCTCACCCACTCCTCATATGCTCTGCTTTTTACTGCTTCAACCACTCTCTTAACTCTCCTCTTTTTTCCTCCATATACTCTTCCCCCTTGCATCACTTCTACTTTGTAAAAACTTCTCATATGCTAAATTTTTCTCCCTACTACACTCTTTAACATTAAATCATCATTCCACCAATCGCTCCTCTTCCCTCCGCACCCCTTTTCCTGTAACCACAAACTTCTGCTGAACACTCTAACACTACATTTTTAAACCCTACCCAGTGGGGATAACATACCTCTTCGAACCGGCAATTGCACTATTGGCTCTCATTAGCCCGATCTATCCTCCAATAGCTGTTTATAAATTCTACCCTAACTGCCTCCTCTTTTAGTTTAAAAAACCTTCACCTCACTCTTCCCTATGCTTCTATTCTGTCCTTGTATCCCATCTACCTTTTACTCTCAGTGTAGCTACAACTAGAAGGTGATCTAATATATCAGTGCCCACCCTATAAACATGTACATCCTGAAGTCTACTCAACAGTCTTTTATCTACCAATACATAATCCAACAAACTACTGTCATTTCGCCCTAGAGGGGGGGGGGGTGTGTGATATTACACATCATATCGTGTATACTATTTATCCTCTTTTTTCTTAAAATATGATTAACCAATAACTAAACCGCCTTTCTATACAAAGTTTCAATCAAGAGGGCTCCCATTAATCATTTACACCTGGCACACCCAAACTTACCTACCACACCCTCTCTATAAGTTTCTCCTACTTTAGCAATCAAGTCCCCCTACCACAATTACTCTCTCACTTGGTTCAAAGGCTCCTATACATTCACTTTAACATCTCCCAAAATCTCCTCTCTCCTCCTCTGCGTTCCTCTGCTTCTCCAGGTGCATACACTCTTATTATGACCCACTTCTCGCATCCAACCTTACTTAATCCACATAATTCTTGAATTTACACATTCATATTCTCTTTTCCCTCCTTCCATATCTGATCATTATTTAACATTACTGCTCCCCCTTTCCTTTGCTCTAACTCTCCCGCGCTCAGATACTCCAGATATAATCCCATTTATTTTTGCCCCCACAGAAATCTCTCCTACACCCCTTCAGCTTTGTTTCGCTTAGGGCCAGGACATCCAACTTTCTTTTCAATTCATAACTTCAGCAATCATATCTGTTTCTTGTCATCCCGCACTACATCCCACGCACATTTAAGCAACCAGTTTTATAAAGTTTTTCTTCTTTCTTCTTTTTAGTAATGTGGTATACATGAGAAGTGTTTACTAGCCTCATGCTCCCGGCCATTTTAAGTCGCCTCATACGACAACGCATTGGCTTACGGAAGAAAGATTCCTTTTCCACTTTCCCCATGACAATAGAAAGAAATAAAAAAGAACAAGAGCTATTTAGAAAAAGGAGAAAAACCTAGATGTATGTATATATATATATGCATTGCCTTGTCCTGTGAAGTGTGACCAAAGCTTAGTAGGAGTAGCCAAGATATCCCTGTTATCCCTTAGAGCGTGTTTATGAGACAGAAAAAAGAAACCACAATCCTACCATCAAGGCAAAACAATACAGGTTTTTGTTCACAGTCAACTGGCAGGACGGTAGTACTTCCCTGGGTGGTTGCTGTCTACCAACCTACTACAAATATATATATATATATACACAAAATCTCAAGGGGTCTCCTATCCCTCTTCCAGTACCATCTGTACAAGGTGAATGCATATCCCAGTCCTCCGCGACAGTGCAACAAGGCACTCACGCACTGCAAGATGCGTCAACATAACTGAGCTAAGAGTGTCATGCGTACATGGTGTCACTATAGCCAGGCTGATCATAGCTTAATAGAAATTAACAGATAACGATAAGCTGGTTTCCCGGAATGCAAAATGATACTCATAGCCCCGTATGGAAGCTCAATGATGTGGGAGCTTGGCAACCCACATCTGAACCATGTTAGTAAAAGTGTTCTCGAGGACATGACTGCGGGTGTAGATACACTGGTCAAGACGCATCATGTGAACTAAGATGGTAGCTTGTTATTTATACTTTGCTGGCACCGTGACGTATAACGCAGGGGTAAGTAGAGTATATGTTGGCACTGCGCCAGGGTGAATATGGGGTGGTACTGGGCCAAGGGTGAACATGGTGTGGTACTGAGCCAAGGGTGAACTTGGGGTGGTATTGGGCCAGGTTGAATAAATTTGTGGGTACTGGCAAAGGGTGAGCATGGGGTGGTACTGGGCCAAGGGTGAACTTGGGGTGGTATTGGGCCAGGGTGAATGTGGTGTGGTACTGGGCCAAGGGTGAGCATGGGGTGGTACTGGGCCAAGGGTGAACTTGGGGTGGTATTGGGCCAAGGTGAATATGGTGTGATACTGGGCCAAGGGTGAGCATGGGGTGGTACTGGGCCAGGTGTCAAGATGGTGTGATACTGGGTCAAGGGAGAGCATGGGGTGGTACTGGGCCAGGTGTGAACATGGTGTGGTACAGGGCCAAGAGTGAACATGGGGTGGTACTGGGCCAGGTGTGAATATGGTATGGTACTGGGCCAAGGGTGAACATGGGGTGGTACTGGGCCAAGGGTGAACATGGGGTGGCACTGCGCCAAGGGTGAACATGGTGCGGGACTGGGCCAAGGGTGAACATGGGGTGGTACTGGGCCAAGGGTGAACATGGGGTGGTACTGGGCGAGGTGTGAACATGGGGTGGTACTGTGCCAGGTGTGAACATGGTGTGGTACTGGGCCAAGGGTGAACATGGTGTGGTACTGGGCCAAGGGTGAACATGGTGTGGTACTGGGTCAAGGGTGAACATGGTGTGGTACTGGGCCAAGGGTGAACATGGTGTGGTTCTGGGGCCAAGGGTGAAACAAGGTGTTGTATCTGGCCAAGGGTGAACATGGTGTGGTACTTGCCAAGGGTTGAACATGGTGTGGTACTGGGTCAAGGGTGAACATGGTGTGGTACTGGGCCAAGGGATGGTGTGGCACTGGGACAAGGGTGAACATGGGGTGTATCTGGGTCAAGGGGAGAACATGGGGTGGATACTGGGCCAGGTGTGAACATGGGTGGTACTAGGTCCAAGGGTGAACATGGTCTACTGGGTCCCAAAGGGGTGAACATGGGTGTTACTGGGCCAAGGGTGAACATTGGTGGTATTTGGACAAGTAGGGTGAACCTGTGGGGATTTACTTGGGACAAGGGTGAACATGGTGGTACTGGGTCAAGGGTGAACATGGGGTGGTACTGGGCCAAGGGTGAACATTGGGTGGTACTGGGCCAAGATTGAACATGGGGTGGTACTGGGACAAGGGTGAACATGGGGTGGTACTGGACCAAGGGTTGAACATGGGGTGGTACTGGACATAGGGTGAACATGGGGTGGTACTGGCCAAGGTGAACAGTTGTGGAACTGTGACCAGTGTTGAACATGGGGTGGTACTGGGACAAGGGTGAACATGGGGTGGTACTGGGCCAAGGGTGAACATGCGGTGGTACTGGGACAAGGGTGAACATGGGTTGGTACTGGGCCAGGAGTGAACATGGGGTGGTACTGGGCCAAGGGTGAACATGGGGTGATACTGGGCCAGGTGTGAACATGGGGAGGTAGACTGGGATCAATGGTGATGCATGGGTTTGTACTGGGCCAGGGAGTGAACATGGGTTGGGTACTGGGGTCAAGGTGAACATGGTGTGTTACTGCGTCAAGGGGAACATGGTTGTAAAAAAAAAAACTTTTGGGCCAGGAGGAACATGGGGTGGTACTGAGTCAAGGGTGAACATGGGGTGGTACTGGGCCAGGTGTGAACATGCGGTGGTACTGGGCCAGGTGTGAACATGGGGTGGTACTGGGACAAAGGTGAACATGGGGTGGTACTAGGCCAAGAGTGAACATGGGGTGGTACTGGGTCAAGGGTGAACATTGAGTGTACCAGGGCCAAAGGAGACATGTGGGTGGTACTCCAAGAGTGAACATGGAGTGGTACTGGGACAAGGGTGAACATGGGGTGGTACTGGGACAAGGGTGAACATGGGGTGGTACTGGGCCAACGGTGAACATGGGGTGGTACTGGGCCAAGGGTGAACATGAGGTGGTACTGGGACAAGGGTGAACATGGGGTGGTTCTGGGACAAGGGTGAACATGGGGTAGTACTGGGACAAGGGTGAACAGGTGTGGCACAGGGTCAAGGGTGAACATGGGGTTGTACTGTGACAAGGTGACGGGTGGTTCTGGGACAAGGTGAACATGGGGTGGTACATGGGAACAAGGTGAACATGGTGGTACTGGGTCAAGGTGAACATGGGTGTACGGTCCAAGGGTGACATGGGGTGGTACTGGGCCTAGAGTGAACATGGAGTGTACTGGACAAGGGTGAACATGGGGTGGTACTGGGCCAAGGGTGAACATGGGGTGGTACTGGGACAAAGGATGAAACATGGGGAGGTACTTTGCCAAGGGTGCAGATGGGTGTTATCTGGGACAAAGGGTGAACATGTGGGTAGTACTGGGAAAAGGGTGAACATGGGGTGGCACTGGGTCAAGGGTGAACATGGGGTGGGACTGGGACAAGGGTGAACATGGGGTGGTACTGGGCCAAGGGTGAACATGGGGTGGTACTGGGTCAAGGGTGAACATGGGGTGGTACTGGGTCAAGGGTGATCATGGGTGGTACTGGGTCAGGAGTGAACATGGGGTGATACTGGGCCAGGAGTGAACATGGGGTGGTACTGGGTCAAGGGTGAACATGGGGTGGTACTGGGTCATAGGTGAACATGGGGTGGTACTGGGCCAGGAATGAACATGGGGTGGTACTGGGCCAAGGATGAACATGGGGTGGTACTGGGCCAAGGGTGAACATGGGGTGGTACTGGGCCAGGAGTGAACATGGGGTGGTACTGGGCCAAGGGTGAACATGGGGTGGTACTGGGCCAAGGGTGAACATGGGGTGGTACTGGGACAAGGGTGAACATGGGGTGGTACTGGGCCAAGGGTGAACATGGGGTGGTACTGGGTCAAGGGTGAACATGGGGTGGTACTGGGACAAGGGGGAACAATGGGGTGGAACTGGGGCCAAGGGTGAACATGGTGGGTACTGTGTCAAGGTGAACATGGGGTGGTACTGGGTCAAGGGTGAACATGGGGTGGTACTGGGTCAAGGGTGAACATGGGGTGGTACTGGGCCAAGGGTGAACATGGGGTGGTTCTGGGCCAAGGGTGAACATGGGGTGGTACTGGGCGAAGGGTGAACATGGGGTGGTACTGGGCCAAGGGTGAACATGGGGTGGTACTGGGCCAAGGGTGAACATGGGGTGGTACTGGGCCAAGGATGAACATGAGGTGGTACTGGGCCAAGGGTGAACATGGGGTGGTACTCTGGGCGCATGTTGAACATGAGGGGTACTGGGCGCCAAGGGTGAACATAGGTGGTACTGGCCCAAGGGGACATAGGGTGGTAATTTTTCTGGACAAGGGTGAACATGGGTTGTACTTGGGACAAGGTGATCATGGGTTGTACTGGACAATGTGAACATGGGGTGGTTACTTGCCAACGGTGAACATGGGGTGGTACTGGGCAAGGGTGAAACATGGGTTGGTACAGGAAAAATGTGAATGGGTGGTGTAACTTGGGTCCAGGGTGAACAAGGGGTGGTACTAGGGACAGGGTGAACATGGGGTTGTACTGGGCCAGGGTGAACATGGGGTGTACTGGGACATAGGGTGAACTGGTGTGGTACAGTGGCCAAGGGTGAACATGGGTGGTACTGGGCCAGGTGTGGAACATTGGGTGGGTACTGGGAAAAGGGTGCAGCATGGGTGGTACTGGTACAAGGGTGAACATTGGGTGGTACTGGGACAAGGGTGAACATGGGGTGGTACTGGGACAAGGGTGAACATGGGGTGGTACTGGGACAAGGGTGAACATGGGTTGGTACTGGGACAACGTCAACATGGGGGTGGTAACTGGACAAGGGTGAACCAATGGGTGGATACTAGGACAAGGGTAACATGGGGTGGTACTGGGTCAAGGGTGAACATGGGGTGGTACTGGGACAAGGGTGAACATGGGGTGGCACTAGAACAGGCAGAGCACAGTTGCTGAGTCAACTGTGAATTGACATTCAACTTTCTTCAGCTACGTACTAAAATTTTCATGGTACTGCTCTTAAGTGACTCACTCAAGGTTCCTCACTCATGAACGCTCACCACTCACTCAAGGTTCCTCACTCATGAACGCTCACCACTCACTCAAGGTTCCTCACTCATGAACGCTCACCACTCACTCAAGGTTCCTCACTCATGAACGTTCACCACTCACTCAAGGTTCCTCACTCATGAACCTTCACCACTCACTCAAGGATTCTCGCTCATGAACGCTCACCACTCACTCAAGGTTCCTCACTCATGAACGTTCACCACTCACTCAAGGTTCCTCACTCATGAACGTTCACCACTCACTCAAGGTTCCTCACTCATGAACGCTCACCACTCACTCAAGGTTCCTCAACGTGCATGAACCTCACCACTACTCACTCAAGTTTCCTCACTCATGAACGACACCACTCACTCTCTCAAGGTTCCTCACTCATGAACGCTCACCACTCACTCAAGGATCCTCACTCATGAACGCTCACCACTCACTCAAGGTTCCTCACTCATGAACGTTCACCACTCACTCAAGGTTCCTCACTCATGAACGTTCACCACTCACTCAAGGTTCCTCACTCATGAACGCTCACCACTTCCACTTCACAAAGGTTCCTCACTTACATGAACGCACACCACACACTCAAGGTTCCTCAACTCATGAAAACGTTCACGGCACTCACTCAATGTACCCACTCCATGAAAGCTCACCACTCACTCAAGGTACCTCAATCCATTAACGCCACCACTCACGTCAAGGTTCCTCCTCAATGAACGCTCACCATTCACTCAAGGTTCCTCACTCATGAACGCTCACCACTCACTCAAGGATCCTCACACATGAACGCTCACCACCACGTCAAGGTCCTCTCATGAACGTACACACCACCCACTCTAAGGTTCTCACTCATGAACTCCGACCTTTCCAACTCAAGGTTCCTCACTCATGGAACGCACACTGGACACTCACTCAAGGTTCCTCACTCATGAACGCTCACCACTCACTCAAGGTTCCTCACTCATGAACGCTCACCACTCACTCAAGGTTCCTCACTCATGAACGCTCACCACTCACTCAAGGTTCCACACTCATGAACGTACATCTGCACTCAACTCAAGGTTCCTCACTCATGAACGCTCAGCCACTCACACAAGGTTTCCTCACTCATGAACGCTCACACTCACTCAATGTTACCTCACTCATGAAGCGCTCACCATCACTCAATGTTCCCCACTCATGAACGCTCACCACTCACTCAAGGATCTCACTCATGAACGCTCACACACTCACTCAAGGTGTTTCTCTCCTCATGAACGCTCAACCACTCCACTCAAGGTTCCTCAACTCATGAACGCTCACCTTTCATACTCAAGGTTCCTCACTCAAGAACGCTGCACCACTCCCTCAAGGTTCCTCACACTCATGAACGCTCACCACTCACTCAAGGTTCCTCACTCCATTACGCTCACCATACTCACTCAAGGGTACCTCACTTCATGAACGCTCACCATCTCTCAAGGTTTCCTCACTCATGAACGCTCACGCACCCACGTCAATGTTCCTCACTCATGAACGCTCACCACTCACTCAGGTTCCTCACTCATGGAACGCTCACCATTAACTCAAGTTCCTCCTCATTAAAACGCTCACCATTCACTCAAGGTTCCTCACTCATGAACGCTCACCACTCACTCAAGGATCCTCACTCATGAACGCTCACCACTCACTCAAGGCACCTCACACATGAACGCCACCCACGCACTCCAAGGTTCCTCACTCATGAACGTTCCACACTCCTCAAGGATCCTCACACATGACGCTCACCACTTCACTCAATGTTCCTGACTCATGAACGCTTTTTTCCCCCCCCCAACCCCCCATTCACTCAAGTTCCTCACTCATGACCTCACCACTCACTCAAGGTTCCTCACTCATTAACGCTCACTCAACTCACTCAAAGGATCCTCACTCATGAAGGTTCACCACTCACTCAAGGTTCCTCACTCATGAACGCTCACCACTCACTCAAGGTTCCTCACTCATGAACGCTCACCACTCACTCAAGGTTCCTCACTCATGAACGCTCACCACTCACTCAAGGTTCCTCACTCATGAACGCTCACCACTCACTCAAGGTTCCTCACTCATGAACGCTCACCACTCACTCAAGGTTCCTCACTCATGAACGCTCACCATTCACTCAAGGTTCCTCACTCATGAACGCTCACACCTCACTCAAGGTTCCTCACTCATGAACGCTTCACCCTCACCAAGGAACCTCAACTCATGAAACTCTCACACTTTCACTCAAGTTCCTCACTCTGAACTGCTCACACACTCACGTCAGGTTTCCTCACTCAGGAACGCTCACCACTCACCAAGTTCCCCCTCACATCATGATCCGCTCACCACTCATCATCAAGGTTCCTTCACCTCATGAACGCTCACCACCTCACTCAAGGTTCCCTCACTCATAAACGCTCAACCAGTCACTCAAGGATCCTAACTCATGAACGCCACCACTCAACTCAAGGATCCTCACTCATAGCGCTCACCACTCACCTCAAGGTCGTGTGGGGTTCGGTAGGAGATTGAATGGATAAGGTTTACTCACTTGTTGGATGTAACACTATTGTCAGACTGTGGTAATGGGAGATGGAGCCCAGCCTGCCGTGTCCTGCCTTCTATGATGCCTATGCGTCGTCTGAGGCCGAGGTAGCTCGTCTCACTCGCTCGCTGCATCCCATGACGTCATACAGTCACAGGCCTAAGGGATCTTCTATATAAACACATGGATGGTACTATAATGCTCATCTAATCTATGCATACAACACATGTAAAGGAGGATCAGCAACTATGCTGACAAAGGTTCCTCACTCATGAACGTTCACCACTCACTCAAGGTTCCTCACTCATGAACGCTCACCACTCACTCAAGGATCTGGATACCTGGAGGTTATTCCGGGGATCAACGCCCCCGCGGCCCGGTCCATGACCAGGCCTCCCGATGGATCAGGGCCTGATCAAGCTATGCTGTTACTGGCTGGCCGCACGCAGTCCGACGTATGATCCACAGCCGGCCGGCTGATCCGGCACTTCCTTTAGGTATCTGAGTCCAGCTCTCTCACCACTCCACTCAAGGATCCTTAGCTCTATGAACGTTCACACACTCACTCAAGGATCCTACTCATGAACGTTCACCACTCACTCATGTGACCCCTCACTCAATGAAACGTTCACTCACTCACTCAAGGATCCTCATCATGAACGTCACCACACTCACATCAAGGTTCCTCACATCATGAACGCTCACCCCACACACCTCAAGGTTCCCACTCCATGAAACGCTCACCAACTCACTCAAGAGCCTATTCGCTCATGTAACGCTCACCACTCACGTCAAGGATCCTCGCTCATGAACTCTCACCACTCACTCAAGGACCTCACTCATGAACGCCTCACCGCACCACTCACTCAAGGTTCCTCACTCATGACCGGTCACCACTCACTCAAGAACCTCTGCTCATGAACGCTCACACTCACTCAAAGATCCTCACTTTCATTAAACGTTTCATACCACTCACGTCAAGGATCCTCACATCAGAACGCTCACCATTCCACTCCAAGGATCCCTCGCCTCATGATACGCTCACAACACTCACTCAAGTATCCTCACTCATGAATGGCGTTCAACCATTCACAGTCAGTTTCTCACTCATGAACGCTCACCCACTCACTCCAGGTTCCTCACTCAATTAACGTTCACCCACTCACTCAAGGATCCACACTTCAATGAACGCTCAACCATTTCACTCAAGGTTCCTCACATCAGAACGCTCACCACTCACTCAAGGTACCTCACTCATAACCTCACCACTCACTCAAGGATTGCCTCGCTCATGAACGCTCACCACTCCCTCAAGGTTCCTCACATTATGAACTTTTGCACCACTCTCTCAAGGATCCACACTCATGAACGCTCACCATTCACTCAAGATAACTCGCTTCAAGAACGCTCACGCACTCACTCAAGTTCTCACTCATAACGCTCACCACTGCACTCATGGTTCCGTCACTCATGAACGTTACCACTCACTCAAGGAACCTCACTCAAGGAGGACCTCACTCATGAACGCTCACCACGTCACTCAAGGTTCGCTCTCATGAACCTCACCAACTCACTCAAGGTTCCTCACTCATGAACGTTCACCACTCACTCAAGGATCCTCACTCATGAACGCTCACCATTCACTCAAGGTTCCTCACTCATGAACGTTCACCACTCACTCAAGGATCCTCACCTGCTTGAACGCTCAACCATTCACTCAAGGTTCCTCACTCATGAACGCTCACCATTCACTCAAGGTTCCTCACTCATGAACGCTCACCATTCACTCAAGGTTCCTCACTCATGAACGCTCACCATTCACTCAAGGTTCCTCACTCATGAACGCTCACCACTCACTCAAGGATCCTCACTCATGAACGCTCACCATTCACTCAAGGTTCCTCACTCATGAACGCTCACCATTCACTCAAGGTTCCTCACTCATGAACGCTCACCATTCACTCAAGGTTCCTCACTCATGAACGCTCACCATTCACTCAAGGTTCCTCACTCATGAACGCTCACCACTCACTCAAGATCCAACTCATGAACTCTCACCACTCACTCAAGGTTCCTCACTCATGAACGCTCACCACTCACTCAAGGTTCCTCACTCATGAACGCTCACCATTCACTCAAGGTTCCTCACTCATGAACGCTCACCACTCACTCAAGGATCCTCACTCATGAACGCTCACCACTCACTCAAGTTCCTCACACATGAACGCTCACACACTCACTCAAGTTCCTCACTCCATGAACGCTCACACACTCACTCAAGTCCTCACTGCATGAACGCTCACCATTCACTCAAGTTTACCTCACTTCATGAACGCTCACCACTCAACTCAAGATCCTCCACTCATGAACAGCTCAACACACTCACGCAAGGTTCCTCACGTCTTGAACGCTTCGACCACTCACTCAAGGTTCCCTCAACTCATGAACGCTCACACCATTTCACTTCAAGGTTCCTCACTCATGAACGCTCACCACTCCCAGCAATGATCCTCACATCATGAACGCTCACCAGTCACTCAAGTTCCTCACTACTCAATGAACGCACACGCAATCACTCAATGATCCCTCACTCATGTACGCTCACCACTCACTCAAGGTATCCTCACTCATGAACGCTCACCATTCATCAAGTTCCTCACTCAAGAACTCGTCACCACTCACCTCAATGATCCTCACTCATGAAGGTTTCACACACTCACTCCAAGGTTCCTCACTCATGAACGCTCACACCACTCCCACATCAAGGTCCACACTCATGAACGCTCACCATACTCAAGGTTTCCTCACTCATGAACGCTCCACCACTCACTCAAGGTACCTCACTCATGAACGCCACTCACTCACTCATAGGTTCCTCACTCATGAACGCTCACCATTCACCAATGTACCTCACTCATGAACGCCCACCACTCACTCACGTTCCTCACATGCCTCCACTCATGAACGCTCACGCATTCACTCAAAGGATCCTCACTCATGAACGCTTCACCAACTGCACTCAAGGATCCTCACTCATGAACGCTCACCACGCACTCAAGATACTCAATCAAGAACGCTCACCACCACTCACTCAAGGATCCTCACTCATGAACGCTCACCACTCACTCAAGGTTCCTCACTCATGAACGCTCACCACTCACTCAAGGATCCTCACTCATGAACGCTCACCATTCACTCAAGGATCCTCACTCATGAACGCTCACCATTCACTCAAGGATCCTCACTCATGAACGCTCACCATTCACTCAAGGTTCCTCACTCATGAACGTTCACCACTCACTCAAGGATCTTTCACTCATGGAACAGCTCACCACTCACTCAAGGATCCTCACCTCATGAACGCTCACTTCACCACTCACATGCAAGGATCCTCACTCATGAACGCTCACCCACTCAAGGATCCTCACTCATGAACGCTCACCACTCACTCAAGGATCCTCACTCATGAACGCTCACCACTCACTCAAGGATCCTCACTTATGTAACGCTCACTCACTCAAAGGATCCTCACTCAAGAACGCTTCACTCACTCACCTCAAGGGATCCTCGAACTCATGAACGCTCACCACTCACTCAAGGATCCTCACTCATGAACGCTCACCACTCAAGGATCCTCACTCATGAACGCTCACCACTCAAGGATCCTCACTCATGAACGCTCACCCACGCCCAACGGATCCACACTCCCATGAACCTCACCACTCAAGGATCCTCACTCATGAACGCTCACCACTCACTCAAGGATCCTCACTCATGAACGCTCACCACTCACTCAAGGATCCTCACTTATGAACGCTCACCACTCAAGGATCCTCACTCATGAACGCTCACCACTCACTCAAGGATCCTCACTCATGAACGCTCACCACTCAAGGATCCTCACTCATGAACGCTCACCACTCACTCAAGGATCCTCACTCATGAACGCTCACCACTCACTCAAGGATCCTCACTCATGAACGCTCACCACTCAAGGATCCTCACTCATGAACGCTCACCACTCAAGGATCCTCACTCATGAATGCTCACCACTCAAGGATCCTCACTCATGAACGCTCACCACTCACTCAAGATCCTCACTCATGAACGCTCACCACTCACTCAAGTCATTAACAATCAGGAGATCCAGTAAACTGTCTCTGCCTCTGGATGCAACTCTTCAGCTCTACAACAGCATTTTTAAAAATATGGGGAAACGCTAAACCAGCATGGGTCATGGAGCACTTTGGAGGGGTGGGAGGTAATCAAGACCACACAAGGAAGGGAATGAGGTTAGAGCCGCCAGCTCACTGGATCAAGAGCAGGACCAACACTCTCAAGAATAAAATTTTCCATGGATAGCCAGCTTATTTATTGACGTTTCGGTCGGTTCTTCGTCCATCATCAGAAACTTAACTCTATCACAATAATAAATCTTTTTAAAAATAGTATTGCAAGATTAAACTTTTTAAAAGTCTAATTACAATAAGAATCATTTATCAGAATAAAGTGATATAGTCTATATTTACGATTGTTAAACTTGTATACATTTGAATAAACGGAAGTGTGGGCGAGCGGCTCGAACCGAGGTTCACCCTCATGTTTATTCACTGGTAACTATTTATCACACTTTGAGTTTATATATATTTGTGCTGGACCTCAAAGATACTTAGATACTTTAGTCTGATTCTTCTTGTAATCAGAATTTTTAATTAGTATCATCCTTTAATATTATGTTTAAGTAGCATTTTGTTATTATTACAATGCAGTTCATATTACTACAATGCAGTTCATATTACTGCAATGCAGTTCATATTACTACAATGCAGTTCATGTTCTGACGATGGAGGAAGAAGCATCGGAAACTTTAAGAGGCACGTAAGTTCCCCCGTCTTCCAATAACATATTCATTTTTCCACTATAATCTACCTTGTCCATAATTACTATCACATTTTCTTTTCTGTTTCGTACTGTGAAGTCCAGGATCTTTCCTTAATTCATGGTATAACTTAACAAATCTTGGAGGACAATTGTGTTGTAGAAGTTTGAGTGAAGCTCAGGGGTCAACGAATTCAAGTTCTCTTATATCAGTATACAGGTGACTGGCATGCAATTCATAGGCCCTGAGCCTAATAATAACAGATGTGACGTGCAACTTTGACCACTCCAGGAAATGTCGTGCCCATATGACAACAGGAGAATGCAACCTTCCTTCCTGTAAGCTCTTCCATCTTGAAATGTGTCACTCTTCAATTCGGGAAAGACAATGCTATATCTTAAATTGTGAGGCACACCACCTAAAGGATACAAGAAGATACAAATATCCAGACCATGGGGAAAACTGTGTAGCCACAACCACTCCAGAGAGAGAGATTTTTTAGCGCCAGGAAGGAAAAAACACTGGCAGGAAATGACAGAAATCGTACACCAACTCCTGTCATTTCTGGAGTGGAATCACAGTCAATGGCCTCCACTCCAAAATAACAGATATTAGTGCCAGGAAAAAAAGACCTCCCCCCATACCACCAACACGACGACATTCATCTTTGCAAATATACAGGGTCTAAAGCCATTAATGAACAACAAAATACTTTTCATCCATGGACTGCTTACAGAGTCAAACGCAATGTTCGCGGTTTTCACAGAGACCCACATAAAGGATCACTTTGGCAATGAAATATGGATCCTGGGTTACAACCTATACGACAGAGTGAACAGACAGACGGGAGGATGGGGGAGGTTGTCCTGTACGTCACAGAGTAGCAGCTGATATACTCAGAACTACTTAATGCCTCAAATGATGTAGCTGAAGTTTTGGCAGTAAAGATCGAGAACCAAAACCTGGTCATTGTGGTTGTATACAAGCCTCCAGATGCAATTTCCCAACAATTCCAGGAACAGTTTTTGAAAATAGACCACTGTCTGAAAAATCTTCCAGCTCCTGCCCCCAACATCTTGCTCCTGGGGAATTTCAACCTAAGGCACCTAAAATGGAGTAATGTAGCAAATAATGTTGTAGCAGAGATAACACGAGGAGGCAGCTCAGATGAAAACTCGCACACACACGAGCTTTTAAATCTCTGCACCAAATTCACCTTAAACCAGCAAATAATAGAGTCAACAAGATTGGAGGATACATTGGACCTCATCTTCACTAACAATGATGATCTGATACAAAATATTACCATATCAAAAAATATACCCAGATCACAACATAACAGAGGTACAGACAGTATACGCGGGGCCCCAGACCAACAAAATATTGTCAGTCACGAGGGAGCCTTCACCAAATTTAACTTCAATAACAAAAACATAAGGTGGGACCAAGTCAGCTGGGAAGATATCCTAAACAACATGGACCCAAACCTATGTATAAAACAAATTAACTCTGTGGCACCCGAGGTAAAGGAAAAGGAAGAGAAGATGTAAACTAAAAGAGAAAGGCGCGCCCTATACAGGCGAAAGCAAAGAATAACCGAGCGGCTAAAAGAGCCAATATATCTGTAATACGAAGGGAGGCACTGGTCAGAGGAATAGCAAACATCGAACTCAAGCTTAAGGAATCTAAGTCGAAAACCACATTCAGTATTGGAGCTCTACTTAGACGAGATGCTCCTACACAGATGACAGCAAGGAAATGAGTGAGCTACTCAAGTACCAATATGACTCGGTTTTTAGCGAGCCGCTAACCAGACTGAGAGTCAAAGACCTAAATGAATTTTTTATGAGAGACACAGAATTTGGTAGGCTCGAACCTATCTGATATTATCCTGACGCCAAATGACTTCGAAAAGGCGATAAATGGCATGCCCATGCACTCTGCCCCAGGCCCAGACTCATGGAACTCCGTGTTCATCAAGAACTGCAAGAAACCCCTACCATGCACTTTTAACATCCTATGGAGAAAAACCATGGACACAGGGGTTGTCTCACAGTTGCTTAAAACAATAGACATAGCCCCACTCTACAATGGTGGCAGTAAATCAAGAGCAAAGAACTACAGACCGATAGCGCTAACATCCCATATCGTAAAAATCTTGGAAAGGGTTCTAAGAGCAAGATCGCCACTCATCAAGATACCCATCAGATACACAACCCAGGACAACACGGGTTTAGAGCAGGTCGCTCCTGCCTGTCCCAACTACTGGACCACTATGACAAGGTCCTGGATGCTCTAGACGACAAACAAAACGTAGATGTAGCATACACAGACTTTGCAAAAAACTTTAGACAAGTGTGACCATGGTGTTATAGCGCACAAAATGCGTGATAAATGAATAACAGGAAAAGTTGGTAGATGGATCTATAATTTCCTAACAAACAGAACACAAAGAGTAGTAGTAAACAGAGTAAAGTCTGAGGCGGCTACTGTGAAAAGTCTGTTCCACAAGGCACAGTACTCGCTCCCATCGTGATCCTCATCCTTATATCTGACATATACAGGGATGTAAGCCACAGCACCGTGTCTTCCTTTGCAGATGACACCGAATTTGCATGACAGCGTCCACCAACGAAGATACTGCAAGACTCCAGGCGGACATCAACGAAATCTTTAATGGGCCGCAGAAAAGAATGTGAAGTTCAATAATGAGAAATTTCAATTACTCCGATATGGAAAACGTGAGGAAATTTAAACTATATCGTTGTATAAAACAAATTCCAACCACACAATAGACCTGGGAGTGATCTCGTTTTCAAAGATCACAACATTGTATCACTCGCATCTGTTAGAAAAATGACAGGATGGATAATGAGAACCTTCAAAACTAGGGATGCCAAGCCCATGATGACAATCGTCAGGTCGCTTGTTCTATCTAGGCTGGAATATTGCTGCACACTAACAGCACCTTTCAAGGCAGGTGAAACTGCTGACTTAGAAAATGTACAGAGAACCTTCACAGTACACATAACTGCGATAAAACACCTCAATTACTAGGAATGCTTGAAGTTCCTCAACCTGTACTCCCTAGAACGCAGGCGGGAGAGATACATAATTACATACACTTAGGAAATCCTAGAGGAATCAGTACCAAACTTGCACACGAAAATCACTTCCAATGAAAGCAAAAGACTCGGCAGACGATACAACATCCCGCCAATGAAAAGCAGTGCTGCTATTAGCACGACAAGAGACAACACAATAAGTGTGAGGGGCCCAAGACTATTCAACTGCCTCCCCAACATACATAAGGGGGGATTACTAATAGACCCCTGGCTGTCTTCAAGAAGGCGGTGGACAGGCACCTAAAGTCAGTACTTGACCGGACCAGCCGGGCTGTGGTTCGTGCGTCGGGTTGCGTGCAGCTAACAGTAAAAGCATGGTTGATCAGGCCCTGATCCACCATGAGGCCTGGTCATAGATCGGGCCGCGGGGTCGTTGACCCCCGAAACCCTCTCCAGGTATACTCCAGGTGGTTATGCAGAGCATTTCCAGGAACTTAGATTAATATTGTCCTCCAGGATTCGACCCACACCAGTCGATTAACACCCAGGCACCTATTTACTGTTAGGTAAAGAGGGGCAGCAGGCGTAAGGAAATATTCCCAACGTACCACCCGTGCCGGGGATCGATCCCAGACCCCTCAGTCTGTCACTGAGGACGCTACCAACCAAGCCTGATGCTCTCTATTAACGTTTAAATCACAAGAGACACAATTTTGAGAAATAAACACAGACAAGAGGTATAACTAATAAAAAATAAGTCACGAATGATGATGAAGAAAAAAATAAGGTATTAGATCAATACGTATTAGTAACTCAACGGAAAATGGTTGCCACGTCATCGGCTTCACCAGTTTATATAAATTCGTAGCGGTTCATAATGTTTCAAGTTATTTCATTTACGACCTTTTAACCGGCATGTCTTTCAAGTATGCAGGGAAAATGTTGATAAACACGGACCAAAAAAATGTGTGAAAAGATTTCCTGAAGGAAGGTGGAAGACTTTGAATAGAAAGAAGAGGAGAGAGGGAAGATGAGAAGTAACTAAGTGAAGTGGAACTGTCGACTACGACGTTATAACAAGGATCCAGTGTTGCAACCGGTGTTGCAACTCTGAGTAACCAGTTGGAACACTGAGCAACCAGTTAGAACACTGAGCTACCAGTTGCAATACTGAGCAACCAGTTGGAACACTGAGCAACCAGTTGGAACACTGAACAACCAGTTAGAACACTGAGCTACCAGTTGCAATACTGAGCAACCAGTTGGAACACTGAGCAACCAGCTATAACACTGAGCAACCAGTTAGAACACTGAGCTACCAGTTGCAATACTGAGCAACCAGTTGGAACACTGAGCAACCAGTTGGAACACTGAGCAACCAGTTGGAACACTGAGCAACCAGTTAGAACACTGAGCTACCAATTGCAATACTGAGCAACCAGCTGGAACACTGAGCAACCAGTTGGAACACTGAGCAACCAGTTGGAACACTGAGCAACCAGTTTGCAATAACTGAGCAACCAGCTTGGAACACTGACCAACCAGTTGGAACACTGAGCAACCAGTTGGAACACTGAGCAACCAGTTGCAATACTGAGCAACCAGTTGGAACACTGAGCAACCAGTTGGAACACTGAACAACCAGTTGAACACTGACAACCAGTTGCAATACTGAGCAACCAGTTGGAACACTGAGCAACCAGTTGATGGAACAACTGAGCAACCAGTTAGAACACTGAGCTACCATTGCAATACTGAGCAACCAGTTGGAACGCTGAGCAACCAGTTGGAACACTGAGCAACCAGTTGCAATACTGAGCAACCAGTTGAACACTGAGCAACCAGTTGGAATACTGAGCAACCAGTGAAACACTGAGCAACCAGTTGGAACACTGAGCAACCAGTTGGAACACTGACAACCAGTTGGAAACTGAACAACCAATTGGAACACTGAACAACCAGTTGCAACACTGAGCAACCAGTTGGAACACTGAGCAACCAGTTGGAAGACACTGAAACAACCAGTTGGAACACTAACAACCAGTTGCAACACTGAGCAACCAGTTGCAATACTGAGCAACCAGTTGGAACACTGAGCAACCAGTTGAAACACTGAGCAACCAGTTGGAACACTGAGCTACCAATATATGGAACCACTTGGCAACGCTGAAACCTGGAACAAACCCGTTGGAAACAACCGGAACAACCATGTTGCAACCTGAGCAACCAGTTGGAAACACTGAGCAACCAGTTGGAACACTGAGCAACCAGTTGTAAAAAAAAAGTTGAACATGAAAACAACAGTGGAACTAACACAGATTGCAACATGAGGCAAAGCAGTTCAAGAGACCGAAGTAAGATTGACACTGAAAACCAGTTAGGAACATGAAAAGAACGTCAACATGAAGGTTGCTAACTACCCGTTAGGATACTGTGCATACACAGCAAACAGTGAGCATCCTGTTTGGAGACTGAGCACCTGACAGTAAGCATTACCCAGCTGAACTGAACACAAGGAGAACAACATTCACACTGAGAAGTTGGAATGAATCTATTGAACATGATAACAAAGAGCTTAAAGAAAAGCAAACTTAGGGTAAATGAAACAGTCGGCTGAATAAAATGAAACCTTGGTACATGTTAAGTTCCGACTGTAACGTTATTTCTTTTGAGAACAAAAATAGGCTGCTCTGTTTCTGAACTTACACATTAATATTTTCTAAAAAACAGAAGATTTTGTACCGAGTATATTACTACCATTTTAGAAAAATATACCGTTATTTGAGTCTTTTAGAAATAAAATTGTAAGAAGCAAACGAAACGACTTTATCATAATCTATGTGATTAATTCGTGTACCCTAAATTCAGTGCTTGACCATTTTACGAAGTTAATATTTCTTTCAAAAACAAATTTACCACGTAACTTCGCTTAGACAAACATATCATGTGCCTCTCTAATAACCTTGAACGAATCCACCTAAATGGTGGGTAATGTGACTTTCACTACATTTGAGTAATGGTACTTGTCACAAATATATGGGTGACTTTCTGCCACAAGGTGGTATGCGTTGAACTCGCCTACAAGGTGGGTATGGGTGACTTGCCCACAAGGTGGGTATGGGGTGACTTGCCCACAAGGTGGGTATGGGGTGACTTGCCCACAAGGTGGGTATGGGGTTACTTGCCCACAAGGTGGGTATGGGGTGACTTGCCCACAAGGTGGGTATGGGGTGACTTGCCCACAAGGTGGGTATGGGGTGACTTGCCCACAAGTGGGTATGGGGTGACTTGCCCACAAGGTGGGTATGGGGTTACTTGCCCAAAGGTGAGTATGGGGTGACTTGCCCACAAGGTGGGTATGGGGTGACTTGCCCACAAGGTGGGTATGGGGTGACTTGCCCACAAGGTGAGTATGGGTGACTTGCCCACAAGGTGGGTATGGGTGTATTGCCCACAAGGTGGTATGGGGTGACTTGCCACAAGGTGAGTATGGTGATTGCCCACAAGGTGGGTATGGGGACTGCCACAAGGTGGTATGGGTGACTTGCCCACAGGTGGGTATGGGTGACTTGCCCACAAGGTGGGTATGGGTGACTTGCCCACAAGTGGTAGGGTGACTTGCCCACAACGTGGGTATGGGCGACTTGCCCACAAGGTGGGTATGGGGCGACTTGCCACAAGGTGGTATGGGGGTGACTTGCTCACAACGTGGGATGGGGCGACTTGCCACAGGATGGATATGAAGTAACTATTGCCACAGACTGGGTATGAGGTGATTATTGTATAATGTTGGTAGAATTACCGACAATATGTAAGTAAAAGGATACAAGTGCAACTAATGGACATTTTACTGTGGCAACGTTTCGACTCCGGACTTTGTCAAGCCATTACTAAATACATGAACAAGGGACATGTATAGCTTAGAGTGAGGTGCAGCAGCTGTAATACTATGAGGTGGTGGTAGTAGTATAGTAGTAGTAGAGTAGTAGAGTAGTAGTCTAGTAGTAGTGTATAGTAGTAGTAGGTAATAAACATGTGGAGAAAAAGTCAGCTTGCTACCCAGCAATGCTTTAATAATCTTTTTGCTCCTGTACAAACTGACTTTTTCTCCCCATGCATCATTACTACTATATACCTTAGTATTAAAACTTAACACACCTCACTCTAAGCTATATATATATACCCTCTGTAACGGCCTGACAAAGCTCCTGGAGAGCGAAACGTTGCCGAAATAAAATGTCACATCAGTTGTACTTGTGTCCTTTTACTTAAAAAGGTGAGTATTATTGTCCATAGGATGGGTATGAAGTGACAAGTACCTTTAGAATGAGTATGGGTTTACCTGGAGAGGGTTTCGGGGGTCAACGCCCCCGTGGCTCGGTCTGAGACCAGGCCTCACTGTGGATCAGGGTCTGAGCAACCAGGCTGTTACTAGTGGCCGCACGCAAGCTGACATACAACCACAGCCCGGTTGGTCAGGCACTGACTTTAGGTGCCTGTCTAGTGCCTTCTTAAAGACAGCCAGGGGTCTATTGGTAATCCCCCTTATGTAGGCTGGGAGGCAGTTGAACAGTCTTGGAAACCGGACACTTATTGTGTTGTCTCCCAATGTACTCGTGGCGCCCCTGTTTTTCATTGGGGGAATGTTGCATCTTCTGCCGAGTCTTTTGCTTTCATAGGGAGTGATCTCCGTGTGCAGGTTTAGTACCAATCCCTCCAGGACCTTTCAAGTGTATATTATCATGTATCTCTCTCGCCTGCATTCCAGGGAATACAGATCAAGGACCTTCAACCGTTCCCAGTAATTTAGGTGCCTTATCGCGCTTATATGTGCCGTGAAAGTTCTTTGTATACTCTCCAGGTCTGCAATGTCGCGAGCCTTGAAGGGGGCTGTTAGTGTACAGCAGTATTCCAGCCTAGAGAGCACAAGCGATTTGAAGAGAGTCATGGGCTTGACATCCCTAGTTTTGAAGGTTCTCATTATCCATCCTACCATTTTCCTAGTAGATGAGGTAGATACATTGTTGTGGTCTTTGAAGGCGAGACCCTCTGACATTATCACTCCCAGGTCCTTCACATTACTTTTCCGCTCTATTATGGTTAGAATTTGTCGTATGCCCTGATACATTTTTAATTTCATAAAGTTTCCCATATCTGAGTAGTTGAAATTTCTCCTCGTTGAACTTCATATTGTTTTAAGTGGCCCAGTTGAAGATTTGGTTGATGTCCGCTTGGAGTCTCACGGTGTCTTCGATGGAGGTCACTGCCATGGTGATCCGGGTGTCATCCGCAATGGAAGACACGGAGCTACGACTTACATCCCTGTCGATGTCAGAAATGAGGATGAGGAAAAGAATGGGAGCGAGTACTGTGCCTTGTGGAACAACTTTTTACTGTGACTGTCTGGGACTTTACTCTGTTTACTAATACACTTTGTGTTCTATTTGTCAGGAAGTTATAGATCCACTTACCAACTTTTCTGTTATTCTTTATCACGCATTTTGTGCGTATTACACCATGGTCACACTTGTCGAAAGCTTTTGGAAAGTCTGTGTATAATTCATCTGTATTTTCTTATTCTCTTCAGCACCAGACCTTGTCATAGTGGTCCGTAGCTGGGACAGGCAGGGCGACCTGCTCTAAACCGTGTTGCCCTGGGTTGTGTAATTGATGGGTATCTAGTGTGTTGGCGTCTTAAACCTCTCAAAGATTTTTAAGATTTTATGCTATGGATGTTAGCAGTTCTGACTTTGTGCAATTGCTTACTGCACTTTTGATGGGAATAATATAAATTTTATTTGTATATATCTCGAATTTTCTTTTGGTTCAGAAAGATCTCTTCTCATTCACGCACATTACCTTCCAATGGTAAGCAATAAACCGTAAGTTCATACAGTGCTGGGAATACCTTTAAAAGGGAAAAAACTTAATTCCTATTGCAAAAGTGTTTGCCGCACTAAGCAACAGTCCCTGAATTTTAAATAAACTCATCGGTTAGTTAAAATGTTTCAATTTTATAATAACACTTGCGCATCTTGGAGTGGAAAAGATCATCCTCCGTGATCCATGCGTTGTAACAGGCGACTAAAATGCCGGAGCAAGGCAAACCCCCCCTAGTAAATTACTAAATTAAAATGGAAACTTTCGTTTATCTTTTTAGGTCCGACGCCCTGGGATACGGTCTGTGTTCAAAAATATATTGGTTAGAGAACCGATATCATTTGGAAACAATTTGTAACCCAATTTGAACATGCTCAATTAACCTGCCAATTAATTAGATTACCCATTAGAGCTGAAAACATGGAACCATGCTTCTGAACTCCAGAAGGCTGAACCAAGCAATGACTATGTGATCCTCATAATGCTGATCAGTGAACCAAACCACTGACAACGTAACCATGCAATGAATCTGTATGTGAACCTTGCGAAGCAAGTATCCATGCAAGTGAACCTTTTGGGAACTCAATAACCATCCAATACCTTTAATTTTCATCTGAACCTTAATAACCATCCCCTACCTGCAATCCTCAAGGAACCAGCAAGTGAAAGAAGGACTGCAATACCTTGTTGTGAACTTTATAAAGGCCCTGCAGTGAACCCCGATACCATCCGTTAACCCCAAAAAATTAATTAAACAACCCGTGACATCAAACCATGCAAGTGACCATTTAGGAAATCTCCCTTATTTAAAACCCTGCCTACATCGTAAAAACCTTACTGCTTAAAAACCTTAAAAACATTTTCAATTCCCCCTTGCCCCCCCTATGCCCTAATTTTCCAAATCCAATAAACCCAAAGACCTCAGCCATCAATACTTCAATTATTTTTTTAAAAACCTGGTACCCAAAACCTTTTTTAAAAACCCCGCAACCATCCCCAAATTTAAAACTTTTAATTTAATTACCATCAAAAAAACTTTAAAAAAAATTCCCCCCAATTTTTTTACTCCTTTTTTTTTTTGCCTTTAAAAGAATACATGCTTTCCCCCCGGACCCTTAAACCCCCCTAATTTTTTTTAAAAAATTTAAAACCATAAAAAAATATCCCCCCCCTGTTTTTTCATTTAAAACCATTTGCCTTACCCCCTTTTTTTTTCCCCCCCCCACAAAACAAATTTTTACCCCCAAAAATGTTATTTCCCCCGCCCTTTAAACCAAATAAGGCCCCCTCCTTTAATTTAAAACCCAAAATACCTTTTTCCCCCAAATTTTTCCATTTAAAATTTCCCTTTATTTTTTTAAAACATTTTTTCCATTTTCTTAATTTTTAATTAAAACCCAAAATTTTCTTATTTTTCAAAAATTTTTAAACCCCCCCCTTTTTCCTTTTTTTTCTTACCATTTAACCTTTCCTTTTTTTTATTTTTCCCCCGTATTTACTTTTTAAAACCCCAATTTAACTTTTTCCCCATACCCTTTTTTAACCCCAAAAAAGCCCTTTTCCTGCAATTTCCTGAAACAAAAAAGGAACCTCAAATCATTTTTAAAACCACCCCCTACCTTGACCCCCCCCAATGCCCCATTTGCCTTAAACCCCCTGCTTTTTTTTTTCCCCAATGTCCTCTTTTTTTTAAAAAACCTTTATTTCCCCTTTCCCCCCAAAGCCATTTCCCGTACCCCCTTACTTTACCTTTGAGACAAAATGAAATGATTTAATTGTCCCCCCCATAAAAAAACCTGAATACCAAACAGTTTAAATTTAAATCATCAAAAACATGCATTTTTACATCATACTGTAAATTTTTTTTTTTTTTTTAAAATTTGTATTCCAAAAAACCCCATCAAAACAAAAAGGCCCCTTTTTAAAACCCCCCCAAAAAATTTTACCACACCCCCCCCGTTTCCCTTTTACCAAATCCCCCCCCAATTACCCTATTTCAAAAGGCCTTAATTTTAAACCCCCCAAAAAACCCCCCCCCGCCCCTTTTCCCCCAGGGGAAAAATTTTTTTTTACCTTTCGAAAACCTTTTTTTAAACCCTTTTTAATTTACCATTATACCTTTTTTCCCCCCTTTAATGACATTTAAAAACCCCAAACCCCCGTTAACCTTTAGAACCCCGATTTTTTCCCTTTATTTCCCCCGAAATCCCTGCCCCCTTACTTTTTTTCTTAGGGGAAAACTTTTTTACATAACACAGAATCACTTTTTTTTTTTCCCCATAACCAGAAAAACACCCCCTTTAAAAGTTTTTTTTTCTCTTTTTAGTAATTGTAAAAAAGGAGAAGGGTTATACCCATTGCTGGATTTTAGTGATAGCACGCATTTAGGGGAAAAGATTCTTTCCACTTAAGGGAAAAAATAGAAAGAAATAAAAAAAACAAATTTAAAAAAAAAAAAACCTGTTATTTTTTATAGCTGTTGCGGTCTGGGGTTAAAAATTAATGGGATAGCAAATATCCCTGTTATCTTTAGCGTGTTTATAAACCCTTCTGCAGTGCTTCACAGTTACATTAGTAACCTCACTGATAAGAAAATAAACCCCGTAAGGTCATACAATTGCTTGGGGAATACAAGGTTTGATGACCAATGGAACATAAAAAATTCCATTGTCAATAAAGGGGTTTAAACCAGATTAATGCAAACAGCCCCATGAAGTAAACATATTAAACTAAAGTGCTGCAAGTTTAAAACCCTTTCAGTGATTTAAATTGAACCTGCTGTCCTGTGGGGAAGGGGAAAAGGAATTCCTTCCTCCGTAACCATGCGTGTTGATGAAAGGCAATAAAATGGGACCAAAGGGCTAAGTAACCCTTTAATAAATTACAAATTTTAAAAAAGAAAACCCTTCTTTTACTTTTGGGTAACCATGCTGCCTGGGGGGAACGGCGTGACAAATAAATTATTGGTGCAAGGGAACTTTAAGTATACATCAAGTGAACCATGAAGTAAACCCATTGAAGTGAACCATGTGCGAAGTGAACCATTGAAGTGAACCATGGGTACCATGTGAGTGAACCATGTAAGTGAACCATGTAAGGAACCAGGGAGTGAACCAGGGAGTGAACCAGGGAAGTGAACCATGCAAGTGAACCATGATTTAACCATGAAAGTGAACCATGTGAAGTGAACCATGAAGTGAACCAGGGAAGTAAACCATGTAAGTGAAACATGCAAGTGAACCATGGAAGTGAACCATGAAGTGAACATGTAGTGAAACCAGGGAAGGGGACCATGTAAGTAAAACCATGCAAGTAAACCCAATGGAGTGAACCATGTAAAGTAAACCATGTAGGAACCATGTAGTGAACCATGTAATGAACCATGTGAAGTGAACATGTAGTGAACATGTAATACCATGTAGGAACCATGTAGTGAACCATGTAGTAACCAGGGCAGTGAACCATGAGTAAACCTGTATGAACATGTAGTGAAACAGGGAGTGACCATGTAGTGAAGCAAGTGAAATGGAACCCAGGGAAGTAAACCATGTAAGTGAACCATGCAAGTGAACCATGTAGTGACCATGTAAGTGACCATGTAGTGAACATGTAGTGAACCAGGGAGTAAACCATGTAAGTGACCATGTGATAAAACCATGTATGAACCATTGAAGGGGCCCATGTAGTGAAGCATGTAAAATGAAATGTGAAGTAAACATGTAAGTGAACCTTTGGGTGAACCATTGAGTGAACATGGAAGTGAACCATGTAAGTAAACCCATGTAAGTGAACATGTAATGAACCAGGGAGTGACCCATGAAGTAAACCCATTGAGTGAACCATGTAAGTAAACCATGTAGTGAACATTTTAGTGAACCATGAGTGAACCATGTGTGAACAGGGAAGTGAACCATGAAGTGAACCATGTAAGTGAACCAGGGAGTGAACCATGTAAGTAAACCCTAAGTGAAGTGAAAACCATGTAAGGAACCATGAGTGAACATGAAGTGACCAGGGAAGTAAACCCAGGGAGTGAACAGGGAGGAAACCCATGTAAGTAACCTTTGAGTGACCATGAGTAAAATGAAAGGCTGAAGTGAACCATGTAAGTGAACCATGTGTGAACCATGTAGTGCATCATGTGAAGTGAACCAGGGAAGTGAACCAGGGAAGTGAAACATGCAAGTGAACCAGGGAAGTGAACCCAATGTGAAGTAAAACATGTAGTAAACCCATGTAGTGATCCATGAAGTGAACCAGGGGAAGTAAACCATGCAAGTGAACCAGGGAGTGAACCATTGAGTAAACCCATGCAAAGTGAACCATGTAAGTGAACCAATGAGTGAACCAGGGTTGAGTAAACCATTGAGTGTCCATGAGTGAACATGAAGTGTCCATGTAGTGACATGAAAGGGGAACCATGTGGTGAACATTGAAGTGAACCATGCAAGTGAACCATTGTAAGTGAACCATGTAGTGAACCTTTGTAAGTGAACCATGTAGTGAACCATGCAAGTAAACCATGTAGTGAACCATGTAAGTGAACCATGAAGTGAACATGTAGTGAACCATTTGGGGATGAACCAGGGTAAACAGTGGAACCTGTAAGTGAACCATGCAAGTAAGTAAAACCATGTGGGAACCATGTAGTGAACCATGCAAGGAACCATGTAAGTGAACCATGCAAGTGAACCATGAAGTGGAACATGTAAGTGAACCATGAAGTGAACCATGAAGTGAACCAGGGAGTGAACCATGAAGTGAACATGAGTGCCTGAAACCATGCAAGTGAACATGTAGTAAACCAGGCAAGTGAAGATGAAAGTAAACCCATGCAAGTGAACCATGAAGTGAACCATCAAGGAAAACCATGTAAGTGACCCATGCAAGTGAAACATGTAAGTAAAACCTGAAGTGAACCAGTAAGTGAACCATGCAAGTGAACCATGCAAGTGAACCATGAAGTGAACCATGAAGTGAACCATGAAGTGAACCCATGTAAGTGAACCATGCAAGTGAACCATGCAAGTGAACCATGCAAGTGAACCATGCAAGTGAACCATGTAAGTGAACCATGCAAGTGAACCATGTAAGTGAACCATGCAAGTGAACCATGAAGTGAACCCATGCAAGTGAACAATGCAAGTGGAAAAATGTAAGTGAACCATGTAAGTGAACCATGTAAGTGAACCATGCAAGTGAACCATGTAAGTGAACCATGAAGTGAACCATGTAATGAACCATGCAAGGGGAACCATGAAGTGAACCTGAATGACAGTAAACATGCAAGTAAACCCATTGAAGTGAACCAACAAGTGAACCATGAAGCGAACCATGCAAGTGAAACCATGTAAGTGAACCTGAAGTGAACCATGTAATAAACCCATGCAAGTGAAAACATGTAATGAACCATGAAGTTGAAACCATGAAGGAACATGTAAGTGAACCATTTTAAGTGAACATGCAAGTGAAACCATGAAGGGAACTTGCAAGTGAACCCATGCAAGTGAACATGCAAGTGAACATGAAGTGAACCATGCAAGTGAACCATGCAAGTGAACCATGAAGTGAACCAGTAAGTAAACCCATGCAAGTGACCATGAAGTGAACATGAAAAGTGAACCATGCAAGTGAACCATGTAAGTGAACCATGCAAGTGAACCATGCAAGTGAACCATGCAAGTGAACCATGCAAGTGAACCATGTAAGTGAACCATGCAAGTGAACCATGTAAGTGAACCATGCAAGTGAACCATGCAAGTGAACCATGCAAGTGAACCATGCAAGTGAACCATGCAAGTGAACCATGTAAGTAAACCATGCAAGTGACCATGCAAGTAAACCCATGTAAGTAACCATGCAAGTGAACAATGCAAGGAAACCATGCAAGGAACCATGCAAGTGAACCATGTAAGTGAACCATGCAAGTGAACCATGTAAGTGAACCATGCAAGTGAACCATGCAAGTGAACCATGTAAGTGAACCATGCAAGTGAACCATGCAAGTGAACCATTCAAGTGGAATCATGCAAGGGACCATGAAAAGTAAACCCAATGCAAGTAAACCCTTTGAAGTGAACCATGAAGTGAACCATGAAGTGAACCATGAAGTGAACCATGTAAGTGAACCATGCAAGTGAACCATGAAGTGAACCATGAAGTGAACCATGAAGTAAAACCAATGGCAATGAACCATGCAAGTAAACCCGACAGAAGTGAACCATGAAGTGAACCATGCAAGTAAACCATGTAAGTGAACCATGCAAGTGAACCATGAAGTGAACCATGCAAGTGAACCATGAAGTAAACCCATGAAGTGAAACATGAAGTGAACCATGAAGAGAACCATGAAGTGAACCATGAAGTGAACCAGCAAGTGAACCATGTAAGTGAACCATGAAGTGAACCATGTAAAAAACCATGCAAGGGGAACCATGTAAGTGAACCATGCAGTGAACCATGAAGTGAACCTGCAAGTAAAACCATGGCCAAGTGAACCATGTAATTTGAACCATGCAAGTGAACCATGAAGTGAACCATGAAGTGAACCATGAAGTGAACCTGCAAGTGAACCATGCAAGTGAACCATGAAGTGAACCATGTAATTTGAACATGAAGTGAACCATGTAAGTGAACCATTTTAAGTGAACATGAAAGGGTGAACCATGCAAGTGAACCATGTAAGTGAACCATGAATGCAAATGGCCAAGAGTAAAACCATGCAAGTGAACCATGAAGTGAACCATGCAAGTAAACCCATGTAGTGAACCATGCAAGTAAACCCATGTAAGTGAACCTTTGCAAGTGAACCATGAAGTGAACCATGAAGTGAAACCATTTTAAGTGAACCATGTAAGTGAACCATGCAAGTGAACCATGCAAGTGAACCATGCAAGTGAACCATGTAAGTGAACCATGCAAGTGAACCATGCAAGTGAACCAGCAATGAACATGAAGTGAACCATGCAAGTGAACCATGAAGTGAACCATGAAGTGAACCATGAAGTGAACATGAAGTGAACCATGATTTAAGTGAACCATGCAAGTGAACCATGCAAGTGAACCATGCAAGTGAACCATGTAAGTGAACCATGCAAGTGAACCATGCAAGTGAACCATGCAAGTGAACCATGCAAGGGGAACCTTTGGCAAGTGAACCTGTAAGTGAACCATGCAAGTGAACCATGCAAGTGAACCATGCAAGTGAACCATGCAAGTGAACCATGTAAGTGAACCATGCAAGTGAACCATGTAAGTGAACCATGCAAGTGAACCATGCAAGGTAAAACCTTTGCAAGTGAACCATGAAGTGAACCATGTAAGTGAACCATGCAAGTGAACCATGCAAGTGAAACCTGAAGTGAACCATGCAAGTGAACCATGAAGTGAAACCATGAAGTGAACCATGAAGTGAACCATGCAAGTGAACCATGCAAGTGAAACCATGAAGTGAACCATGTAAGTGAACATGCAAGTAAACCATGAAGTGAACTCATAATGCAAGTGAACATGCAAGTGAACCATGTAATTTGAACATGCAAGTAAAACCATGTAAGTAAACCATGCAAGTGAACCATGCAAGTGAACCATGCAAGTGAACCATGTAAGTGAACCATGCAAGTGAACCATGCAAGTGAACCATGCAAGTGAACCATGTAAGTGAACCATGCAAGTGAACCATGTAAGTGAACCATGTAAGTAAACCCATGCAAGTGAACCATGAAGTAAACCCATGAAAGTGAACCATTGCAAGTGAACCATGCAAGTGAACCATGAGTGAACCATGCAAGTGAACCATGTAAGTAAACCCATGCAAGTGAACCTTTGAAGTGAACCATGCAAGTGAACCATGTAAGTAAACCATGCAAGGGTGAACCATGCAAGTAAATGAAACCATGCAAGTGAACCAGCAAGTAAACCCATGCAATGAACCATGCAAGTGAACGATGCAAGTGAACCATGCAAGTGAACCATGTAAGTAAACCATGCAAGTGAACCATGCAAGTGAACCATGCAAGTGAACCATGCAAGTGAACCATGCAAGTGAACCATGCAAGTGAACCATGCAAGTGAACCATGTAAGTGAACCATGCAAGTGAACCATGCAAGTGAACCATGCAAGTGATAAAACTCCTGGCCAGAGACATGAGTTATGAGCCAAAAAAAAAAATTCTTATCTCTTAAACTTTCCAATATTTTAGCTTTTAAATATATTTCGTAATCTTAAAACTTCATCTATTTTTCCATATATTTTTGTCTCATATAATAGTCTTGATATTTGTCGTTATCAATAATTTTAGTATTAATGTTTAATTTAGCGTTATAAAATATTCAAAAGCTGCACAAAAACAAATGTATCAGTTAAATGTTTATAAACATAACCATAATTTGTAAAGAGGTGGACCGATAAGCCAGCGGAAGGCGTCGGTCAGATGACTAAAAGCTGCGGGTCATCATATGACGAAGACCCGCATCAGGAAACACTTGTCCTGTTTCCTGATAAATCTGACCTGACCACACAGGTCACAACATATATAAAATACACAGAGAAGTGTATTTTTCTCAGCGTATATATGCTAAAAGCATTTTAATCACAATTTTAGTTAAAGTATTCTTGTTTAGTGGTGAAGAGGTCAAGTGCAGCCTAACCTGCATTAGCATCCCTCCACAATTCCTTGAAAGGAGACAAGTTATTAAGTATTTAATCATAAGCTTCCCCACCCGCACACACAACACTTTACCTGGAGTACTCTGGCAGTAGTGTACACTTGGTTTTCTCTTTTATCATGCGCATTACAGCGTCAATGGGGAAATTGGGATGCTGCATCTTAAGGTTTTCTGAAGTGGTGCGGTTTATCCACGGGTAGTTCTCCTGCAGGTGGCTCAGGATGGTGTCGGGCTGCTCAGGCGCTTCCTGAAGAAGGAAATAAATGGTGTAAAATACCGACACAATGGAAAAATAAACACAGAAGCAGGATGTGATCCTTTTTTGACGTTTCCTGAAGATATATGATAATATTAAGAAGCACGTAACACTTTCGTATTTTTATTTCCTTAACATTTCGTTTAGGCAACAGGTTTCTTCAGTGGAATACAGAGGTAACTACTAGATTTTATACAACTGGAGAGGATACTGAAGCGTTTAGTCCTTCAACCTTGATAGATGTGGTGACATGATTTTACCTCCAGTTCTGTCAGTGTTCGGTCCAAGAGTAGAACTCTAATTCCTAGGATCTTTAGAGCCTTACCAATCTGACTCAACCTTCCTGGAGAGGACACTTCTGGCACAACAACTACTGATGGTGAGAGTGTGTCCTTCATGGGGTCTCCTATCTTCTTGTCGTGAAACGGCGGATGTGCGTTTTATTTATTATTTATTTATTTATTTATTTTACGAAAACTACCACCCACCTGCTTACAGCTGCAGTGAGTCTTGACTTCTGTGTGGTTCTCCACCACCATCACCACCACCAGTGCTGCTGCTGATTGTGGTGGTGATCTTTCAATCATCTCCTCTGAAAACACTGTGAAGAGATTGCCTTTCCAGATGTCCTTCTGAGTGCCCTTCCAGAATGACCAGCGGAAGGAGTAGAAGCATAACATGATGGCCACACACAGCAGAAAACCCACAGGGAGGACCCGATATGAACAGCTTCTAAACACAGATGTGAAGGACGAATGCATAAAATACAAATTAAAAATGCATACAAATTATTACCTCACGTATAATCAAAATTACAACTGCTGTAGAGATCAATAGTAACTGCATAAATATTTAAAAATAATGATTAACTCGAAAAATATAGTATTATATATATAATATATATAATATATATATATATATATATATATATATATATATTTATATATATTATATATATATATATATAAGACAAGCCACAGGGGTGGAAATCTTTAGCTCAAGTGCTATCACACTTCTCAGTGCATCATCAGGATGTATGCAAAGTTGCAAGGCAACAGCTGAAGGAGTGAGGGGAAGTTTTCTCGAGTAGCACAGTGTGGGTTTATCACCTGCCGCAGCCTCTCTCGGAATGTGGTTTGGTAGTTTGGTGCCACCCTACACTACCACCATCCCCACCCCCTAATGGGGTAGGAGGGTTTTGAGAAGTCAATGAATATGAAATTAGAAGATATAATAGCCAGCTCCAAGCTTTTTCTAGCCACTTAGAATAGGTCATGTGTCTTAAGTAAATACGTTTCTCAATGGATACTGTACATATTGATTGCTATTATTCTGTATAACCTTTTTAATTAATAAAAGAAAGGAAATGAATGTACTCTTTATTAATGTTGACCTTACTGGAAGGCTCCAGAAATTAAATGTCCCACGTGACTTTACCCTAGTGAGCACTGTTGTCACAGCTCCGCTCACCAAAGTCCCTGTCCCTGGCTTGCTTATGTACCTTGAAGAGGAACTAGAAAATTTCCAAATGCCCTATTCCATGAAAATCATAATTGAATTGATAAAACTTTGTGTTACTGATTGCATCTTTATTTTTGAAGGGAAATACTATGCTCAAAAACAAGGCATGCCAATGGGAAATCCCCTTAGCCCCTTACTCAGCAATTTGTATATGGAATTCTATGAGACTAGACTTCTGAAAGACATTCTCCCAGATAAAGCGAGTTGGTTCAGATACGCTGATGATGTTCTTTGCCTACGGCCTAGAAATCACAACATTGATGAGTTCCTACCTAGACTCAATAGTCTAGTATCTTCCATTAAGTTCACAAAAGAACATGAATTATTATTATTATTATAATCAAGGGGGAGCGCTAAACCCAGAGGATTATACAGCGCCTGGGGGGGGGGGGGGATGTGGAAGGCATTCAGGCTTAATTCGGGGAACTGGAGCACAGATCCAATTCCCTAAATCAAGAGCCCCTCACCAACATCAAGGAATCTTCCTTGAGGGGAAAAGAACATGAAATAAACAACATTTTGCCATTCCTAGATGTTTTAGTCCATGGTGTTGATAGAAAATTCAAATTTACAGTCTATCGGAAGTCCACCAATGTGGTGTCATACATTCACTACTATTCCAATCACGAAACCAGGGTAAAAAGGAGTGTGTTCCTCACAATGTTCTTGAGAGCCTTGCGCATCTACAGTCCAGAGTACCTAGAGGATGAAATCAGCAAGATATTCAACATAGCCACAAAACTAAGATATCCTAAGGATTTTGTGGAGAAGGCACTAATGTCAGCAAGAAAGACTTTCTACAGGACTGAACCTAAGAAGTGGTTACCAGGAAAAATGTACCAGTTTTACCATACAATGAGACCCTGGTTTGCTTGCGTGAGGCATTAAAAACGATCAATATAAACTTTGTTTTCAAAAACACAGGGACTGTAAAACAAAGGTTGATTAAAAACACACTCTCCAACAAAGTTGGTGGAGTTTACAAGGTCCCATGTACTCAAGTGTCATCTCTCATATATTGGTCAAACTGGTAAACTTCTGGAAACCAGAATAGCCCAACATAAATACTCAGGACAGGGCAAGAGTCAAACGCTATCTTTAATCACGTTAGTTCCTGTAATCACCCACTGGGGTGGGCTGCTGCCCAGATTATTGTACACAACAGTTCTGTCATAGAAACATAATTTAATCTGTCTTGAAACATGACAGGAATACCATATATAACTCAAATTACGGGCTATACAAGCTCGACAGCTGTTTAGTAGAGTCTATTGTACACAAGATTAAACAACAATGCTATACAAAATCACAGGATTGCTCATTAGCCAGGTGGTTTCATGATGGATAGGTGATGCTCGACCTTTGTCTATGCACCAAAACTTCATGCTAAATCAGTTGTGAATGGTTATATAATGCGTTAAGCTGTTACTGTACCATACATGACAGGTACACAAGATTAAGTTTTATTTATTTATTTATTTATTTATTTATTTATTTATTTGAACATGATACAGAGAAGTACAAGGAATACAATTTTTAAAGTGCAGCATGCCAAAGCCCCTTGTATTATGGGCAGGCTTAAAATTAACTTAAGATTAACTAAGCAATGATATATTCAGTGGTACAAAGATTATTGTAAAACAGATAACAATTTAGTACAAATGAGTATTACAAAGACAGGTCATATGGTCATTTACTGTGTTGTTGTGTAATCAGTAGAATGGAGTATTCTGTTAGGTAATGAAGTTAAATAGTAACAAAGTTTGATTGGGTCACAGGTCGACATTTATGAGATACAATAATGAGATACATATATGAGATACAATTTATGAGATACAATTATTCAGTATTTATTTAGTTGTGGGTGAGTAAGTGATTTTTGAGAAAAGACTTGAATTTATAAACAGACAGTGTTTCTCTTATATTCACAGGTAATGAATTCCAGATTTTAGGGCCTTTTATGTGCATTGAGTTTTTGCATAGCGTGAGATGGACACGAGGAACATCAAAGAGTGATCTGTGCCTTGTGTTATGGTCATGTGTTCTGTTGAGGTTGGTAAGGAGATGTTTAAGGGGAGGGTTTATGTCAGAGTTAAGTGTTCTATGTATGTAGTAGGTGCAGTAATAAGTATGGATGTTTTGTATTGTGAGTAAGTTTAGAGTTTTGAATATTGGTGGAGTGTGCTGTCTGTAGTGGGAATGTGTTATCATTCTGACTGCAGCCTTTTGTTGGGTGATTAGTGGTCTGAGATGGTTTATTGTTGTTGAGCCCCATGCACAAATTCCATAGGTGAGATAGGGGTAAATAAGTGAGTGATATAGGGCCAGGAGGGCTGACTGTGGAACATAGTACCGTATCTTCGATAGTATGCCTACGGTCTTGGAAATTTTTTGGGAAATTTGTTGTATATGTGTTTGAAATTTGAGTCTATTATCAAGGTGGATTCCTAAGAATTTTCCCTCTGTGAGTTTTGTGATATGTGTTCCATTTATCATTATGTTAAGAGACACATCTGCAGCTCTGTTACCAAACTGAATGTAGTAGGTTTTGTCAATGTTTAGAGTAAGTTTGTTGGTCCTCATCCAGGTTGATATTTTCTGTAATTCGATATTTACAGTATTGGCTAGCATGACTGGGCTCGGATGAGAGTAGACTTATGTAGTGTCATCTGCAAATAGTGTGGGTTTGAGTAGTTGCGATGCATTTGGTAGGTCATTTATGTATATGAGAAAGAGAAGAGGGCCTAGGACACTTCCCTGTGGGACACCAACTGTAATTGGCTGTGCGGAAGAGTTTGCCCCATTTGTGTACACATATTGGCTTCTGTTGCTGAGGTATGACTTTAGGTAGTTGAGGGAGTGCCCTCTTATACCATAGTGCGACAATTTTATGTGGAGCAAGTCGTGGTCAACTGTATCGAAAGCTTTACGTGAGTCATTGAAGATCCCCAGTGGGACTTCTTTTTTCTCTATTGCTGTATAAATATGTTCTAACATGTGGATAATAGCATCATTAGTATTTTTATTAGGCCTGAACCCAAACTGACAGTGGTTGAGTATGTTGTGGGAGATGAGGTAGGAACAGATACGCTTATGGATTATTTTTTCAAAGATTTTAGAGAGAGGGTGTAAGTTGGATATTGGCCTATAGTTATTCAAGTCTGTGTGGTCTCCTCCTTTATGGATCGGGGTGACCCTTGCTATTTTGAGAACTGTAGGATAGGTAGAGGATTCAATGGATTTGTTAAAGAGTGTTGCAATGATTGGTGATAGCACCTGTGACACTTTTTTGTATATAATGGGTGGTAAGGTATTTAAATCTCCTGTCTTGTTTTTTTAGTTTGTTGATAATAAGCGAGACTTCAGTTGGGTTAGTCGGAGATAGGAACAGTGTGTTCGGGTAGTTGCCAGTGAGGTAGTCATTGGGTGGGGTATCTGAGCTTGGGATTTTATTGGCAAGGTTTTTTTCTATAGTGGAGAAGAAATCATTGAGTCTGTTTGCTGTTTCAGTAGGTGGGAATTGGGGTTCATCTGGTTTTGTTAATTCAATTTCGCTATTTCGTGTTATCTTTTTTGTTCCTAGTATTTCTGATAGGGTTTTCCAGGTCTTTTTTATGTCACCTCGTAAGTTGGATAATCTGTTCTCATAATACAATTTTTTAGCCCTTCTTATTAGGCTGGTTAGGATTGACGAGTAACGTTTTGTTTGGTCTCTGGTTATGTGGCCCATTCTGTACTGTTTTTCGTATAGGTGCTTTGTATTTATGGATTTCAGGATACTGGGTGTTAGCCAGGGACTGTTCAGTCTCTTCGCAGTCATCTGTTTAGTTTTTTTTAGGGCAGTGCTTGTTATAGAGGTATTGGGTCTTTTTTAGAAAATTATTAATACATTCATCAGTATCTGTATAGATTTCTAGCTCAGTGTTCCAGTCAATGTTTGTCACTGCTGCTGTGAAGTTATTGATAGCTGCCTCATTGTGAAGTCTGAAAGTGACTTTAGTAGTGTCTAGGGGTAATTTGCCAAGGTTTGTTATGAGGAAGGTAGGGTAATGGTCTGTGGTATTATCTGTGATTATGCCTGATCTTAAGGGGGATATGGTGTTGGTCCAGATGTGGTCTAGTAGGGAAACGCTAGTCTCTGTAACTCTTGTAGGTTTTGTTACTATTGGTAGTAACATGCAGTTACTCATAGTGTTTGTGAGTTCAGTAACATGTGGGTCTTGGTCTTGTAGGAGATTTATATTGAAGTCACCTGAGAGTAGTAAGTGACCTTTGTTCATGCGTGCATCAGTTATCATACTTCCTAGGTTTTCACTAAAACGGCTGTTTGACTGTGGTGCTCTGTAGAAGTTTATCACTGTGAGAGGTTTTTGTAGGTATTTGGATTTGAATTTAGTTATTATATATTCCCCATGTTCATCCTTTGTGAAAGTATTAGTGACATTCTAGTTGGTCTGAGTAGTACATAGCAGTGCCACCCCCTTGTTGATCTGGCCTACAGTTGTGTATGGCTGTGTAACCAGGAATGACATAGACATCTGTAGTATCAGGCTTTAGCCAGGTTTCGGTGAGAGTAATGATGGACATACTGGCATGAAGGGAATTTAGTAATGCTATGAGGTCATCGTAATGTTTGCTTAAAGATCTGATATTGTAGTTAAAGACAGTTATGTTGTTGTTGGCTCTGAGAAGTGCCTTTGATTGTTCTGCTGTGTAGTAATTACAGTAACTGTTTGATTCATTTAAGTCATTAGATAAGAGGTTGGTATCAGGATCAATGCTTGTTATCACAAGATTTATAGTGAATCTATAGTTAGAATTAAGTATAAGACAAAGTAAATATTCTAAAGCTATAAAATACCACCTGAATTATTTTAATAAATGTAAAATAAAATGTAAAATAAATGTAATTATATATGGTTAATAATCATGTATAAAACAGATGAAATAAACGATAACAAATAATAGTGGATAATGAGCTCTTTTCTAGCTTTAAAAAAATATGAATCGTCAGTTTTAATTTCATGTTAATATTAATTATTGCTGTTAGGATACCAAATTATGACTGCAATGGTGAATGTATTTATAGGGCAGTTATTCAAAAAAAATTAGGGAGGGAGCATTATATGCATTGTCTCCCCACTCCCCCCAGAAAGGAAGGAGTGGGGAGACACTTGTGGTATGAATCTTTAGTATATTCATACCTTTTACATCTCTCCTGTTTCTGAACGTTCGAACAGCAAATTTGTCCATTGTAACTCCCCAGGATCATGTCGGAGGCTGCTTTAGATCGTAAATTCTCTGGACTCTCTGAAAAACAAAACAAAATAGCAACACGTTATATAGCCTCATCATTTTCTTGCCCTACATTGCTAAATTAGTTTAAGTTTAAAGCCTATCGGCTGCACGTGGGTCATTAAGACAAGTCACTTGGACACTGGCCAGTGGTATTTACTTTTAACTGTCGAAGCTTCTGTTCACTGCGTCTGGTCCACAGTAGGAAAAAATCGTACGAAAGTACATCTTTGATTACACTGGTATGTATGTTAAACCTTCTACTGTATAATGTCAATAGATTCAAACAGCAGTGACCCAGCTGTAACAGCTGCGGCACAGTGACCCAGCTGTAACAGCTGCGGCACAGTGACCCAGCTGTAACAGCTGCAGCACAGTGACCCAGCTGTAACAGCTGCAGCACAGTGACCCAGCTGTAACAGCTGCGGCACAGTGACCCAGCTGTAATAGCTGCAGCACAGTGACCCAGCTGTAACAGCTGCGGCACAGTGACCCAGCTGTAACAGCTGCGGCACAGTGACCCAGCTGTAACAGCTGCGGCACAATGAACCAGCTGTAACAGTTGCAGCACAATGAACCAGCTGTAACAGTTGAAGCACAGTGACCACTGTAAAGCTGCAGCAGTGAACCGATGACAGTGTAGACGTGAACAACTGACAGTTGCAACACAGTGAACCAGCTGTAACAGCTGCGGCAGTGAACCAGCTGTAACAGCCGCAGCACAAAGAACCAACTGTAACAGTTGCAGCACAGTGAACCAGCTGTAACAGTTGCAGCACAGTGAACCAGCTGTAACAGTTGAAGCACAGTGAACCAGCTGTAACAGTTGAAGCCCAGTGAACCAGCTGTAACAGCTGCAGCACAATAAACCAACTGTAACAGTTGCAGCACAGTGAAACAGCTGTAACAGCTGTAGCACAGTGACCCAGCTGTAATAGCTGCGGCAGTGAACCAGATGTAACAGGTGCAGCACGGTGAACCAACTGTAACAGTTGCAACACAGTGAACCAGCTGTAACAGTTGCAGCACAGTGAACCAGCTGTAACAGCTGCGGCAGTGAACCAGCTGTAACAGCTGCAGCACAATGAACCAACTGTAACAGTTGCAGCACAGTGAACAGCTGTAACAGTGTGCAGCACAGTGAATCCAGCTGTAACAGCTGTGCACAGTGAACCAGCTGTAACAGCTGCAGCACAAGAACCACTGTAACAGCTGTAGCACAGTGAACCAGCTATAACAGCTGCAGCACAGTGAACCAGCTGTAACAGGTGCATCACAGTGAACCAGCTGTAACAGCTGTAGCAGAGTGAACCAGCTGTAACAGCTGTAGCACAGTGAACCAGTTATAACAGCTGCAGCACAGTGAACCAGCTGTAACAGCTGGAGCATAATGAACCAGCTGTAACAGTTGCAGCACAATTAACCAGCTGTAACAGCTGCAGCACAATCAATAAACCAACTGTAACAGCTGCACCACAATGAACCAACTGTAACAGCTGCAGCACAATGAACCAGCTGTAACAGTTGCAGCACAGTGAACCAGCTGTAACAGCTGCAGCACAATGAACAACTGTAACAGTTGCAGCACATGAACCAGCTGTAACAGTTGCAGCACACAGTGAACCAGCTGTAACAGCTGCAGCACAGTGAACCAGCTGTAACAGCTGCACCACAATGAACCAACTGTAACAGCTGCAGCACAATGAACCAGCTGTAACAGTTGCAGCACAGTGAACCAGCTGTAACAGCTGCAGCACAATGAACCAACTGTAACAGTTGCAGCACAGTGAACCAGCTGTAACAGTTGCAGCACAGTGAACCAGCTGTAACAGCTGCAGCACAGTGAACCAGCTGTAACAGCTGCAGCATAATGAACCAGCTGTAACAGTTGCAGCACAGTGAACCAGCTGCAGCACAATGAACCAGTTGTAACAGCTGCAGCACAATGAACCAGCTGTAGCAGTTGCAGCACAATGAACCAGCTGTAAGAGCTGCAGCACAATGAACCAGCTGTAACAGCTGCAGCACAATGAACCAGCTGTAACAGTTGCAGCACAATGAACCAGCTGTAACAGTTGCAGCACAATGAACCAGCTGTAACAGCTGCAGCACAATGAACCAGTTGTAACAGCTGCAGCACAATGAACCAGCTGTAACAGCTGCAGCACAGTGAACCAGCTGTAACAGTTGCAGCACAGTGAACCAGTTGTCACAGTTGCAGCACAGTGAATCAGCTGCAGCACAATGAACCACCTGTAACAGCTGCAGCACAATGAACCAGCTGTAACAGCTGCAGCACAATGAACTAGCTGTAACAGTTGCAGCACAGTGACCCAGCTGTAACAGCTGCGGCACAGTGACCCAGCTGTAATAGCTGCAGCACAGTGACCCAGCTGTAACAGCTGCGGCACAATGAACCAGCTGCAACAGTTGCAGCACAAAGAACCAGCTGTAACAGGTGCAGCACGTTGAACCAACTGTAACAGTTGCAACACAGTGAACCAGCTGTAACAGCTGCGGCAGTGAACCAGCTGTAACAGCCGCAGCACAATGAACCAACTGTAACAGTTGCAGCACAGTGAACCAGCTGTAACAGTTTCAGCACAGTGAACCAGCTGTAACAGTTGAAGCACAGTGAACCAGCTGTAACAGTTGCAGCACAGTGAACCAGCTGTAACAGCTGCAGCACAATGAACCAACTGTAACAGTTGCAGCACAGTGAACCAGCTGTAACAGGTGCAGCACAGTGAACCAGCTGTAACAGCTGTAGCACAGTGACCCAGCTGTAATAGCTGCAGCAGTGAACCAGATGTAACAGGTGCAGCACGGTGAACCAACTGTAACAGTTGCAACACAGTGAACCAGCTGTAACAGTTGCAGCACAGTGAACCAGCTGTAACAGCTGCGGCAGTGAACCAGCTGTAACAGCTGCAGCACAATGAACCAACTGTAACAGTTGCAGCACAGTGAACCAGCTGTAACAGGTGCAGCACAGTGAACCAGCTGTAACAGCTGTAGCACAGTGAACCAGCTGTAACAGCTGCAGCACAATGAACCAGCTGTAACAGCTGTAGCACAGTGAACCAGCTGTAACAGCTGCAGCACAGTGAACCAGCTGTAACAGGTGCATCACAGTGAACCAGCTGTAACAGCTGTAGCAGAGTGAACCAGCTGTAACAGCTGTAGCACAGTGAACCAGTTATAACAGCTGCAGCACAGTGAACCAGCTGTAACAGCTGCAGCATAATGAACCAGCTGTAACAGTTGCAGCGCAATGAACCAGCTGTAACAGCTGCAGCACAATGAACCAACTGTAACAGCTGCAGCACAATGAACCAACTGTAACAGCTGCAGCACAATGAACCAGCTGTAACAGTTGCAGCACAGTGAACCAGCTGTAACAGCTGCAGCACAATGAACCAACTGTAACAGTTGCAGCACAGTGAACCAGCTGTAACAGTTGCAGCACAGTGAACCAACTGTAACAGCTGCAGCACAATGAACCAGCTGTAACAGTTGCAGCACAATGAACCAGCTGTAACAGTTGCAGCACAATGAACCAGCTGTAGCAGTTGCAGCACAATGAACCAGCTGTAACAGCTGCAGCACAATGAACCAGCTGTAACAGCTGCAGCACAATGAACCAGCTGTAACAGTTGCAGCACAATGAACCAGCTGTAACAGTTGCAACACAATGAACCAGCTGTAACAGCTGCAGCACAATGAACCAGTTGTAACAGTTGCAGCACAGTGAACCAGCTGTAACAGTTGCAGCACAGTGAATCAGCTGCAGCACAATGAACCACCTTTAACAGCTGCAGCACAATGAACCAGCTGTAACAGCTGCAACACAATGAACCAGCTGTAACAGCTGCAGCACAATGAATCAGCTGTAACAGTTGCAGCACAATGAACCAGCTGTAACAGTTGCAGCACAATGAACCAGCTGTAACAGCTGCAGCACAATGAACCAGCTGTAACAGTTGCAGCACAGTGAACCAGTTGTAACAGTTGCAGCACAGTGAATCAGCTGCAGCACAATGAACCACCTTTGACAGCTGCAGCACTATGAACCAGCTGTAACAGCTGCAGCACAGTGAACCAGTTGTAACATCTACAGCTCAGTGAACCAAGACAATTCCAAAGGCAATAACAAAACTGTACGATCAGTGTAAACAGCCTAATCTTCCTCCTAGAAATCTTCTTTTAAGAGATCCCGGTGTCAATTTCTTACAGTTTTCTCATCTTGGTTTTTTAAAGTTAGGTGACCAACCAACAAAAACTTTTAGTTATCCAAAAATAGTGAAATTAAGGAAAGAAAAGAGCTTCTGCGACACGTCTGGCAACTGTATCTGCAAACAGGAAATGTTGCAACTTGTACGCACATGATATTTATCTTTATCTTGCAAGACTGGCTTACAAATGTACAGGCAACATCACACGCAAGATACACCGAGAGACGTATGGCCCTTAATGTACACATGCTGGGTTTACTTTGTCTGGTGGTGAAGAGTTTGCATACAACTTGAACGGCTATCGTGTAGTCGAGAGACTTTGGTAGGTAAGACACATAGGCAACAGGCAACTTTATTCTGAAACGTTTCGCCTACACAGTAGGCTTCTTCAGTCGAATACAGAAAGTAGGCAGGAACAGTAGAGATGTGAAGACGATGTAATCAGTCCATCACCCTTGAAGTCGAAGATTTGAGGTTATCAGTCCCTCAGCCTGGAGAAGTTCAGTTCCATAGTCTGGAACTATCTGAAGATCAGATCAGATCAGATCGGACTCACAGGTAAGTACCCACGAGGGGCGAGGGGCAAGTGGGGACAGTGCGAAGAATAGACGGGGAGAGGAATGTCTTGAGTCGAAGAGAGAAGAGTCAGGACTAAACCCAACTGCTAAGCCTGAATGACAATGATGAAAGACGATGTAGACAACAGGAACTCGGCAGGAGCTGACTGCAGCTTGCTGGATAGAAGATTTCTGCTTCTTGATGGTGATTGGTGGCTGCAGGCGACAAGGGAGGGGCTCGACGTTGATTGGTCCTGAAGATCAAGCGACAGTGCGGAGACTTAAATACTGTCGGAAGAAGTGCAGATTAGTAGTAGTGAGAATGCAGCCACTGAGAGGTCACGTCCCTCTCAGATCAAAGTTGTCCAAGGAGTTTTCTGTACCAAGATGCCATTGCGTTGCAGTGTCTGACAGGGAGAATATCAAAATAGTATACAATACCGACGGGTTGGTAGGTAAGACACATAGGCAACTTTATTCCGAAACGTTTCGCCTACACATTAGGCTTCTTCAGTCGAATACAGAAAGTAGACAGGAACAGTAGAGATGTGAAGACGATGTAATCAGTCCATCTAAACTACAGACCAGTCTCGGACATGCATAGCATACAAAGTCATGGAGAAGATTATCAGGAGGAGAGTGATGGAGCACCTGGAACGAAACAAGATTATAAACAACAACCAGCAAGGATTCATGGAAGGCAAATCCGTGTCACAAATCTTCTGGAGTTTTGTGACAAGGTAACAGCAATAAAAAACGAGAGAGAGCGGTGGGTTGATTGCATTTTCCTGGACTGCAGGAAGGCCTTCAACACAGTTCCTCACAAGATATTAGTGCAGAAGCCGGAGGATCAGGCATGTAAACAGGAGGGGACTGCAATGGATCAGAGAATACCTGACAGAGAGGCAACAACGGGTCATGGTACGTGATGAGGTACCACAGTGGGCTCCTGTGACGAGCGGGGTCCCACAGGGGTCAGTCCTAGGACGAGTGCTATTTTTGATATATGTGAATGACATGGTGGAAGGGATAGACTCTGAAGTGTCCCTGTTCGCAGATGATGTGAAGCTAATGAGAAGGATTAAATCGGATGAGGATCAGGCAGGACTACAAAGAAACCTGGACAGGCTGGACACGTGGTCCAGCAACTGGCTTCTCGATTTCAGCCCTGCCAAATGCAAAGTCATGAAGTTTGGGGGAGGGCAAAGAAGACCGCAAATAGAGTATAGGCTAGGTGGACAAAGGCTGCAAACCTCACTCAAGGAGAAAGATCTTGGGGTGACCATAACACCGAGCACGTCTCCGGAGGCACATATCAACCAGATAACTGCTGCAGCATATGGACACCTGGCAAACCTGAAAATAGCGTTCCGATACCTTAGTAAGGAATCGTTCAAGACACTGTACACTGTGTACGTCAGGCCCATACTGGAGTATGCAGCACCAGTTTGGAACCCGCACCTGGTCAAGCACGTCAAGAAATTAGAGAAAGTAGAAAGGTTTGCAACAAGGCTAGTTCCGGAGCTTGGGAATGTCCTACGATGAAAAGTTGAAGGAAATCGGACTGACGACACTGGAGGACAGGAGGGTCAGGGGAGACATGATAACAACATACAAAATACTGCGTAAAATAGACAAGGTGGACAGAGACAGGATGTTCGAGAGAGGGAACACAGAAACAAGGGGTCACAATTGGAAGCTGAAGACTCAGACGAGTCACAGGGATGTTAGGAAGAACTTCTTCAGTCACAGAGTCGTCAGAAAGTAGAATAGCCTAGCAAGTGATGTAGTGGAGGCAGGAACCATACATAGCTTTAAGACGATGTATGACAAAGCTCAGCAAGCAGAGAGAGGACCTAGTAGCGATCAGTGAAGAGGCGGGGCCAGGAGCTGAGTCTCGACCCCTGCAACCACCGAGTACAGCTTTAGCTGTACTCGGTGAGGGTCCGGGTTTGATTCCCGACGAAGGGGTGGAAACATCAGACGTGTTTCCTTACACCGGTTGTCTATGTTCACCCATCAGTAAAATGGGTACCTGGGTATTAGTGGACTGGTGTGGGTCGCATCCTGGGACAAAACCGACCTAATTTGCCCGAAATGCTCTGCCTAACAAGCGGATTTCTATATAGTAGTATGTTATTGATGTCAGCTAGGAAAGTATATCATGTACATGTATTTGTAGTAAATAAAGATATTATTATTATTATTATTATTATTATTATTATTATTAATGAAAATACTAGAAGTCACGAACCTCATATGTATTAAACAGTTAGAAGTTGACTTGTCAGGACACAGGAAATGATTCCACACTCGCCAGAGCTCTCAAACATGGCAACTGACTCATAGAAGGGACTAAATTCGGATGGCTATGAGGCACTGCAACATCTGCATTTAAATCACAAAAATAGCAATGGAACGCAGTTGTTCAGGAGCACACGGGAGTGTATGGGGCGCGTACCAGCAACCAAGGTCGGTAAGCCATGGTTTTGAAGTGGTATCCAATCTGGCCGGATCCTGGGGTTGCCTAGTGTCAGCTGTATACTATGATAGTCTGCTAGTGTTGACAGTTAGGCAGCTAGGGCAAACACTGCTGCCATACAAGACGTAAATCACCGTAAGGTTGTATTTGCCTGTCCCAGTCAGCACTGAATTACCCTTATAGGTTTAGTGCTATACATGATAGTGACAAAGGTGTGCTCTATACCATGTGTAACACAGATTATCACAAATCAGGTGGATATCGGAAGAATGGGGAGAGAGGCTCGTACGTACTCGCCTAAATGTGGTTCAAGGGTCGATTCTAAGCTCCTTTGTTAATATAATATAATATATATATATATATATATATATATATAATATATATATAATATAATTATATTATATATATATTATATATGTATATTATATATATATATATATATATTAATATATATATATATATATATATTAAAAAATATATTACTATTACTTCCATTACTACTACTTCTGCTTCTACTATACTACTATTTACTACTGCTACTACTAGCTCTGTTACTAATACAAATATTAACTTTACTAATGCTTCTTACTACTACTGCTACTACTTTACTACTGCTACTACTACTACTGCTACTACTACTACTGCTACTACTTTACTACTGCTACTGCTTTACTACTGTTACCACTTTACTACTGCTACTTATCTACTAATACTGCTTCTGCATTACTACTGTTACCACTTTACTACTGCTACTTATCTACTAATACTGCTTCTGCATTACTACTGTTACTACTGTTTTACTACTGCTACTGCATTACTACTGCTACTACTTTACTACTGCTACTTACCTACTAAAGGTCCTAAAATCTGGAACACCCTACCTGAAAACTCTAGAACTGCAGACACATTCATCACCTTCAAAACTACCGTTAGAAAACATCTTATCTCCCTGATAACTACATAAAAACCTGCACACTGTGTTTGTAGCGACATTTTGCCTTAAAAGACAGAAAAAATAAAGTGCCCTATTCGACCATTTTTACAAAATAAGTAAGATGTACAATGTTCTAGTTGACATCAGATGAAAGATAAAGGGCTAGATAATCCTTAAAGAACGAAATTTGAGTGAAATATCAAAAGGATGCATAATAATAAAAAAAAATTGAAGTTTTTTTTTAAGGATTTTTGAGGGGCGAAAAAAATCAATAACAACACAGTAAAAAATATCGCAAATCCCTATATATCTAAGAAGAATCATTATTCCTCAATAACGTGTGCAAAAATCATGACACTTCTATAAACAGTTAAAAAAAAAAAAGTCAATAACTTATTCTTAAGTTCTACAAGACAAATTACATTTTCTGTAAAACTCGAGAGTCAAGGCGCACCAGATGTTGGGACACTTCCCACTCTACACTCCTGGCAGCCCTCAGGCTACTGAGCAACTCTCACTCCCAGCACTAATATGGAGTCCATAAAGATGCCATGTAGTGTATTTGGAATGAAACAATCATAAAATTCGTAATTTTTTGCAGTAAAAAAAGAAACATACGAATTGGCATCATGTCCTCTTGATGACAGCACGAACAAAAAAAATTACATTTTTGGAACAAGATACTTAAAAATATGATAGAAACAAGCTGATTGCATCAATATATTGCCAGAATTATGCACTATTTTTCGGTAAGAAAAATTTTTTTTCCCTAAATTTTACTTTCCAGGAAGTCCTTCGTCGCCCCCTTAGAGGAAAGAAAGTCTCCCTGATATCATTGAGTATACATAGTGTATAGTGTATACTACAGTGGCTCCCTAGTATATTGATGATAAAGGCTAAAGTGTCATTTGAAAACAGGTGAATTTGTAAATGAAGTGATAAGCCTATAGAGGCAGGTGCCAGAAGTCGCCAGAAACTTACCACAGGTCAGCTGTTTTTAATAATCTTCCTGGCCTGCTAGTGTACTCGCATATAATCTAGTGATACCAGTGAATAGCAGAATACAGTGTTGTAGTAGCAACTAACCAGTATTATAATGGTACTTAGTGGAGTGGAGTGACTTTCATTAGTTTCTTTTCTTGAAATACCAGACGTTACTGTGAATTTTATATAAGAACATAAGAACGAAGGAACACTACAGAAGGCCTACTGGCTATGCGAGGCAAGTCCAAGTCTCCTACCGGCTTAAGCCAATGCACCCAACCTAGTCAGGTCAGGTCACATTGACTTAAGGGAGGAACAAGGGAACCGACCTGGTAGCACAAGCTATCTGGTCTAACTCACACCCACCGCATCCACTCATGTATTTATCCAACCTATTTTTAAAGCTACACAACGTTCTGGCCTCTATAACGGTACTTGGGAGTTTGTTCCACTCATCCACAACTCTATTACCAAACCAGTACTTTCCTATATCCTTCCTGAATCTGAATTTTTCCAACTTAAAACCATTGCTGCGAGTCCTGTCTAGGCTAGATATTTTCAGCACACTATTTACATCCCCTTTATTTATCCTGTCTTCCATTTATACACCTCAATCATATCCCCCTAATTCTACGTCTTTCTAGAGAGTGCAGATTCAGGGCCCTTAGTCTATCCTCATAGGGAAGGTTTCTGATACATGGGATCAACTTTGTCATCCTCCTTTGTACTTTTCCAGAGAATTTATATCCATTCTGTAATAAGGTGACCAAAACTGTGCAGTCATAATCTAAAATGAGGCCTAACCAAGGATGTATAGAGTTGAAGAACAACCTGAGGACTCCTATTATTTATGCTTCTTGATATGAAGCCAAGGATTCTATTAGCTTTATTGCGAACACTTATGCACTTTTTGTCTTGGTTTCAGATTACTGCTAACCAGAACTCCTAAATCTTTTCGCAAATCCGTAATATTAAGATCTACATTATTTAGTTTATATGTGGCATGGTTATTGTCTGTCCAACATTTAGAACTTTGCTTTTTGTCTTATATTAAACTGCATCTGCCACTTCCCCGACCACTGCATCAGTCTATTCAAATTTTCCCTGGAGTGCTCGAATGTCCTCGTCAGAATGAATTCGAGGGCCCCATTTTGGTGTCATCGGCAAACTTGCCGATGTCGCTCTTATGGCCTCATCTATGTCGTTTATGTAGATTTTTGAACAGCAGGGGGCCCAACACTGACCCCTGTGGAACACGCTCGTGACACTTCCCCACTCTGATTTCTCCCTTTATGCAACTCTCTGCTGCCTATTTGTCAACCTGCCTCTATCCCGGAAAAATTTCTCCTCCTATTCCATGTGCTTTAATTTTCCTCAATAAATCTCTGATGTGGGACCCTGTCAAAAGCCTTACTGAAGTCCATATACACAAATCATAATTCATTACCATGATCTACCTCCTCAAATACCTTAGTGAAAAAAGTTAATAAATTCGTAAGGCAGGAACGCCCCTTTGTAAAACCATGCTGAGATTCGTTGATTAATTTTTGCTTTTCAAGGTGGCTACGAAAATGCCTCGGCAATTATTTATTCCATAAATTTTCCCACTATGGAGGTTAGGCTTATTGGTCTATAGTTCGAAGCTAAGGACCGTCACCTGTTTTGAAAATAGGTATCACATTTGCCATTTTTCCCCTTATCTGGCACCATGCCAGTTTGTAGTGATATGTGAAAAGATTAGCCAAGGTGTGCTAAGCTCCTCTTACATTCCTTAGACCCCTTGCATACAGTTCATCAGGGCCTGGGGATTTGTTAGGTTTTTTAAATTTATCTATTTGCCTAAGGACCATGTCCACTTGTGACCCTAAAGTGCACAGTTTATTATCGTCTGTTCTACATAATTTAACATTACTGGAAAATCGCTGGTATCCCTCCTGTGTAAAAAACTGAGAGGAAGTATGTGTTAAAAATTCTACACATTCTTCCTTATCACAGGTCAGTGAGCTTGACCCGAGGAACTTGAGTGGCCTATCTTGACCCTTATCTTACTTCTGTATAACCTGAAAGAATCCTTTTGGGTTAGTCTTCGATTCTCTCTTGCAACTTTTAACCTCAAATCTCTTTTTGCTTTTCTAATCCCTTTTTTTAAATTTCTCTCTTTAACTGGAAATATATCGATTTCTCAATTGCCCCTCTCCTCTTTTGATTTGCCTATATATTTGCCCTCTGTTGGCGACCAATCATATAATTTTAATCTAATTATTCCTCCATTAGATCATTTTTGTTTTGATCGATTTCCTATTTGGAACATAATATTTGACTGAGCAGCTAAACTATGCCCTTTGAGAAAGCATCATATCGGCAACCATCACCACCTACCTGACCCTTAGTCAGGTCATTCCAGTCAGCCCACCCAAGTAATTTTCAGTCCTATGAAATAAGCCAAGCGAAAGTCGGGAACGGAGACTTGATTTGCATTATTAGGGGAATTCCATGAAATATTAAAACTGAGTGATTTGGATCATCATTCCCCAAGCTCATCATTAACCTCAAGATTAATAATTAGTGTTTCCCCCCTACTGGCAAGAACCAAGTCAAGGATTTATTTCCCCTAGTTGGCTCGACACAAACTGTTTTAAAAATAACAACCTGGATCGTATCAAGAAAGTCCACCTGACTCTAAATTTATTCCTGACAAATATGGCTCCAGTCACAATCTGTCTATAGTTAAATCTCCTCATAGCACAGACATTATCGTATGAGTTGCCTTAGCGAATTTCGGTCCCATATAAGTTTACTGCACTCCCTATCAAGATTGGGCCCTGTAAATCAAACCCAAACATAGTTTTTCTCGGCCCCCGAGAAACTGTAACAAACAATTCAGTGGCTGAACGCTTCTAATTTACTATCATGTCCTAACACAACAAATTAAATTGTCTCTGACATACATCGCTACTCCACCACCTTTCCTGTTGACCCAGTCATTGTGGAATAATTTATAACCTTGTATGTGACATACAGAGGGAATCTCTCTATCTTTCTGATTGAGCCAGTCTCTGATTATAGCAATAATATCTATGTTTCCTGCACTTGCAATTAATCTAGCTCATCTATCTTATTTCTTACACTGTGCCCTGCTAATATTATAGTAAACCTTAAGGAGCTAGTCCCTGCTGCCACCCGTGCTGTCCCCCCTTTGTTTGCTGACCTGATCATTGACTTTATATTATAAACTCATGCTGATTGGCCTTTATACATTTACTGTTTCCAACCCAAGTGTTTGCAAATGCATTGTTTTCCCTCATACAACCCGCCATACCTCCTATCTCCCATCAGTTTAAAATCATAGGCATTTCACCAATGGCCTACTCATCGAGTCTGCAAGAGTGACTACCAACCTCAGCCCAAGAGATGTACCCCATCCCCTTGCATACATATCATGTTTGCCATAAACGTTGTTCCAGTTTGTCAATGAATGGGATTGCCAAGTTCCTGTGCAGTATCTGTCTAGCCAGCATTGTTAGTATACACCCAATTTGCCCTAGAACAACCATGCCATTTCCTACTTCCCCTTCTAGCAAAGCTACATATTATTGGGATCCCCTCCCTTAGACTTAAAGAAATCTATAGCTGACCTTGTTAACTTTATCCTAGCAGCTCTTTCTCTCCTACCCTTCCCAATATCATTTCCACCAGCACTGAACAGATAATGGGCTTGCTCCCATTTACCTGACATGATATTATCCAGCCTTTGACATAGGCCCCAACACCAGCTCCAGGGAAGAACACTCTATCTCTCATCTTCTTATACCTAAATACAAAAAGCACGGTCAATGTAATCATACCTAGAGAGTCACTAACCACAGAATAGCGCATACCACCATTAGCAGTGGGCAGATAGTACCCTTACCTTCACTGTCCACTGAAGTACATTCATCCTGAAGCACAGAGAAGCGATTTCCTACCTTCAGATACTTCACTCTTAACTTTCCTTACTCTGATGTGCCTTCCATATACTGTGAACTACTCGCCACTTGTAGCAGGTGCTGGGCTGCACCTCTACTGAGCTGTAGCCGTTGCTGCTCCCCCAACTACAGCCCTCACAGCGAGAGACAGACTGACACTCGCTGCTAGAAGCCTCATTCCCCACCAACTCCAGCCACCCTCACACCTCTCTCCCCAACCCATTGAGGTGGACCTTCAGCCTCCTAATCTCCCTCCAGGAGAAGCAAGAACCTCCTCCTTCAACCTCCAACCCAATTTTTAAAACACGCAGAAGCAAGCCAATGATCACGATTGATAAACAAGGAGGTGACCGTTCGTCATTGTAGAAGCTGCCAGATATCCCGGACTGTTTCAAAACAGTTTCGTTGGACAATAAAGCCGACTGTAAACATGGGGTTTTGTAGGGCCCCTTTATAAAACACAAAACATTAAAAATCAGGAACGTTACGGTAAGCAGTCCCAATATACAAAAGAGTTAGAAACAGAAATACAAATAGCTAGAGCTTCATTTAAGGTATTAATAAAATATTCAAGAGGTTGCTTACTTACTAAATGCAGTAAATCAACCTATTCAGCCAAATCATTATGAAGCTGTGTTGTAGTCTGTGGTTCACGTCAAACAAACGGGCTTCCACATGGATAAATTGTCCATTTTGTGAAAATGGTGTCACAGCCCCCCTTAGTGCAGATTATCCCAGAACTAGCTACAAGCAGTATTACAAACCAGAAAGTTATTCTGGGTATGCCCCAAAATGAGGAAAATCAGTGGACTAAAATCACAAGGGTATTAAAAGAGGGACACCAACAAAGCTGCTTTCATAGAAAACCTGAATCTTCTACAACAGATGGGAACATAAAAATCTGGCTGAATGGTACAGCCCTTGATACTGGCCATGTAGTCACAAACATTAAAGCTGGAGATGCTGTCCCTGGGAGACAGTAATGGATGAATGCTGGAAGGTGCTGTTCACTGGGAGAACAGAAATGGTGAAAGCTGGAGATACTGGTCCATGGGAGACAGTAATTGGTGAAGCTGGAGATTTTGTCCAGGTAGTCGGGAATTACACGTGCAGAAGGAAATACTATAAATGACCTCATAGGGGACAGGAGCCATATGTAGGGAAACAATGTAGTCAAAGATAATATAAAACCTATATTGCAAACTAGAAATACCGCAGGAAATAGCAAACAAGAGGACTCCCATAGCAATATGGAGGATAAATTAACCAAAAACCAACTGGTGGGAGCTCCTTTGGTTGGGCTAGGGAGGAATAGAAGTAAGACAGGGAAACATGCACCAACCGGAGAATACAGTCACAGAAACCCAAGCAAGCGGAAACCTAGCCTGTGCACATACTATGCCACTTGGTATCTGCTGGCAAGGGAAATCTGGAAAAACCGATGGGACCGTGCAACTATGACCACCCTAGAAAATGCCATGAGCCCATAATGACAACAGGAAATGCAAACTTCCCTTCCTGTAAGCTTTTTCCACCCTGAAATTGTGTACCTCTTCAGTACAGGAAAGACCTGTGCTAAACTAAATTGCCAGCATACCCTCTAAAGGGACAAAAACGTGATTACAAAACATCCAGGCCATGGGAAAACCTGGTAGCCACAGCCACTCAAGAGGGAGATATTTTTAGTGCCAAGGAAGGAAAAAAACGTGGCAGGAAATGGAAGAAATCGTACAACCAAATCCCGTCAATTCCTGGTAGTGAACCACAGTCGATGGCCTCCACTCCAAACCAACAGATACAATACGAATGCCGGAAAAAAAAAATCCCCCCCCCCAGTACCAACACTACCCCAGTACTATAACATGTCTACTTATGGCAAATATACAGGGGTCTAAAGCCAGCAACAACAACAAAGATACCTTTCATCGTGACTGATTTGCAGAGGCAAAGGCAATGTTTCGCGGCTTCACTGAGACCCACAAAAGGATCACTTGGACATGAAAATTATGGATCCCAGGTTACAACCTTATACAGAGTGACAGAGTGAACAGGCCAAAAGGGGGTGTTTGCCTATAACATTGCAGAGTCAAATGTTTGCACCGAACTGCTTACTGCCACAAATGACGTAGTGGACATTTTAAAGCAGTAAAGGTCGAGAACCAAAACCTGTCATTGTGGTAGTCTACAAGCCTCCGGATGCCATCCCCAGCAATTCCAGGAACAGCTGTTAAAAAATTGGACACTGTCTGGAAAATCTTCAGCTCCATGCACACCAACATCTTGCTCCTGGGGATTTCAACTTAAGGCACCTAAAATGGAGAAATAGCAAATATTATTGTTGCAGTAATAACACCAGGAGGCGCAGCTCTGATGAAAACTCACACTCACACGAGCGTTTGAAATCTCTGCACAAAATTCAATTTAAACCAGCAAATAATAAGCCTACAATACTGGAGAATACACTAGTACCTCAATTCACTAACAATGATGATCTGATAAGAAATGTTCACCATATCAAAACAAAATACTCCAATCACAAAATAATTGATGTTCAACATGTATGCGAGGAGCCCCAGACCACAAAATGAACAGTCACGAGGAGCATTCACCAAATTTCCAACTTCATCAACAAAAACATAAAGTTGGACCAAGATAAACCAAGTCCTAACCGATATAAGCTGGGAAGATATACTAAGCAACACAGACGCCAAACTAGCCTAGAACAGATTAACTCTTGGCACACGATGTATGCACAAGGCTTATCCTCTAAAGAAAAAGGAGGAGTAGATGTAAAAATAGAAAGAGACAGGCGCTCCTTTACACGGCACGGAAAAAGAATAACATGAGCGGCTAAAAGAGGTCAATATAACTGAATATGGCGCAGGGGCGACACTGGTCAGAGAAATAGCAAGCATCGAACTAAGCTAAGAAAGAATCCCTTTTAGGAGTCAGGAATCGCGGAAGAACTAAAAGCTATAAATGAAATCGAAAGAAACCCAAAGTATTTCTTCTCCTATGCCAAATCAAAATGAGAACAACGCCAGTATTGGGCCTCTACTTAAACAAGATGGGTACTACACATATGACAGTAACAAGGAATTGAGTGAGCTACTCAAAGTCCCAATATGACTCAGTTATTTAGCAAGCCGCTAACCAGCCAGAGAGTCGAAGATTCAAAATGGTATTTTTTTAGAAGAGCCACAAAATTTGATTAACCAACAGCCTATCCGATGTTATCTGACGCCAAATGACTTCGAACAGGCGATAAATGAAACCCCACCACCCAAAATGCCCCATGCACTCTGCCCCATGGGTCCAGACTGATGGAACTCTTGTTCATCAGGAGAACTGCAGAAGCCCCTATCACGAGCCTTTTTTCCATCCATGGAGAGGGAGATGACAACGGGGGTCGTCCCTCAGTTACTAAAACAACAGACATAGCTCCCACACCAACAAGGGGGCAGTAAAGCAACAGCAAAGAACTACAGAAAACGGAAAGGGGGGGGGCCTGGGGGAAGTGTAAGTAAAGAATTTTAGGAGGGGAAAGCGGGGGGAAAAAAGAAAAAAAAGAAAAAAAAAAGTTTTTTTTTGAAAAACAAAATAGCCCCCCCGTTTTGGGTTTTTAAAAAGATGGGGCCCCGCGAAAGGAAAAGGGGAGATAAAACCCAAATGATTTTTTTGAACCCGTCCCCCAAAATTTCAAATTAAAATGTTTTTTTTGGGGCCCAAAAATTTTATTGGGGGGATGATCGAGGGGGGATTAAAAGGCGGCACCCCAGTTTGGGGGGAGGGTGGGAAAATTTTTTTAAAAAAATGAAAAGGCCCATAGGTTTTAATTGGGGGGGGGGGGAAAAGGGGGGGTTGTTAAAAAACAAAAAAACCCCCCCCCAAAAAAGGGGGCAGAAAAGAAAAGAAGAACTACGCCAATACACAACATCCCAAAAAAAATTTTAAAAGGGTTTAAGAAGAAGATCACCACCCATCAGAAACCCATCGTTACACACCCCCGGGCAACATGGGTTTAGAAAGGCGCTCCGTCTGCTCAATATGTATAGAAAAGGTTTAAAAAGATAAAGAAAAAAGAATTTTTGGATGAATTATGATTTTGAAAAGTTGGGGAAAATGTGCCTGGGAATAGGAAAAATGCGCGCTAAAGGGAAAAACAGGAAAAGTCGGGTCGATGGTCTATAATTTCCTCAAACAGAACACAGAGAGTAGTCGTCAACAGAGTAAAGTCGAGGCAGTACGGGGAAAAACTCTGTTCCACAAGGACGTACTAGCCCCCATCTTGTTTTCCCCATCCCATATCCACATAGACAAGGATGTCACCACAGCACCCTTCTTCCTTTGCAGATGACAACCATCTGCATGACAGTGTCTTCCATTTCAGACACTGCAAGGGTCCAGCGGACTAACCAAATCTTTCAGTGGGGGCAAAAACAATATGAAGTTCAACGATGAGAAATTTCAATTACCAGATATGGAAACATGAGGGAAAATTAAACTTCATCAGAGTCAAAAAAAATTCTGGCCCCGAAATAGGCGAAACACCAAAGCAAAGACCTGGGAGTGATTATGTCGGGGTCCACCTTCAAGGCCATAACATTTTATCAATCGCACTGCTAGAAAAATGACAGGATGGGTAATGAAACCTTCAAAAATAGGGAGGGCCAAGCCCTGATGACATCTTCAGGTACCTAACAGCACCTTTCAAGGCAGGAAATGCCGACCAGAAAATTAAGAGAACTTTCACGGCGCGCATAACGAGATAAAACAAATCAATTACTGGGAGCGCTTGAGGTTTCTAAACCCCGTATC
>NC_069407.1:24654998-24799563 GCF_026875155.1 Cherax quadricarinatus
CTAAGTTGTTGCAACCTGCTTGTTTCCCACACACACCACTTACCTCTATCTTCCTTCAGTTTAAAATCATAGGCATTTCAACCAATGGCCTTCTCAATCGAGTCTGCAAGTGCTACCACCCAGCCCAGAGAGTGTACCCCATCCTTGCATAATATCATGTTTGCCATAAAAGTTGTTCCTGTTGTCAATGAATGGTATTGACAAGTTCCTTTGCAGTATCTGTCTAGCCAGAATTTACACCAATTGCTAGACAACCATCATTTCCTACTCCCCTTCTAGGGCAAAGATGCTACATATGATTGGGATCCCTCCCTAGACTTAATGAAATCTATAGCTGACCTGTACTTATCTAGCAGCTTTCCTCTCCTACCCTTCCCAATATCATTTCCACCGCAAAACCTGAGATCGGATAATGGGCTTGTTTCCCATTACCCTGGAACAAGATATTATCCAGCCTGATTGACAATGTCCCCACACCAGCTCAAGGGTAAGCACACTCTATCTCTCATCATCTTATTCCTTTACAAAAAGCACGGTCAATATATCTTACCATGAGAGTCACCACACAAGAATGCGCTTAACCTCCATTAGCAGGGGCAGTAGTACCCTTACCTTCTACTGGCCACTGAAGTACATTCATCTGAAGAACAGAGAGCGATTTACTACCATTAGATCTTCACTCTTAACTTTCCTTACTTGATGCGCCTCACATTACTGTGAACCACTCGCCACTTTGTAGCAGGTGCTGGGCTGCCACCTCACTGCTGGTAAGCCGTTGTTGCCACTCCCCACCTACAGCCTCCTCAAGCGAGAGACAGACTGCACCTCACTGCTAGAAGCCTAATCCCCACAACTCCAGCCCCTCACACTCTCTCCCAGACCCATTGAGTGGACCTTTGCTCCTATTCTCTCCTGGAAGAAAGCAAGACCTCCTCCTTCAAATCTCCAACCTCAATTTTAAAAACATGCAGAAGCAAGCCATGCTTTGTTAAAACCTTCCACGCTAAACCCCAAGCAAGTCAGGGTCTGTGAACCTCACGTGACGACTGACACTGACGATGAGGGGCATATACTATAATGGTAGTGGGTATGTGTCAATCATCTTTGATATTGTTTTAATGTCACTTTGCACACTTCTTATAACATTTCTATATATTTTTAAATGTTTTATACAGTAGTGTACTGTATATTGTAATGAACATAATAGAGGAAATCAGTCTAATATAAATTATTTAGGTATGCATACTGGTCAGGATCAGAGAGCCCGTCGAGGACGAGTCTTCTCAGTAAACTAGTTATCGCTAAATGAGGAGAGGCTTGTATAGACTGGTGCCTTTGCCTTTATGCTTGGGCTCCTTGGAATTGCACTGCTTGGAGAGGCTTCTCTGGGTCAAGGGCAGCATGGAAATCCTGTTGTCCGTTTTCAACATAAGTTAAGTAGAGCCCTTCAGCACTGAGCCAGCAGCCTTCTCAGAGGACGGCTACATGTATCAAGGAGACCAAGGTCACTTCCTCAGCTACAGCGATGGAGGAACTGAAGAAAATCAATGATGGGGTCATGCCATTGCTCAGCTGCTTGTTGCTCAAACTCCCACATTACAACAGGCAAGCTGCAGGCCCCATGCCACAGGATCAGACTTACTACAATGCAACCTATACTAAAACCACAACAGTCATCACGAGAATCCAGAGCAAACAAATTCCATATTAACCCCTGGAGCCATCAAGTGATGTAAAACAATCACTCATTTCACCGACTACCATATTCAACTGATAGAATCAGAAGAAAAAAAGAGGACTTTCTGAACTATTGTGAAAAGAGTTCATGGGTTTATTTGACATAATTTTCCTGACCACCCAGCATAGGATTTAGAGGACAGTGATGGGAGCCTGATGACCCTCACTAGCTGTAGTAATTAAACTGTTTCCACTTGGAATGCACCTGGGACTACAGACCTTTGGATCCATGGCACAGAAGAAACAGCTAAATTAGATCGACATCTTCGAGATCCTCAGACGGTCATCTTAGATTAAGACCCATGTCAGAATTGGGGGGGTAGGGGGGGGTTCCTCGACACATTCATTAACGAATTATTTGAGGAGCGATGGAGGTGGCAGAAGGAAAAAGGTTCCAGGAAAGGGTGTAAGAGTTTTGGGCCATCCAAGTGGAAAAGAGCAATAAGACACAGAACCTCTTTAAGGAAAAGTTGAAAGGTGTCTTGTGCATGTGAGTGGTTGGAAATAAGAGGAGTGGCAGAATGGTGAAGTCACAGATCAAGACCAGCTCTTGGATGGAATTCCTCATAATCAAGGCAACCACTAAATTGGCCTAGTATCAGGGGAAGGATTATAATATTGGGATATTAGAATCAAGAAAGGGTAAGATGATAGCAATGAGGAAGGTGGTAGACACACACCCTTCTTAGATCAGTAGGTTATAAGGGCAGGACGCGACGTCTAACAGCACACACTTTCAAAGTGGTCAGATCAGGAAAATTTCCAAGAAGTGAAACCTGAAGAATGAAATCAAAGGGCTAATCAGGTCGGCCTGAATGAGGAGTAGGTGAAGTGGTCAGGAAAAGACGACCAAGACCAAGAAAGTTCAAGAGTTTGGGAGATTGTGACGGAGGACAGATTAGTAACATAGTCAGTGAGGGAGAGATTTGACCTGATTTCCACCTTGTTTTATTCATGTTTTCATTTTCCCTTGGACTTTCCATTTTCTCAAACAGGCCAAATAATCAGAATCGTTATCCTTATTTCTTTTTTATTTGTTGACTAATAGCTAAATTTGAAAAACTTCATTATGCATTAAATGCCTATCATCAGGGTATTAAAAGATATTTCACAAGACCTAAAAGAAGTTTTAGCTAACTTGATTGGGAGGTGCAAGTTTCTTGTTCTCGTGTTCTGTTACTCCTTGTATAAAAGTTTAATTTCTGTTTAAAATTTATAACTTTTTTCTTTATTATAGGGATAGCCAAACAACACACACAAAGGGAAGCCGATGAGTGAACTATCAACGAATTGGAGAGATATCTCTGCTCGCTGTAACTGCAATGGAATAGAGTCTCCAATTTCTATTGCGCAGACATCTCTGTTGCCCGATCCTAAGTTGTATATCTGGGATATAGAAAATGATAATGTTAATATTTTAATTTTGCTTCGGGTCGCTAAAGAAGATGATGATGTAGAAGGGTACTGCTCCACCAATACTCAGCTGTACAGTACCAGTTCCAAGGATGGTGGACTCCATGACAGGTGAGTCAGTGGTCTTAACTGTTATATTTGTCAACCCTTTCACTGTGTGTCATGTACATCTACATTATTGACTTCAGGAGTCCAATCAATTGATCTGCCATTATATCAAGGTCCACATATAGATCTGCTTTATTGACTCCAGGGTCCATCACAATAGATCTGGCATTTATTGACTCCAGGCTCCAAGCCATAAGATCTGCATTATTGACTCCAGGGTCTATCACATAGATCGCATTATTGACTCCAGGGTCCATCACATAGATTGCATTATTGACTCCAGGGTCCATATCCACATAGATCTGCATTATTGGACCTCCAGGTCCATCACATAGATCTGCATTATTGTCTCAGGGTCCATCACATTAGTTCTAATTATTGACTCAGGGTCCATCACATCGCTGATCATTATTGACTTCCAGGGTCCATTCACATTGATCTAAATTATGTGACTCCGGGTTCCATCACATAGTATCTATGTTATTGACTCCAGGTTCTATCCACATAGATCTATGTTATTAATCTCAGGTTCTAATCACTTAGATCTTATATTATTGACTCTCTTATCAGGTCCATCACTTAGATGTACCGTTATTGATCCAGGGTCATCAAATTGACTATGTTATTGATTCCAGGGTCATCACAGATTTTTTGTTTTTTTCTAACATGTCGGCCGGATCCCACCTAGGCTGGGTGACCAAAAAAGAAAAAAATCCCCAAAACAAAAGGAAAATACTTTCATCATCATTCAACACTTTCATCTCACTCATACATAATCACTGTTTTTGCAGAGGCACCCATATACAACTGTTTAGAAGCATATTCTTTCTTTCTACACACGGCTGTATCCCACGAGGCGGGGTGGCCCATAAAAGGAAAAACGAAAGTTTCTCCTTTGCTTTAGTAATATTATCAAAGGAGGAAGTGGTTACTAGCCACCTTGCTCCCGGCATTTTAGTCGCCTCTTACAACATGCATGGCTTACGGAGGAAGAATTCTGTTCCACTTCCCCATGGAGGTTTAAAAGCATATATAAAGATAAAATATAAAAAGTGACCTGAAATAGTTACAATATCAGGGCCCCAGTTATATATATACCATCCTATTACAGATTCCACCAAACTGCCAATATCCCAAACCCCTCCTTTAACTGTCGCAAACCCATTTCTGAAACTGTCATTCTATGTTGCAAAATATTAAAAAAAAAAAAGAAAATTCTTACCAAAATTATAGGATTATTTTACTGAGTGTTTTAAGCCTAAAAATTTTTTTTGCCATCAGTGCTTACCGAGATACAGAGGCGCAAAGTTGGCAGAAAATGAGCCGCGTATGGCAACAGCGGCAAATACTGCTCACCCAATATTTTTTTATTTACTCCATTTCAATGGTTCATTGTTATTTTCCAATATTTTTCTTTTGTAGTAACTTAGTGGTCCTTGAGACCAAAGTAAGGTTGCATTGCTTAAAAATCACTTCATTGTTTACAAAACAATAAACTGCACACACATTATCACTATTAGTTTGTTATAAAACTTGTTACACAAAAACAAGCAATACAAAACATTGTTTTGTACTATAGATCCATAATATTATACATATGTACAATCACTGAACACTTTCCTAGAACTGCTGCAGCTTGTGGAACTCGTTGAAACATGGGTATATGGCAGAGTGCGGTACTTGACCACTCTCACACATAAACGAGGCTGTCTCTCGTTTTTTGTGGGGCGTTTTGTGGTATGTCCACATACAAAACACCTCTTCTGAGCACTTTTCTTGAAAGAGTAGAGGAGGCATTTGTTTGGAGTAGTGCTCACCAGGCCTCAAACGAGGTTGGCATGTGTTGGTATTTCGTGGGCGTGGTCTATTGCAGTGTTGCTCCTTGTGTAATTGAATATTATTTGTCTGAATGACTGACAAACAAAATTCACCTTTTTTTGGTTTTTGTTGTTAGGTCTCAACTTGTATATGTAAATTCATTTCAGCATGGAAATATAAAGAGATGGAAAAAAGTCTTATGTACTACTTATTACTCTTGCCATACACAATCAACAAAAAACAATCTGCATGTACATTTGTCCACTAAGTGTATATTGAGGTTGTCAGTCTATGACAGCTGCAGTTTTAGGAATGGTCATTGGTCTCTCTATAGTGCCTGCCAGTGTGTTGCCATTTCACATTTCGGTTGAACTGTGTCAGAATATGACATCATGTTTTGCCTATGCCACCACTTGCCTTCGATGTCATTGGCAGCCAAAAGGCCTGCACCTTCACCCCTGCGAGTTGCCATGCATCGAACCACTTTTGCATATGCTTTAACGATTACCACGCACTGTGCCACACAAATCTGTCATGTTCAATTGCAAGAAATCACTGAGTAAGGGGCTTGTGTACCAGTTCTTTCTTTCAACACACTGGCTGTATCCCAATGAGGCGAGGATGGCCCAAATAGGAAAAATGAAAAGTTTCTCCTTTTATATTTAGTAAGATATACAGAGAGAAGAGGGTACTAGCCCCTTGCTCCTGGCATTTTAGTCGCCTCTTACAACACGCATGGCTTACAGAGGAAGAATTTTGTTCCACTTCCCCATTCAGGTAAGAGGAAATAAACAAGAACAAGAACTAGAAAGAAAGTAAAAGGAAAAATCAGAGGTGGTGTATATATATATGCTTGCTACTGTATGAGTAGTTTGACTAAGTGTAAGTGAATTAGAAGACGTACCTGAAATTTGCATGTGTATTAAACAAAACAAAGACACCAGCAATCCTACCAGCTTGTAAAACAATTACAGGCTTCCGTTTTACTCTCACTTGGCAGGACCGTAGTACCTCCCTGGGCGGCTGGTGTCTACCAACCTACTGCCTACTTGTGTACTAGCTCTTCTTTCTTTCAACGCACCGGCTGTATCCCACCGAGGCAGGGTGACCCAAAATGAAAAACAACCTGTTTCTTCTTTTTAATCTTTGTAATTTATACAGGGAGAAGGGGTTACTAGCCCTTGTTCCCGGCATCTTAGTCGCCTCTTACAACACGCATGGCTTACGGAGGAAGAATTCTGTTCCACTTCCCCATGGAGATAATAGAAAATAAGCAAGAACAAGAACTAGTAAGAAAATAGAAGAAAAATCGGAGGGGTGTGTGTATATATATTTTATATATTATACAGTGCTTATGGACCCCCGCAAACGATTTACCTCCGATGTGACAAATTATGTAAGTGTATTTATGTAAGTGCGTTTGTACGTGTATGTTGGGGGGTCTGAAATGGACTAATCTACTTCACAATATTTCTTATGGGAACAAATTCGGTCAGTACTGGCACCTGATCATACTTCCTGGAGTGAAAAAATTATCGTTTAACCGGGGGTCCACTGTTATACAGTGGACCCCCTCATATACGATTTAATCCGATCATGGAGCTCACTGTTATGCGAAATTATAGTTATGCAAATGGATTTTCCCCATAAGAAATAATGGAAAATCAAAATATAATCCATAGCAAGACACCCAAAAGTATTGAACAAAAAATTTACCACATGATAATATACATTTTCCTAAACACCAAAAGAGAAGGTACATGCACTAATAGTAGAGTAGTACATGCACAGTATTTATTGTGCATTGTACTACTCTATAAGTGAAGGAATAAAATGCAATTACCTTTATTGAAGATGCAGCAATGTCTGATGAGACACTGTGTCCTGGGAGTGCCTTTCCTCCTGGTACTGTAGGTCCTGTTGAGCATTTTCTTCCAGAACAGGCTTATCACAACTGTGTATGTCACTACGATCTTAAATCTCTCCAAAACCCAACCTTTGCTGGCTTTAAATTCACCAATATGAGCCACTAGTTCCGGCATTTTTCCCTGTTCACTATGGGTGTTAGTCGCTGGTGTGGGTTGCATCCTGGGAGACAAAACGATTAAGGACACCCATGGAAATAAGTTAGAGTCCTCGATGATGCACTGGACTTTTTGGGTTATCCTGGTGGTGGCTAACCCTCTGGGAGTTAATGTTTCTTGGTAATGTTTCACGTTAAGCCACACCAAAACAACACCTTCACGTCTTTGGTAATACAGCTATGAACGGTGGTGCAGCAACAACAACAGCTGTGGTGTGCAGCTGACCATGGTGCAACGGCAGCTGGGTTACAGCAACAGCTGACATGGTGGCAGTGCAGCTGTGTTTGCAGCAGCAGTGACGCGGTTACCAATTTATCAGCTGACCGTGGGTGCAGCAGCAGCAAGCAGCTAGCTGGACAGTGGTACGTTAGTATTTATCACCCCTTTTTACCAAAGGGTTGCACTAGAAGCTTTCTTTGGGACCATTGGTGGCTTAATTTAGCAGTTTCAAGTACTATAAATATGGAATAATACAATAATGTATCGGGGGGATGTATGCATGCAACGGCCACCCTGGCCTTTGTTAACAATGACGGCAAGGCAGGCGCTCAGGCTGGACTGACAGGTTCGGGAACGAGTATGTTCAGAAGAAACGCTGTTGGTTGTGCAACAGCAGCTGACCGTGGTGCCAGCAGCAGCTGACTCGATCCAGAACAGCTGACTGATCCAGCAACAGCTGACTGGTCCAGCCAAAAGCCTGACTGATCCATGCTCAACAACCATACGCTGACTGATCCAGCAACAGCTGACTGGTCCAGAATCAGCTGATGACTCAGCAACAGCTGACTGATCCAGCCAACAGCTGACTGATCCAGAAACGTTGATGATCCAGCAACAGCTGATGGTCCAGCAACGCTGTTGGTTCAGCAACAGCTGATGATCAGCAACAGCTGACTGACCCAGCAACAGTGACTGATCCAGCAACAGCTGACTGATCCAACAACAGCCTGACTGGTCCAGAACACTGACTGATCCACGGCACACAGCTGATGGCTCCAGCAAACAGCTGATGGTCCAGCAAACAGCTGATGATCTAGCAAACAGCTGACCTGGGTCCAGCAACAGCTGATGTCCAGCCAACAGTGACTGTCCAGCAACAGCTGTTCGTGGTGCAGCAGCTAGCAGCTAACTGATTCAGCAACAGCTGACTGGTCCAGCAACAGCTGATCTTGGTGCAGCAGCGGCTGGATGATCCAGCAACAAGCTGACTGAGTCCAGCAACAGCTGATTGTGGGGCGACAGCAGCTGACTGATTCAGCAACAGCTGACTGGTACAACAACAGCTGATCATGGTGCAGCAGACAGTGAATGATCAGCAACAGCTGACTGGTACAGCAACAGCTGATCGTGGGTTGCAGCAGCAGCCTTTGATGATCCCAGCATACAGCTGATCGTGGTAGCAGAGCAAACTGATCCAGCATCAGGCTGACTGGTCACCAGAAACAGCTGGATCATAGTGCTGCAGCAGCTGGATGATCCAGCAACAGCTGATTGGTCCTCAACAGCTGATCGTGGTTTTTGTGCAGCTGCAGATGACTGATCCACGCAACAGTCTGACTGGTCCAGCAACAGGCTGATCGAGGTGCGCAACAGCAGCTGATTGAATCCAGCAACAGCTGGATGTCATGCATAAACAGCTGACCTGGTGATTGGCCAGTCAGCAGCTGACTGTGGTATGATCAGTATTTCTCACCTTTTTTACCACTGGGTTAGCACTGAGGCTTTCTTGGGGCCATGGTCACTTATTTTGCAGATGAAATCACAAAACGCTTTGTAATAATACGAAATGTTCCGTTGTTTGCTTGGATGTTACGCAGAGGCTGGCTTGTAAACCAATGCCACCGGCGGAACATGTGAACGCTGCTCAGGCCGCACATTAGAAGCGTCTCGGACGAATAGGTTTGAGCGAGTTTTGTACGGTATGCGACGGCATAATTTTAGTGATAAAATGTATCGGTATGCGGATTTTTAACGTTATGTGATGCCAACGGTTGCGAGGGTCCACTGTATATATAATATATATATATTACTATATATATCATAATATATATATATTTATATATATATATATATATATACACAGGAGGGCCCCGTTTACAGCGTTCCGCTAAATACGGACATTTCAAATTCGTCCAAAACTCGCGACATACGGCTCCCCCACACCTGTCTTTCTAATACGTATTAACAGCGGCCACCCACGATGTTTGTTTACATTCTCCCTGAGCACATTCCTTATTATGTCTGGAAACTTTCCATATTTCAAGGGGTTTTAAAAGTTATTGTATATTTTATTTGTATTGTACTTGATAAGTAAACTTGTGTACACCTGCTACCCTAAATAAAGTTACACACTGTGCTGGCATGTAGGTACACATAAATCACTAAGAGTCTTTCTACTCTTGATGCAATATTAATAATAATAATAATATAATAATATAATAATAATAGTAATAATAATATATCTTGGGCGCATTAATGTCGCATATTACGTTAATATAGACATTTCCCTTAATCTAATTCTATGATATTTTTTTCAACATTATATAAGAAAACAACTTTATGTAACACACAAACATGATAATGCACCCACAGTATAAAATTTATACAAATATATTTGGGATGTTTACCAAACGGTATGTAGATGTGTCGGAAGAATTACGTTTTCTCTAGCCCGTCACCTGTTACTAGGGATAAACTGTAGAAAAATTTCCTTTTGTTATGCCTTCACTTTATAGCTATATTCTGTACTAACTTGTAAACAGTGTAAAGAAGTATTTGTTTTGTGATTTAATTATTATAATAATAATAAATATTATATTATAATAAATATTATATTATATTTTAGTTGTAGGTCTGGTAGACTGCAAAACCACCCAGGGAGGGTACTACCGTCCTTGCCAAGTGAGTGTAAAAACGAAGCCTGTGATTATTGTTTTACTTGATGTAGGATTGCTGAAGTTTTTGTCTGTCTCATAAATATGCAAGATTACAGGCTTGTCTTGCGACTTCTATTACACTATAGGTCAACTACATTACATGTACAATTTATTTTATACTCACTCATCTGAGTTTTCTTTGATTTTATCTTAATAGTTCTTGTCTTATTAATTTTCCTTTTAAAATCCATGGGGAAGTGGATAAGAATCTTTCCTCCGTAAGCCATGCGTGTTGTTAAATCAACTAAAATGACGGGAACAATGGGTTAGTAACCCCTTTTCCTGTAAAGATTACTAAAAACGAATAATAAGAAGAAAATTGTCAACAGTGGGAAGTCTGAATGTGCGTGGATGTTGTGCAGTGATAAGAAAGGAGATGATTGTGGATGTTATGAATGTGAGAAGCTGGAGTCCTGGCTTTAAGTGAAACAAAGCTGAAGGGCGGTGGAGAGTTTCAGTGGAGAGGAATAAATGGGATTAGGTCGGGGTTTCAAATAGAGTTAGAGCTAAAGAGGAGTTGCAATTATGTTTGAAGGATAAGCTTATGGCAGGAAATGAGGGACTAAAATGTATTGATTCAAGGATTATGTGGAGTAAAATAAAGATTCGGATGTGGAAAAGTGGGTTATAATAAGGCGGTGTATTGGCACCTGGAGAAGAGAGAAGTGTAGTGGATGAGAGAGGATTTTGGGAAATGTTGAGTGAATGGTGGGGAGTTTTGAATCAAGTGTGAGAGTAATGGTGGTTGGGGATTTTTAATGCTTAAGTGGTGTTAAAAATGTTATGGAGGGTGTAGTATTTGGTAAATTTGGGGTGCCAGGGGTAAATGTAAATGGGGAGCCTATAATTGGCTAGTTGTAGAAAGAAGTTTGGTAATAAGTAATACATATTTATGAAAATAATGAGGATTAAATAAAATATCAAGGGATGATGTCGGCACGTAATGAAAGTAGATTATTTAATTATGTATTTGGTGGATAAAAGCATTGACTGGGGTAGGCTCCAGGATGTACATGTTTATAGTGGGGCAACTGATATATGGATCATTATTTAGATTGTAGCTACAGTTTAGAGTAAGAGGATAGATGGGAAAAAGGGAGGTGGCAACAACAAGTAAGAGGGAAGGGAAAAGTGTATAAAACTAAGGGAGGGAGGAAGTTGGGTGAGATATAAGCGACTATTGGCAGAAAAGGTGGGCTAGTGCAATGATGAGTAGTGGGGGGGGGTTGAAGAGGGTTGGAATAGTTTAAAAAGCAGTATTAGAATGTGGGGCAGAAGTTTGTGTTATAGGAGGGTGGGGCAGGGGAAAGCGGAGTGATTGGTGGAATGTTAAGTTAAAGGGTGTGATTAAAAGAGAAAATGGTAGCTTATAGAGGTTTTTTACAAAGCAGGAAGCTGTTATAGAAGAGCAGAGTATATGGAGAGTTAAAAGAAAGGTAAAGTGAGTGGTGAGAGAGTGCAAAAGGAGAGCGATGATAGAGTGGGAGAGGCACTGTCAAGAAAATTTTAATGAAAATAAGAAAAAATTTTGGAGAGTGAGGTTAAACAAGTTAAGTAAGGCCTAGGAAAATATGGATTTGTTCAGTTAAAAACAGAGTAGGGGAGTTAGTAGTGGGGAGATGGAGGTATTGGGTAGATGGCAGGAGAATATTTTGGGAACTTTTAAATTTAAGGAAGAAACAGATAGGCAGGTAATTTATGCATGGTCAGGGAGGTATACCATCTTTTAGGAGTGAAGAAAGAGCAGATATTGTAAGTGTGGGGGAGGTACGTGAGGCATTACGTAAAAATGAAAGGGGGTTTTTTAAAGCACTGGAACTGATGGGATCATGACTGAATGTTAAAGCAGGGGGGGATTATGTGTTGGAGTGGTTGGTACTTTTGTTTTAATAAATGGAATGAAAGAGGAAGGTGCCCGGGGGGGGGGGATACCTAGGGATTGGCAGCAGAGAGCATGTATAGTCCCTTTATATAAAGGGAAATAGGGGACAAAGAGACTGTAAAAATATAGAGGAATAGCTTACTGAAGTATACCAGGAAATGTGTACGGTTTAGGTTATAATTGAGAAATAGAGGTAAGACAGAATGTAGGATTGCAGGATGAGCAAGGAGGTTTTAGAGTGGGTAGGGGATGTGGGAAGATCAGGTGTTTACATTGAAGCATTATGTGAAACAGTATTTAGATAAAGATAGGGAGTTTTTATTGCATTTATGGATTTAGAAAAGGCATATGTAGAGTGGATGTGGAGCAATGTGGCAGATGTTGCAAGTATATGGAATAGGTGGTAAGTTATTAATGCTGTAAAGAGTTTTTATGAGGATAGTGAGGCTCAGGTTAGGGTGCTGTGAAGAGAGGGACTACTTCAGGTAAAAGTAGGTCTTAGACAGGGGTTGTGTTATGTCCACCATGGTTGTTTAATATATTTATAGATGGGGGTTGTAAAGGAAGTAAATGCTAGGGTGGTTGGGAGAGGGGTGGGTATTAAAGTATGGGAATCCAAATTCAAATTGGGAATGACACAGTTACTTTTTGCTGATGATACTGTGCTTATGGGAGATTCTAAGGAAAAAATTGCAAAGTTAGTGGATGAGTTTGAGGAATGTGTGTAAAGGTAGAAAGTTGAAAGTGCAACATAGAATAAGAGTAGGTGATGAGGGTTTGCAAATGATTTAGATAAAGAAAAATTGGATATCATATTGGGGAGGAGGCGAATGGAAGAGTGAATGTTTTCAGGTTATTGGGAGTTGAGTGTCGGCGGGATGGATTTATGAAGGATGAGGTTAATCATAGAAAATTGATGAGGGAAAAAGGTGTGTGGTGCGTTGAGGTATATGTGGAGTCAAAACGTATCCTATGGAGGGCAAAGAAGGGAATGTATGAAAGTATAGTAGTACCAACACTCTTATTGAGGTGGTGAAGCTTGGGTGTAAATGCAGCAGCGAGGAGACGGTTGGAGGCCAGCGGAGATGTCCCTGTTAAGGGAATGTGTGGTGTAAATATTATGCAGAAAAATTCGGAGTGTGGAAAATTAGGAGAAGGCTGTGGAGTTAAAAAAAGTATTAGTCAGAGGGGCAGAAGAGGGGTTGTTGAGGTGGTTTGGTCTTTTGAGAGAATGGATCACAGTAGAATGACCATGGAAAAGCATATAAAGCTATAGGGGAGGAAGGCGGGTAGGCGGTCGTCCCGAAAGGGTTGGAGAGAGGGGGGTAAAAGGAGGTTTTGTGGGGTAAGGGGCTTGGACTTCCAGCAAGCGTGCGTGAGCCGTGTTAGATAGGAGTGAATTGGAGACGAATGGTACTTGGGACCTGAACGATCTGTGGAGTTTGTGCAGGGGTAATATTTTAGTGAAGGGATTCAGGGAAACGGTATTTCATATTTCGGACATGAGTCCTGGAAATGCGAAGTACAATGCCTGCATTTAAAGGAGGGGTTTGGGATATTGGCAGTTTGGGGGATTTTGTTGTGTATCTTTATATGTTATGCTTCTAGACTGTTGTATCGAGCACCTCTGCAAAAAACGTGATATTGAGTGTGGTGAAATGTTGAATGATGATGAAGTATTTTTTCTTTTTGGGGATTTTCTTTTTTTTGGGTCACCCTTGCCTCGGTGGGAGAACGGCCCCCCGTACTTGTTGAAAAAAAAAAAACAACAAAAAAAAAAAAAATTTTATAAAGGTTAAAAGTTTTCACAAAACTCTTACACATCCTCCTTTGTACAGTTTTCCAGATGGAATATTTATATCCATTCTGTAATACGGGCCAAAAACTGTGCAGCATTATCTAAATGAAAGCTAACCAAGGATATATAGAGTTGAAGAACACCTGAGGACTTCCTATTTATTTATGCTTCTTGATATGAAGCCAGGATTCGATTAGCTTCATTAGCGAACACTTTGCACTGTTGTCTGGGTTTCAGATTTACTGTAACAAACTCCTAATCTTTTTCGCAATCGTAATATTTAGATCATACATTATTTAGTTTTATGGTGCATGGTTTTGTCCCTGTCAACATTAGAACTTTGCATTTGTCTAATTAAACTGCATCTGCAACTTCTCCGAACACTGCATCAGTTATTCAAATCTCTGGGAGTGATCGAATGTCCTCGTCAGAATGAATTCGACGGCCCCTATTTTGGTGTCATCGGCAAATTGCGATGTCGCTCGTTTTGTCCCCATCTATGTCATTTAGTAGATTGTGAACCTGCAGGGGGCCCCAAACACTGACCCCTGTGGAACACCGCTCGTGACGTCTTCCCCACTCCTGATTTCTCCCCATTTATGCAACTCTCTGCTGCCTATTCTGTCATCCATGCCTCTATCCAGGAAAAATTTCTTCTCCTATTTCCACGTGCTTTAATTTTCTCAACTGTCTCTGATGTGGGACCCTGTCAAAAGGCCTTACTTGAAGTCCATATACTCAATATCATATTCATTACCATGATCTTCCTCCTCAAATACCTTAGTGAAAAAGTTAATAAATTCGTAAGGCATGAACACCCCTTTTAAAAACATGCTGTGATTGTGGAGTAATTTTTGCTTTTCAAAGGTGGCTACGGACTCCTTGGGCAATTATGATTCCATAATTTTTCCCATCATGGAGGTTAGGCTTATTGGTCTATAGTTCGAAGCTATGGGACCGTTCACTGTTTTGAAAATAGGTATCACATTTCGCAATCTTTCACTTATCTGGCACCATGCCAGTTACGTTGTTGTGATATGTTGAAAAGATTAGCCAAAGGTTATGTGCTATGCTCCTCTTTACATTCCTTTAGAACCCTTGCATAAGTTCGTCAGGGCCTGGGAAATTTGTTAGGTTTTAATTTATCTATTTGCCTAAGGACCATGTCACTTGGACCTAATCGTGCACAGTTTTATTAGCGTCATGTTTACATAATTTATCATTACTGGAATATCGCTGGTATCCTCCTGTATAAAAACTGAGAGGAAGTATGTTTAAAAAATTCTACACATTTCCTTTCACGTCAGTGAGCTGACCTGAGAACTTTTGAGTGGGCCTTATCCTGTCCCTGATTCTTATATCATCTGTATACACTGAAAGAATCTTTTTGGGTTTAGTCTTCGGATTCCTCTTGCAACTTTAAACCTCATAATCTCTTTTTGCTTTTCTAATTCCCTTTCTATTTCTCTCTTTACTGATATATCAATTTCTTAATTTGCCCCTATCCTCTTTTGATTTGCCTATATATGCCTCTCTTTTGACCAATCAGATATTTTAATTCTATTGTTCATCCATTTAGGATCATTTTTGTTTGGATCTGATTTCCTATTTGGAACATAATTTGACTGAGGCAGCAGTACTTTGCCCTGGAAAGCATCATATCGGCAAACCATCCCACTACCTGACCCTTAGTCAGGTCATTCCAGTTCAGCCCACCTATGTTAATTTTCAGTCCTATGAAATCAGCCCAAGCGAAAGTCGGAGACGGAGTACTTATGATTGCCATTATTAGGGGATATTCCATGATATATTAAAAACTGAGTGATTTGTGATCACTTTCCCCAAGTCTCATTAACTCAAGATTATTAATTTGAGTTTCCCTACTGGCAAGAACCAAGTCAGGAGGTTATTTCCCTAGTTGTTTCTGTCACAAACTGTTTTAAATAACAATCCTGGATCCGTATCACAGGAATAGTCACCTGACTCTAAATTTCCTGTCAAATTGCTCACGTCAATCTGTCTATAGTTGAAATCTCCCATTAGGCAAAACATTTTCGTATGTAGATGCTTTATTAATTCGAGTCCCATTAGGAAGTTTACTTGCACTCCCTAGCAAGATTTGGGGCCTGTAAATCACACCCAAATTAGTTTTTCTCGGCCTCGAGAAGCTGTAACCAATACAGATTCAGTTGGCTGACGCTTCTAATTTAAAAAAAAAAATATTCTTGTCTAACACACAATCTAAATTGTCTCTGACATACATGTCTACTCCACACCTTTCCTGGTTTACCTGTCAGAGTGGAATAATTTATAGCTGGTATGTGGAACATTCAGAGGGCATCTCTTTTCTTTCAGATTGAAGCCTCAGGTTCTCTGTTATAGCAATAATAATCTGTTTCCTGCACTTGCAAATTAATCTTTGCTCTTCTATCTTAGTTCTTACACTCCTGCCTATTAGTATAGTAAACTTAAGGGAGCTAGTCCCTTGCTGCCCCTCTGCTGTCCCCCTTTGTTTGTGGACTGATCTATTGTCTTTATTTATAACTTCATGCTGAATGCCTTTTTACTTTACTGTTTCCAACCCTAAGTTGTTGCAACCTGCTTGTTTCCCACACACACCACTTACCTCTATCTTCCTTCAGTTTAAAATCATAGGCATTTCAACCAATGGCCTTCTCAATCGAGTCTGCAAGTGCTACCACCCAGCCCAGAGAGTGTACCCCATCCTTGCATAATATCATGTTTGCCATAAAAGTTGTTCCTGTTGTCAATGAATGGTATTGACAAGTTCCTTTGCAGTATCTGTCTAGCCAGAATTTACACCAATTGCTAGACAACCATCATTTCCTACTCCCCTTCTAGGGCAAAGATGCTACATATGATTGGGATCCCTCCCTAGACTTAATGAAATCTATAGCTGACCTGTACTTATCTAGCAGCTTTCCTCTCCTACCCTTCCCAATATCATTTCCACCGCAAAACCTGAGATCGGATAATGGGCTTGTTTCCCATTACCCTGGAACAAGATATTATCCAGCCTGATTGACAATGTCCCCACACCAGCTCAAGGGTAAGCACACTCTATCTCTCATCATCTTATTCCTTTACAAAAAGCACGGTCAATATATCTTACCATGAGAGTCACCACACAAGAATGCGCTTAACCTCCATTAGCAGGGGCAGTAGTACCCTTACCTTCTACTGGCCACTGAAGTACATTCATCTGAAGAACAGAGAGCGATTTACTACCATTAGATCTTCACTCTTAACTTTCCTTACTTGATGCGCCTCACATTACTGTGAACCACTCGCCACTTTGTAGCAGGTGCTGGGCTGCCACCTCACTGCTGGTAAGCCGTTGTTGCCACTCCCCACCTACAGCCTCCTCAAGCGAGAGACAGACTGCACCTCACTGCTAGAAGCCTAATCCCCACAACTCCAGCCCCTCACACTCTCTCCCAGACCCATTGAGTGGACCTTTGCTCCTATTCTCTCCTGGAAGAAAGCAAGACCTCCTCCTTCAAATCTCCAACCTCAATTTTAAAAACATGCAGAAGCAAGCCATGCTTTGTTAAAACCTTCCACGCTAAACCCCAAGCAAGTCAGGGTCTGTGAACCTCACGTGACGACTGACACTGACGATGAGGGGCATATACTATAATGGTAGTGGGTATGTGTCAATCATCTTTGATATTGTTTTAATGTCACTTTGCACACTTCTTATAACATTTCTATATATTTTTAAATGTTTTATACAGTAGTGTACTGTATATTGTAATGAACATAATAGAGGAAATCAGTCTAATATAAATTATTTAGGTATGCATACTGGTCAGGATCAGAGAGCCCGTCGAGGACGAGTCTTCTCAGTAAACTAGTTATCGCTAAATGAGGAGAGGCTTGTATAGACTGGTGCCTTTGCCTTTATGCTTGGGCTCCTTGGAATTGCACTGCTTGGAGAGGCTTCTCTGGGTCAAGGGCAGCATGGAAATCCTGTTGTCCGTTTTCAACATAAGTTAAGTAGAGCCCTTCAGCACTGAGCCAGCAGCCTTCTCAGAGGACGGCTACATGTATCAAGGAGACCAAGGTCACTTCCTCAGCTACAGCGATGGAGGAACTGAAGAAAATCAATGATGGGGTCATGCCATTGCTCAGCTGCTTGTTGCTCAAACTCCCACATTACAACAGGCAAGCTGCAGGCCCCATGCCACAGGATCAGACTTACTACAATGCAACCTATACTAAAACCACAACAGTCATCACGAGAATCCAGAGCAAACAAATTCCATATTAACCCCTGGAGCCATCAAGTGATGTAAAACAATCACTCATTTCACCGACTACCATATTCAACTGATAGAATCAGAAGAAAAAAAGAGGACTTTCTGAACTATTGTGAAAAGAGTTCATGGGTTTATTTGACATAATTTTCCTGACCACCCAGCATAGGATTTAGAGGACAGTGATGGGAGCCTGATGACCCTCACTAGCTGTAGTAATTAAACTGTTTCCACTTGGAATGCACCTGGGACTACAGACCTTTGGATCCATGGCACAGAAGAAACAGCTAAATTAGATCGACATCTTCGAGATCCTCAGACGGTCATCTTAGATTAAGACCCATGTCAGAATTGGGGGGGTAGGGGGGGGTTCCTCGACACATTCATTAACGAATTATTTGAGGAGCGATGGAGGTGGCAGAAGGAAAAAGGTTCCAGGAAAGGGTGTAAGAGTTTTGGGCCATCCAAGTGGAAAAGAGCAATAAGACACAGAACCTCTTTAAGGAAAAGTTGAAAGGTGTCTTGTGCATGTGAGTGGTTGGAAATAAGAGGAGTGGCAGAATGGTGAAGTCACAGATCAAGACCAGCTCTTGGATGGAATTCCTCATAATCAAGGCAACCACTAAATTGGCCTAGTATCAGGGGAAGGATTATAATATTGGGATATTAGAATCAAGAAAGGGTAAGATGATAGCAATGAGGAAGGTGGTAGACACACACCCTTCTTAGATCAGTAGGTTATAAGGGCAGGACGCGACGTCTAACAGCACACACTTTCAAAGTGGTCAGATCAGGAAAATTTCCAAGAAGTGAAACCTGAAGAATGAAATCAAAGGGCTAATCAGGTCGGCCTGAATGAGGAGTAGGTGAAGTGGTCAGGAAAAGACGACCAAGACCAAGAAAGTTCAAGAGTTTGGGAGATTGTGACGGAGGACAGATTAGTAACATAGTCAGTGAGGGAGAGATTTGACCTGATTTCCACCTTGTTTTATTCATGTTTTCATTTTCCCTTGGACTTTCCATTTTCTCAAACAGGCCAAATAATCAGAATCGTTATCCTTATTTCTTTTTTTTTTGTGACTAATAGCTAAATTTGAAAAACTTCATTATGCATTAAATGCCTATCATCAGGGTATTAAAAGATATTTCACAAGACCTAAAAGAAGTTTTAGCTAACTTGATTGGGAGGTGCAAGTTTCTTTGTTCTCGTGTTCTGTTACTCCTTGTATAAAAGTTTAATTTCTGTTTAAAATTTATAACTTATTTTCTTTATTATAGGGATAGCCAAACAACACACACAAAGGGAAGCCGATGAGTGAACTATCAACGAATTGGAGAGATATCTCTGCTCGCTGTAACTGCAATGGAATAGAGTCTCCATTTCTATTGCGCAGACATCTCTGTTGCCCGATCCTAAGTTGTATATCTGGGATATAGAAAATGATAATGTTACATATTTTAATTTTGCTTCGGGTCGCTAAAGAAGATGATGATGTAGAAGGGTACTGCTCCACCAATACTCAGCTGTACAGTACCAGTTCCAAGGATGGTGGACTCCATGACAGGTGAGTCAGTGGTCTTAACTGTTATATTTGTCAACCCTTTCACTGTGTGTCATGTACATCTACATTATTGACTTCAGGAGTCCAATCAATTGATCTGCCATTATATCAAGGTCCACATATAGATCTGCTTTATTGACTCCAGGGTCCATCACAATAGATCTGGCATTTATTGACTCCAGGCTCCAAGCCATAAGATCTGCATTATTGACTCCAGGGTCTATCACATAGATCTGCATTATTGACTCCAGGGTCCATCACATAGATCTGCATTATTGACTCCAGGGTCCATATCCACATAGATCTGCATTATTGGACCTCCAGGTCCATCACATAGATCTGCATTATTGTCTCAGGGTCCATCACATTAGTTCTAATTATTGACTCAGGGTCCATCACATCGCTGATCATTATTGACTTCCAGGGTCCATTCACATTGATCTAAATTATGTGACTCCGGGTTCCATCACATAGTATCTATGTTATTGACTCCAGGTTCTATCCACATAGATCTATGTTATTAATCTCAGGTTCTAATCACTTAGATCTTATATTATTGACTCTCTTATCAGGTCCATCACTTAGATGTACCGTTATTGATCCAGGGTCATCAAATTGACTATGTTATTGATTCCAGGGTCATCACAGATTTTTTGTTTTTTTCTAACATGTCGGCCGGATCCCACCTAGGCTGGGTGACCAAAAAAGAAAAAAATCCCCAAAACAAAAGGAAAATACTTTCAATCATCATTCAACACTTTCATCTCACTCATACATAATCACTCTGTTTTTGCAGGGAAGGCACCCATATACAACTTGTTAGACAGCATATTCTTTCTTTCTACACACGGCTGTATCCCACGAGGCGGGGTGGCCCATAAAAGGAAAAACGAAAGTTTCTCCTTTGCTTTAGTAATATTATCAAAGGAGGAAGTGGTTACTAGCCACCTTGCTCCCTGGCATTATTAGTCGCCTCTGACAACAGCATGGCTTACGGAGGAAAGAATTCTGTTCCACTTCCCATGGAGTTTAAAAGACCTATATAAAGATAAAATATAAAAAGTGACCTGAAATGGTTCAATATCAGGGCCCCAGTTATTATATATACCACCTATTACAGATTCCACCAAACTGCCAATATCCCAAACCCCTCCTTTAACTGTCGCAAACCCATTTCTGAAACTGTCATTCTATGTTGCAAAATATTAAAAAAAAAAAAAGAAAATTCTTACCAAAATTATAGGATTATTTTACTGAGTGTCTTATTTAAGCACTAAAAATTTTTTTTGCCATCAGTGCTGACCGAGATACAGAGGCGCAAAGTTGGCAGAAAATGAGCCGCGTATGGCAACAGCGGCAAATACTGCTCACCCAATATTTTTTTATTTACTCCATTTCAAAGGTTCATTGTATTTTCCAATATTTTTCTTTTGTAGTAACTTAGTGGTCCTTGAGACCAAAGTAAGGTTGCATTGCTTAAAAATCACTTCATTGTTTACAAAACAATAAACTGCACACACATTATCACTATTAGTTTGTTATAAAACTTGTTTACACAAACAAGCAATACAAAACATTGTTTATTACTATAGATCCATAATATATATACATATGTACAATCACTGAACACTTTCCTAGAACTGCTGCAGCTTGTGGAACTCGTTGAAACATGGGTATATGGCAGAGTGCGGTACTTGACCACTCTCACACATAAACGAGGCTGTCTCTCGTTTTTTGTGGGGCGTTTTGTGGTATGTCCACATACAAAACACCTCTTCTGAGCACTTTTCTTGAAAGAGTAGAGGAGGCATTTGTTTGGAGTAGTGCTCACCAGGCCTCAAACGAGGTTGGCATGTGTTGGTATTTCGTGGGCGTGGTCTATTGCAGTGTTGCTCCTTGTGTAATTGAATATTATTTGTCTGAATGACTGACAAACAAAATTCACCTTTTTTTGGTTTTTGTTGTTAGGTCTCAACTTGTATATGTAAATTCATTTCAGCATGGAAATATAAAGAGATGGAAAAAAGTCTTATGTACTACTTATTACTCTTGCCATACACAATCAACAAAAAACAATCTGCATGTACATTTGTCCACTAAGTGTATATTGAGGTTGTCAGTCTATGACAGCTGCAGTTTTAGGAATGGTCATTGGTCTCTCTATAGTGCCTGCCAGTGTGTTGCCATTTCACATTTCGGTTGAACTGTGTCAGAATATGACATCATGTTTTGCCTATGCCACCACTTGCCTTCGATGTCATTGGCAGCCAAAAGGCCTGCACCTTCACCCCTGCGAGTTGCCATGCATCGAACCACTTTTGCATATGCTTTAACGATTACCACGCACTGTGCCACACAAATCTGTCATGTTCAATTGCAAGAAGAAATCACTGAGTAAGGGGCTTGTGTACCAGTTCTTTCTTTCAACACACTGGCTGTATCCCAATGAGGCGAGGATGGCCCAATAGGAAAAATGAAAAGTTTCTCCTTTTATATTTAGTAAGATATACAGAGAGAAGAGGGTACTAGCCCCTTGCTCCTGGCATTTTAGTCGCCTCTTACATCACGCATGGCTGACAGAGGAAGATTTTGTTCCACTTTCCCATTTCAGGTAAGAGGAAATAAACAAGAACAAGAACTAGAAAGAAAGTAAAAGAAAATCCAGAGGTGTGTGTATATATATATGCTTGTACATGTATGTGTAGTTTGACCTAAGTGTAAGTAGAAGTAGCAAGACGTACCTGAAATCTTGCATGTGTATTAAACAAAACAAAGACACCAGCAATCCTACCAGCTTGTAAAACAATTACAGGCTTCCGTTTTACTCTCACTTGGCAGGACCGTAGTACCTCCCTGGGCGGCTGGTGTCTACCAACCTACTGCCTACTTGTGTACTAGCTCTTCTTTCTTTCAACGCACCGGCTGTATCCCACCGAGGCAGGGTGACCCAAAATGAAAAACGAAAGTTTCTCTTTTTAAATTTAGTAATTTATACAGGAGAAGGGGTTACTAGCCCCTTGTTCCCGGCATCTTAGTCGCCTCTTACAACACGCATGGCTTACGGAGGAAGAATTCTGTTCCACTTCCCCATGGAGATAATAGAAAATAAGCAAGAACAAGAACTAGTAAGAAAATAGAAGAAAAATCGGAGGGGTGTGTGTATATATATTTTATATATTATACAGTGCTTATGGACCCCCGCAAACGATTACCTCCGAATGTGACAAATTATGTAAGTGTATTTATGTAAGTGCGTTTGTACGTGTATGTTGGGGGGTCTGAATTGGACTAAATCTACTTCACAATATTTCTTATGGGAACAATTTCGGTCAGTACTGGCACCTGATCATACTTCCTGGAGTGAAAAAATTATCGTTTAACCGGGGGTCCACTGTTATACAGTGGACCCCCTCATATACGATTTAATCCGATCATGGAGCTCACTGTTATGCGAAATTATAGTTATGCAAATGGATTTTCCCCATAAGAAATAATGGAAAATCAAAATATAATCCATAGCAAGACACCCAAAAGTATTGAACAAAAAATTTACCACATGATAATATACATTTTCCTAAACACCAAAAGAGAAGGTACATGCACTAATAGTAGAGTAGTACATGCACAGTATTTATTGTGCATTGTACTACTCTATAAGTGAAGGAATAAAATGCAATTACCTTTATTGAAGATGCAGCAATGTCTGATGAGACACTGTGTCCTGGGAGTGCCTTTCCTCCTGGTACTGTAGGTCCTGTTGAGCATTTTCTTCCAGAACAGGCTTATCACAACTGTGTATGTCACTACGATCTTAAATCTCTCCAAAACCCAACCTTTGCTGGCTTTAAATTCACCAATATGAGCCACTAGTTCCGGCATTTTTCCCTGTTCACTATGGGTGTTAGTCGCTGGTGTGGGTTGCATCCTGGGAGACAAAACGATTAAGGACACCCATGGAAATAAGTTAGAGTCCTCGATGATGCACTGGACTTTTTGGGTTATCCTGGTGGTGGCTAACCCTCTGGGAGTTAATGTTTCTTGGTAATGTTTCACGTTAAGCCACACCAAAACAACACCTTCACGTCTTTGGTAATACAGCTATGAACGGTGGTGCAGCAACAACAACAGCTGTGGTGTGCAGCTGACCATGGTGCAACGGCAGCTGGGTTACAGCAACAGCTGACATGGTGGCAGTGCAGCTGTGTTTGCAGCAGCAGTGACGCGGTTACCAATTTATCAGCTGACCGTGGGTGCAGCAGCAGCAAGCAGCTAGCTGGACAGTGGTACGTTAGTATTTATCACCCCTTTTTACCAAAGGGTTGCACTAGAAGCTTTCTTTGGGACCATTGGTGGCTTAATTTAGCAGTTTCAAGTACTATAAATATGGAATAATACAATAATGTATCGGGGGGATGTATGCATGCAACGGCCACCCTGGCCTTTGTTAACAATGACGGCAAGGCAGGCGCTCAGGCTGGACTGACAGGTTCGGGAACGAGTATGTTCAGAAGAAACGCTGTTGGTTGTGCAACAGCAGCTGACCGTGGTGCCAGCAGCAGCTGACTCGATCCAGAACAGCTGACTGATCCAGCAACAGCTGACTGGTCCAGCCAAAAGCCTGACTGATCCATGCTCAACAACCATACGCTGACTGATCCAGCAACAGCTGACTGGTCCAGAATCAGCTGATGACTCAGCAACAGCTGACTGATCCAGCCAACAGCTGACTGATCCAGAAACGTTGATGATCCAGCAACAGCTGATGGTCCAGCAACGCTGTTGGTTCAGCAACAGCTGATGATCAGCAACAGCTGACTGACCCAGCAACAGTGACTGATCCAGCAACAGCTGACTGATCCAACAACAGCCTGACTGGTCCAGAACACTGACTGATCCACGGCACACAGCTGATGGCTCCAGCAAACAGCTGATGGTCCAGCAAACAGCTGATGATCTAGCAAACAGCTGACCTGGGTCCAGCAACAGCTGATGTCCAGCCAACAGTGACTGTCCAGCAACAGCTGTTCGTGGTGCAGCAGCTAGCAGCTAACTGATTCAGCAACAGCTGACTGGTCCAGCAACAGCTGATCTTGGTGCAGCAGCGGCTGGATGATCCAGCAACAAGCTGACTGAGTCCAGCAACAGCTGATTGTGGGGCGACAGCAGCTGACTGATTCAGCAACAGCTGACTGGTACAACAACAGCTGATCATGGTGCAGCAGACAGTGAATGATCAGCAACAGCTGACTGGTACAGCAACAGCTGATCGTGGGTTGCAGCAGCAGCCTTTGATGATCCCAGCATACAGCTGATCGTGGTAGCAGAGCAAACTGATCCAGCATCAGGCTGACTGGTCACCAGAAACAGCTGGATCATAGTGCTGCAGCAGCTGGATGATCCAGCAACAGCTGATTGGTCCTCAACAGCTGATCGTGGTTTTTGTGCAGCTGCAGATGACTGATCCACGCAACAGTCTGACTGGTCCAGCAACAGGCTGATCGAGGTGCGCAACAGCAGCTGATTGAATCCAGCAACAGCTGGATGTCATGCATAAACAGCTGACCTGGTGATTGGCCAGTCAGCAGCTGACTGTGGTATGATCAGTATTTCTCACCTTTTTTACCACTGGGTTAGCACTGAGGCTTTCTTGGGGCCATGGTCACTTATTTTGCAGATGAAATCACAAAACGCTTTGTAATAATACGAAATGTTCCGTTGTTTGCTTGGATGTTACGCAGAGGCTGGCTTGTAAACCAATGCCACCGGCGGAACATGTGAACGCTGCTCAGGCCGCACATTAGAAGCGTCTCGGACGAATAGGTTTGAGCGAGTTTTGTACGGTATGCGACGGCATAATTTTAGTGATAAAATGTATCGGTATGCGGATTTTTAACGTTATGTGATGCCAACGGTTGCGAGGGTCCACTGTATATATAATATATATATATTACTATATATATCATAATATATATATATTTATATATATATATATATATATACACAGGAGGGCCCCGTTTACAGCGTTCCGCTAAATACGGACATTTCAAATTCGTCCAAAACTCGCGACATACGGCTCCCCCACACCTGTCTTTCTAATACGTATTAACAGCGGCCACCCACGATGTTTGTTTACATTCTCCCTGAGCACATTCCTTATTATGTCTGGAAACTTTCCATATTTCAAGGGGTTTTAAAAGTTATTGTATATTTTATTTGTATTGTACTTGATAAGTAAACTTGTGTACACCTGCTACCCTAAATAAAGTTACACACTGTGCTGGCATGTAGGTACACATAAATCACTAAGAGTCTTTCTACTCTTGATGCAATATTAATAATAATAATAATATAATAATATAATAATAATAGTAATAATAATATATCTTGGGCGCATTAATGTCGCATATTACGTTAATATAGACATTTCCCTTAATCTAATTCTATGATATTTTTTTCAACATTATATAAGAAAACAACTTTATGTAACACACAAACATGATAATGCACCCACAGTATAAAATTTATACAAATATATTTGGGATGTTTACCAAACGGTATGTAGATGTGTCGGAAGAATTACGTTTTCTCTAGCCCGTCACCTGTTACTAGGGATAAACTGTAGAAAAATTTCCTTTTGTTATGCCTTCACTTTATAGCTATATTCTGTACTAACTTGTAAACAGTGTAAAGAAGTATTTGTTTTGTGATTTAATTATTATAATAATAATAAATATTATATTATAATAAATATTATATTATATTTTAGTTGTAGGTCTGGTAGACTGCAAAACCACCCAGGGAGGGTACTACCGTCCTTGCCAAGTGAGTGTAAAAACGAAGCCTGTGATTATTGTTTTACTTGATGTAGGATTGCTGAAGTTTTTGTCTGTCTCATAAATATGCAAGATTACAGGCTTGTCTTGCGACTTCTATTACACTATAGGTCAACTACATTACATGTACAATTTATTTTATACTCACTCATCTGAGTTTTCTTTGATTTTATCTTAATAGTTCTTGTCTTATTAATTTTCCTTTTAAAATCCATGGGGAAGTGGATAAGAATCTTTCCTCCGTAAGCCATGCGTGTTGTTAAATCAACTAAAATGACGGGAACAATGGGTTAGTAACCCCTTTTCCTGTAAAGATTACTAAAAACGAATAATAAGAAGAAAATTGTCAACAGTGGGAAGTCTGAATGTGCGTGGATGTTGTGCAGTGATAAGAAAGGAGATGATTGTGGATGTTATGAATGTGAGAAGCTGGAGTCCTGGCTTTAAGTGAAACAAAGCTGAAGGGCGGTGGAGAGTTTCAGTGGAGAGGAATAAATGGGATTAGGTCGGGGTTTCAAATAGAGTTAGAGCTAAAGAGGAGTTGCAATTATGTTTGAAGGATAAGCTTATGGCAGGAAATGAGGGACTAAAATGTATTGATTCAAGGATTATGTGGAGTAAAATAAAGATTCGGATGTGGAAAAGTGGGTTATAATAAGGCGGTGTATTGGCACCTGGAGAAGAGAGAAGTGTAGTGGATGAGAGAGGATTTTGGGAAATGTTGAGTGAATGGTGGGGAGTTTTGAATCAAGTGTGAGAGTAATGGTGGTTGGGGATTTTTAATGCTTAAGTGGTGTTAAAAATGTTATGGAGGGTGTAGTATTTGGTAAATTTGGGGTGCCAGGGGTAAATGTAAATGGGGAGCCTATAATTGGCTAGTTGTAGAAAGAAGTTTGGTAATAAGTAATACATATTTATGAAAATAATGAGGATTAAATAAAATATCAAGGGATGATGTCGGCACGTAATGAAAGTAGATTATTTAATTATGTATTTGGTGGATAAAAGCATTGACTGGGGTAGGCTCCAGGATGTACATGTTTATAGTGGGGCAACTGATATATGGATCATTATTTAGATTGTAGCTACAGTTTAGAGTAAGAGGATAGATGGGAAAAAGGGAGGTGGCAACAACAAGTAAGAGGGAAGGGAAAAGTGTATAAAACTAAGGGAGGGAGGAAGTTGGGTGAGATATAAGCGACTATTGGCAGAAAAGGTGGGCTAGTGCAATGATGAGTAGTGGGGGGGGGTTGAAGAGGGTTGGAATAGTTTAAAAAGCAGTATTAGAATGTGGGGCAGAAGTTTGTGTTATAGGAGGGTGGGGCAGGGGAAAGCGGAGTGATTGGTGGAATGTTAAGTTAAAGGGTGTGATTAAAAGAGAAAATGGTAGCTTATAGAGGTTTTTTACAAAGCAGGAAGCTGTTATAGAAGAGCAGAGTATATGGAGAGTTAAAAGAAAGGTAAAGTGAGTGGTGAGAGAGTGCAAAAGGAGAGCGATGATAGAGTGGGAGAGGCACTGTCAAGAAAATTTTAATGAAAATAAGAAAAAATTTTGGAGAGTGAGGTTAAACAAGTTAAGTAAGGCCTAGGAAAATATGGATTTGTTCAGTTAAAAACAGAGTAGGGGAGTTAGTAGTGGGGAGATGGAGGTATTGGGTAGATGGCAGGAGAATATTTTGGGAACTTTTAAATTTAAGGAAGAAACAGATAGGCAGGTAATTTATGCATGGTCAGGGAGGTATACCATCTTTTAGGAGTGAAGAAAGAGCAGATATTGTAAGTGTGGGGGAGGTACGTGAGGCATTACGTAAAAATGAAAGGGGGTTTTTTAAAGCACTGGAACTGATGGGATCATGACTGAATGTTAAAGCAGGGGGGGATTATGTGTTGGAGTGGTTGGTACTTTTGTTTTAATAAATGGAATGAAAGAGGAAGGTGCCCGGGGGGGGGGGATACCTAGGGATTGGCAGCAGAGAGCATGTATAGTCCCTTTATATAAAGGGAAATAGGGGACAAAGAGACTGTAAAAATATAGAGGAATAGCTTACTGAAGTATACCAGGAAATGTGTACGGTTTAGGTTATAATTGAGAAATAGAGGTAAGACAGAATGTAGGATTGCAGGATGAGCAAGGAGGTTTTAGAGTGGGTAGGGGATGTGGGAAGATCAGGTGTTTACATTGAAGCATTATGTGAAACAGTATTTAGATAAAGATAGGGAGTTTTTATTGCATTTATGGATTTAGAAAAGGCATATGTAGAGTGGATGTGGAGCAATGTGGCAGATGTTGCAAGTATATGGAATAGGTGGTAAGTTATTAATGCTGTAAAGAGTTTTTATGAGGATAGTGAGGCTCAGGTTAGGGTGCTGTGAAGAGAGGGACTACTTCAGGTAAAAGTAGGTCTTAGACAGGGGTTGTGTTATGTCCACCATGGTTGTTTAATATATTTATAGATGGGGGTTGTAAAGGAAGTAAATGCTAGGGTGGTTGGGAGAGGGGTGGGTATTAAAGTATGGGAATCCAAATTCAAATTGGGAATGACACAGTTACTTTTTGCTGATGATACTGTGCTTATGGGAGATTCTAAGGAAAAAATTGCAAAGTTAGTGGATGAGTTTGAGGAATGTGTGTAAAGGTAGAAAGTTGAAAGTGCAACATAGAATAAGAGTAGGTGATGAGGGTTTGCAAATGATTTAGATAAAGAAAAATTGGATATCATATTGGGGAGGAGGCGAATGGAAGAGTGAATGTTTTCAGGTTATTGGGAGTTGAGTGTCGGCGGGATGGATTTATGAAGGATGAGGTTAATCATAGAAAATTGATGAGGGAAAAAGGTGTGTGGTGCGTTGAGGTATATGTGGAGTCAAAACGTATCCTATGGAGGGCAAAGAAGGGAATGTATGAAAGTATAGTAGTACCAACACTCTTATTGAGGTGGTGAAGCTTGGGTGTAAATGCAGCAGCGAGGAGACGGTTGGAGGCCAGCGGAGATGTCCCTGTTAAGGGAATGTGTGGTGTAAATATTATGCAGAAAAATTCGGAGTGTGGAAAATTAGGAGAAGGCTGTGGAGTTAAAAAAAGTATTAGTCAGAGGGGCAGAAGAGGGGTTGTTGAGGTGGTTTGGTCTTTTGAGAGAATGGATCACAGTAGAATGACCATGGAAAAGCATATAAAGCTATAGGGGAGGAAGGCGGGTAGGCGGTCGTCCCGAAAGGGTTGGAGAGAGGGGGGTAAAAGGAGGTTTTGTGGGGTAAGGGGCTTGGACTTCCAGCAAGCGTGCGTGAGCCGTGTTAGATAGGAGTGAATTGGAGACGAATGGTACTTGGGACCTGAACGATCTGTGGAGTTTGTGCAGGGGTAATATTTTAGTGAAGGGATTCAGGGAAACGGTATTTCATATTTCGGACATGAGTCCTGGAAATGCGAAGTACAATGCCTGCATTTAAAGGAGGGGTTTGGGATATTGGCAGTTTGGGGGATTTTGTTGTGTATCTTTATATGTTATGCTTCTAGACTGTTGTATCGAGCACCTCTGCAAAAAACGTGATATTGAGTGTGGTGAAATGTTGAATGATGATGAAGTATTTTTTCTTTTTGGGGATTTTCTTTTTTTTGGGTCACCCTTGCCTCGGTGGGAGAACGGCCCCCCGTACTTGTTGAAAAAAAAAAAACAACAAAAAAAAAAAAAATTTTATAAAGGTTAAAAGTTTTCACAAAACTCTTACAGGGGTAAAAAAGAGAGTGAAAAGACGAGGGGGCTGACTGTGGAGATAGTCCGTATCTTCGATAGTATCCCTACAGTTTGGAAATTTTCTTAAAATTTTTGTTGTATGTGTATAAAATTTGAGTTTTTATCAGGTGGTTTCCTAAAAATTTTCCCTCTGTTAGTTTTGAAAAGGGTGATCTTTTTATCATTATTTTTAAGGGGGACATCTTAGCTCTTTACCAAACGAATGAAGTAGGTTTTGTCAATGTTTAGTGTAAGTTTGTTAGCCCATCCAGGTAGATTTTTCTGTAATTCAGTATTTCAGTTTTGGCTAGCGTGACGGGGGGCTGGGTGGGAAAAGACGTATGTAGTGTCTTTGAAATAGTGTGGTTTTGGTAAAGCGAAGCATTTGGTAGGTCATTTAGTATAGGAGAAAGAAAGGGGGCCAAGGACATTCCCGGGGGACACCAACTGAAATTTGGGTTTTTGAGGGATTTTTCCCTCATTTGCGAACTATTGGTTTTTTTTCTTTTTTGCTGAGGTATGACTTGAGGGAGTGCCCTCTTATTACCATTGTACAATTTTACGGGGAGCAAGTCAGGTCAATTTACAAAAGTTTTACGAAAGTCAATGAAGATCCCAGTGGGACTTTTTTTTTTCTTATTGCAGTGTATATATGTTCAGCGTGTATAATGCATCATTAGTATTTTTTTGGGCCTAACCCAAAAATTGGCAGGGGTTGAGTATTTTTGGGAGAAAAGGGGTAGGAGTAGATTTTTTGAATTAATTTTTCAAAATTTTTTGAGAGGGGGTGTAAGTTGGTATTGGCCTATAGTTATTCAATCTGTTTGGTTCCCCCTTTTGTGGATCGGGGGGGTGACCTTGCTATTTTGAGTACTGGGGGAAGGTGGGGATTCAATGGATTTGTTAAAGAGTGTTGCAATGATTGGTGATAGCACTTGTGACCTTTTTTGTACAAAAAAAGGGTGGAAAGGGTTTTTAAAATCTCCTCCCTTTTTTTTTTAGTGCGTTGAAATAAGGAGATTCGTAGGGGGTTAGTCGGGCTAGGAACAGTCTGTTGGGTATTTTCCCGGTGGGTAGTCATTTGGGGGGGTATCTGAGTTGGGGTTTTTTTGGGAAAGGTTTTTGTCCTATAGGGAGAAGAAATCTTGAGTCGTTTGCTGTTTTTTGTTGGGGGAGGGGGGGTTCATCTGATTTTGCAAATTTTTATTTCGCTATTTCGTGATATCCTTTTTTGTTCCCAAATTTTGATAGGTTTTCCAGGTCTTTTTTATATCACCTCGTAATTTGGATAATCTGTGCAAAATACAATTTTTTGCCCTTCTTTCGGGTGGTTGGATTGACAAGTAAAGTTTTTTTTGGGCTGGTTATGTGACCCCTTTGGGGATTTTCTTTCTTTTTTTGGGCACCCGCTCGGGGGGGAAGGCCGACTTGTTGAAAAAAAAAAAATATAATATTTATATTTTTTATATATATAATATTATAATAATATATATATTATTATAATATATATATATTATTATATATATATATATTTATTATAATTAAATATTTAAAGGGGTTGGGAGGGGGAGGGAGTAAAGGGGGGTTTTGTGGGCGAGGGGGTTGGGCTTTCCCCAAACTGTGTGAGCGTGTTAGGGTGAAAGGAGACGAATGGTACTTTGGGACCTGACGACTTTGGAGTGTGGCAGGGTAATATTTAGTGAAGGGATTCAGGGGAAAAGGGTTATTTTCATATAGTCGGACTTGGTCCTGGGAAAAGGGGAAAACAATGCCTGACTTTAAAGGAGGGGTTTGGGATATTGGCAGTTTGGAGGGATATGTTTTATCTTTTAATATGCTTCTAAAAATGTTGATTCTGATCACCCTTGCAAAAAAAGTGAAAGGTGAGTGTGGTGAAAGTGTGAATGATGAGAAAGTATTTTCTTTTTTGGGGTTTTTTTTTCTTTTTTGGGGCACCCTGCCTCGGGGAGACGACCGATTGTTGAAAAAAAAAAAATATATATATATAAATATATAATTATATATATTATAATATTAAAAAATATTTAAAATTATATAAAAATATAAATAATATATTAAATATTATAAATTTTTATATATAATATATAATAATATTTAAAAATAAATTTTATATATATATATAATATATATATAAAATTAAAAATATATAAAAATATATATTATATATATTTAAAAATATATATATATATATAATAATTATAATATATCAATCCCTCCAAGTGTAAAACATCACAGCAAACCCGGAAAAATCAAGCGGCGAAGAATTCTCCCAGAAATCTTACTACCACCCGTCCAACAGTACCCTCCCGGGGCACCGCTGGGTCACCGGCCCCCTTTGACACAGTCCTCAAAGGGCAAAATTTAATGACCTGATAAAAGAGGAGAGAATAGCAATCTTTAGCCCCCGATGCTCTGTATCTCCTCACAAAGGTGCCTTACTTTTCCAGACCCCTTACTTTCTCAGGTGGCACCCTCTTTTGAAAACCCAACACTTGACGAATTGACGCACACCTGAGGTAAACCCCTTTAAAGAAGGTACTGAACGTGTCACTAAGGATCAGCAATGGGATCAGGCAACCCTCCAGTACGATGGAGGTATAGGGGTGACAAAGCAACGCATGTTGCCTTCCCTGTTTTTCTGTCTTCGTGTTTGGTTTCCAGGCATTAGTCAAGAAGATTGTTCCGAACGCTTGAGAGACAGGTAGGAGCCAAGCCCCCCAGGTTTACTGAAGCGGATTCGGTGGGACACCCTTTCAGTTCCTCCCGAGACCCCTCCTCCCCAAAGAAAACAAAAAGTCCCCCCGGGACAAAAAGATCATAAAAAAAAGCCAACACAATGCCTCCAAAAGCCCAGGGAAAAGGGCAAATCTCGTCTCTGGCAGTGAAGGACCACACTCAGGGATTTCCTGTTTTCTGTTCCCAATTTCCCCCTTGGGCACTCGGACTAGACCCCCAAAGGGCCCCGGATTGGTGTTGTCTTTGCCTAACGCCCCATCCTAACCCAACATAGGTGTATTTTTCGGGAGGGCACGCGATCAATTCGGGGCTTCATGGTCTCGTGTGTCCACACAGAAGGGGGAAATATGCCGGCATGAGGAGGGCAAAGACATCATAAAAGAAGCCCCTTTCCACCCTGTTGCCCGCTCAAAAGGGAAAAACCCCAAGTGCATGGTCTGACGGAAGTCTAAAGCGTCCTGATGGAGCCACTATGCTCCTTGGGAAAGGTGGGAAACAGATTGCCTGGGACTACAAAAGTGCCCCCACTTTTCAGACCCTACTTGCCATATCCGGTGGAGGGGGTGGGCGCCAGCCACAGGGGGACCCAGAAGATCCGCAAATATGAAGCCCTTCCCCCTTGCTATAACTTCATCCCAATAGGGTCGGAGGACCCTTGGACATGGGGCAAGTGTGCTCTAAAGTTCCTAATAGAGCGGGGTTTAAAAAAGCTATCATAAAAACAAAGGGACCACGGGGACCACTTTCTCTTTCAGAGACTCGTGTTGCGTCCAGAGGGAAATGCCTGCAGTTTTTGGGGCACGGGCCCACCGGGGGGGCTGGAGAAGTTTTCGGATAGCTCTGATTACCTATGTTGTTTTACTTTGTATCTTTTTTGTGAATGTTTTGAAAATTGTATTTTGCCCTTAAATAAAAAATATATATATATTAATATAGGGGGTGTAGGGAAAATTCTCAAACAGCTTCAGGGAGAATTTTTCTTTTTCCCCCTGAAGCAAGTTTAATTCTTTCTCTGAGGATGAGGGTCCCTAAAACAGTTCTAGAGGTAGTCCCTTTCATATCATAATATTTATTATATATATATATATATTATATATAAATTTATATTTTTAATATATATATATATATAATAATTTTTTTTTTTTTTTTCAAAAAGTCGGCCGTCTCCCCCAGGCGGGGTGCCCCAAAAAAAAAGAAAGAAAATCCCCAAAAAAAAAAATATTTTTCCATCATTCAACATTTCACCACACTGCACATTTTCACGTTTTTGCAGAGGGCTAGAATACAACAGTCTAGAAGCATACCAAAAAAAAGTAACAACTACCCTCCAAACTGCCAATATCCCAAACCCCTCCCTTTTAAAATGCAGGCATTGTACTTCCCATTTCCGGGCTCAATCCCACTATATATATTTTTATTTTTTTATTTATCAACTGGCCGATTCCCCCCAAGGAGGGTGGCCCGAAAAAAAAAAACTTCACCATATTCACTCCATACTGTCTTGCCCGAAGGGGCTTTTTCCTACAGTTTTTAAAGCAACATTAAAACCCCTCCTTCAGAGTGCGGCACCTATTCCATCTCCCGGACTCAAAATCCGGCCTGCCCTTTCCCTGAATCCCCTTCAAAATGTTACTTTGCTCACACTCCAACAGCACTCAAGATTAAAAACCATTTTCTCCATTCATCCTATCAAACCGTCACGATGCTGCTGGAAGTCCAAGCCCCTGCACACAAAAAATCCTTTACCCCCCCCCTCCAACCTTCTAGGGCCCCTACCCCCCCTTCCTTCCACTAAGAGATACACTCTTGAAGTTATTTTTCGCTCCATTCTCTAACATTCCGAACCACCCAACAACCCTTCCTCAGCCCCTGGACAACAGTTTTGGAATCCCCCACCTCCTCCTAATTCCCAAAATACGAAATTCTCTGCTTTATTTCCACCACCATTGCCCCAGACATGACATCTCCACTGCCTAAGCCTTCTCCTCGCTGAACATTATCACCCAGCTTCACACCCATAAAGAGCGTTGGTAAATTATTTTCCAACTTCCCCCCTTTTGCCTCCAAGGAAAAAGTTTCTTTTCCACAACTCCTAAGTGCCCACCACTTTTTTCCCTCATCAATTCTATGATTCACCTCATCTTTCAAAACCCCCATCCGGGACATCCACCCCAAATATCTGAATACGTTCACCCCTCCATACTCTCTCCCCCAATTGAATTCAATCTTTCATCCCCTAATCTTTTTTTTATCCTCATAACCTACTCTTTCCTGTATTCCCCTTTTAAATTTTTTTTTTTTTTGCACACCCCACCAAAATTTATCCACCAAACTCGCAGTTCTCTTAAATCTCCCCAAAAGCACAGTGTATCAGCAAAAAAGCAGCTGTGACAAATCCCACCCCCTGTGTGATTCTTTATCTTTTAAATCCGCCTCTTGCCAAACCCCCGGGATTTACTTCTCTTACAACCCCATCATAAATATATTAAAAAAACCACGGTGCATCACAAATCCTTGTCTAAGGCCTACTTTTTCTGGGAAAAAAAATTTTCCTCTTTTTACTACTTAACTTGAGCCTCACTATCCTCGTAAAAACTCTTCACTGCTTTTAGAACCCACCTCCTCACCAAACTTGCAAATCTCCCCATTGCCCCCCATCCACCCTGTCATACGCCTTTTCCCAAAACCCTAAATGCCCCAAAAACCCTTTACCTTATCTAAAACTGTTCACTTATATGTTTCACTGAAAACACCTGGTCACACACCCCCTACCTTTCCCCAAAACCCTTTGTTCATTGCTATCCTATTCCCCCGTCTTACTCTTAAAATTTCTTTCTTATAATTTCCCCATACCTTTCCCAGGTACCTCAACAGACTTATCCCCTATAATTTTTGCACCCCTTTTTTACCCCTTTTGCCTTTATACAAAGGAACAATTCATGCTCTCTGCCATCCCTATGGTACCATACCCTCTTCCTTACATTTATTACAATAATTGCAACCAAACCACTGCCAAAACTATTCCCCCCACCTGCTTTTAACATTTCCTATCTTTACCCATCAATCCCTCTTCCTTTAACCCCCTTTCATTTTACCTACTCTGCTCAGAACTTCCCCCACACTCAACAACTGGCTCTTCCTCACTCCATACAAGATTGTTATTCCTCCTTGCCCTATACACGAAAATCATCAGCTTCCCTATCTTCATCAACATTTAAAACAATTCCCGAGCCGAAATATCCTTCCAACATCCCAATACCACAAACTCACCATTTAATCACTCTCTCACACCTATTTTTAACTTAACACTGTAACATATACTATTAGTTCCTTGGCAGCTGTGGAACTCTGAAACAAGTGTCATAGCAGCAATGGAGTATTTATATCTTTCACCTCATTCTATCTCTTTCAATCTGTCTCACTCTTTCTGTATTTCCGTCTATCCTCAGTCCACAGGAACACAAAATACAAGTATCCAAACATAGTATAAATTAACCTAGATATAACCCAAGAAATCCAGAAAAAGTTCTATACAATCTCTCTTTGAAGATGAGAGAAAAAGGATGACACAGTCTGTGGCTCTCTGATACAGAGACTATACAGATAGAAACAGAAAGCAGGGAGCTAGACAGACAGACAAATAGACAGACAGAAATGTTAGTTTATACCATACCAGTGGTTACTATAGTGTACCACCCTCCTCCACCTCCTCATCCTCGTTCCTCCTCTTCCCAGTCCCCTACTCTCCTCCTCTTTTCCCCCTACTCTTCCTCAAACTCTTCACTCTTCTCTCCTTCCTCTTCCACTCCTACTCATCTCTTCCCCTCATCCTCTTCCTCGGTCCTCCTCATCTTTCCTCATCCTCTCCTCCCTCCTCCTCTTCTTCTCTTCATCCTCTTCCCCCTAATCTTCCTCCTACTATTCCTCTTCCTCCTCTTTCCTCTTCCCTCCTCCTCTCCTCTGTTATTCCTCTCCTCTTATTCCTCTCCTCTATTTCCACATCCTCTAATTCCTCTTCCTCCTACTCTTCCTCTTCCACCCTCCACGCCTCATCCTCCTCCACCTCTTCTACCTCTTCCTTCCCCCTACTCTTTACCTCCCTTCTCCTCGATCCAAATGTAAATTACAAGGAGTCGGCAGCTAGTCAAGTGACATATTTGGCTCATTACTCTTATCCCCCACCGGCCTGTCAACACAAAAGGGGTCGGATGGCTGCTTGTCCTCCCCTCCTCCATTCTATCTAATTACTTTTCACCCTCATTCTATTAGTCTGTCTATCTCAGTCCTCACAGGTACACATAAATACAATTATACAAATAATAAAAAATTTCCTAGGATAACCCCCAAGAAACCCAGCCAAAGTGCTATAACTCTGCTTTGAAAGATGTGAGTAAAAGTGATGCGCAGTCTGTGTCTCACAGAGACAGAGATCATTAGACTGATAGACAGGGAGTCATGACAAGACAGTGCAAATAGACAGACAGAAATGTTAGTAAACCTAGCAAAAACAAAGTGGTGAGGGCTGATGTTCATCTCAGTCATTTGCATCAGCACACTACCCTCATCAAACTACAGCACTTATCAATTGTAATGCTCCCCGTTATCTTTTTACTCGTCATGGGTTAACATTAATATTACCATTATTAATAAGTAACTCAAATTATATATTATGTATTATTAATAATTATGTATTATTATTAATTATGTATTATTAATATTATGTATAGTTATTATGTATTATTGTTATCAATACGTATTCAACTTCTTCCTCCTCCACCTCCTCCTCCTCTTCCTCATCTCCTCTCCTCCACCTCCTCCTCCCCTCCACCTCCCACCTCCTACCTCCTCTTATTCTCCTCCACCTCCTCCCCTTCTTCCTCCTTCCTCCTCCTCCACCTCCTCCTCCTCGCTCCTCCCTCTGCCGTCCGTTCCTCCTCTTTGTCCTCCCTCCTCTCTCTTGCCTCCTCCTCCTCTTGCCTCCCCTCCTCTACCGTCCTCCTCCTCTGCCTCCTCCTCCTCCTCCATTCTTGTGAAGCAGTTTGAATATCTTTTAGTTCATAACACTAACGATTATCATCACCAAGCTCACATCTTATTCTGGGAGTTTGGAAAATAGGAGTTTCCCCTCTTAGATTCCTGGTTACAACTGTGAACGACGGAGCCCAGCACCAGAGGTTGAAGGCTGTGGGTATTCTCCTGGGTTTCCTCACAATTACCATATTATGGTCATTATGTTCGGTCAAAAACATCAGCCAAACCTTAACCACATCTTCACTTTCACTTCCAACGGTATTTAGAACGCACTGGGGAACAAAGTGTCCCAATTCCCGAGGAGTGAGGAACTCTTACCGCAGGCACGGTGGAAATTGTGAACACTATGATGGCAATTCTCCATAGAAAAATAAAACAATGCACCGACTGGGTCTCCAGATTTTTTTTTCCTACTGTCACACCCCCACCACACAGACCCATTCTCATTCACATCTAGGCTCATCAGCCCTTTCCTGCGAGATTTGAGGGCGCTATAATTTATGTGCGTACTAGTACGGAGCAAAAACCTCTACGCGTAAGACTTACTAGATACAAAACCCTCAAAAGGGTTAATAATATGTCGCCCAGTTTTTTCTTCCGTCAACGACGTGGTACCAGTCATCAAACAGTCATTCATACTAGGTACATTATTATTACTCCTGTCACTACAATTAAAATCACAATCCACAGGAGGAGTGGCAATTAAACCTTCTTCACTCCGTGGTGTGGCAAATAGAGACCATAAATCTGATCTGGTCTTGCTTCGGAGGTACCCTCCTCTATGAATTTTTATAATTTATCTTGCTTAGCATTAATATACATCGAAGCAGTCAAAACAGTTCTGGTGTCTTGTGCTCAGTTCGTGAGCGAGCCTTTTAATTGTCCATAGACGCCATCCGTAATTAGTTGGTAGGTCTGGATGGTTTCAGCTTCCACGGAATCCTCACCCAGTATATTCCAGATTCAATTTAAACATCCCATCTTTGTATTGTATTTCTTGAGTGTTAAGGAATCATCTGGAACTTTTCTTTCATTTACATTGATCCCTATGCTGTCCAATTCCCATAATTTATACACAGGTTAACTTCATCCTCTATTGAAGTATATTATACTGGGGTGATACTTCACCCCCCATGAGTATTACACACCGTAACTGTATTATGGCTACCACATACATTTCATTAACAGTACGATGAAGCCTGTCCATACCTCCACGAGACCTCCTGCTTGTTCCTATAAAGAAGGGTGACTCCGCATATCTTTGTCCATAAACCCTATTATACAAATGTGGCATAGATGTCACTACCTATCAAAATATCTGTTGGCCCCACAGAATCATAATTATTAGCCAAGAGAGGTGCCAAATTTACCTTACTTGAAAGCCTTTCATTAGCGTTACCAAGCCCTGATGTAGAAAATATTTCTCTGGGAGCGCTATCCACAATTACGGCATTAATACGTTTTTCTCTCATTTCCCAGCCGGACAGTTATTACATAAACAGAGTCCGTTATGACTGGGCATCTTAGATCTAGAGAAAGCCATATAGCATGAGAATAAGCAGGGATCTCCCATTTGTAACCTTCATTCCCTTAAGGCAATTACTTTTATGAAGGAATGTTGGATCCCTGATCCAGTAATTCTGTACAGTTTTGGATTTAGCGCCTTTTATCATTAATCAACCACATCCAACACAGGCAAAACTACCTCAGCTAGGCCATCATACCGACGATAGCTGCAAATCTTTACGTTGGCTATCTGTTGTGTTCCCGGGTTATATCACTATCATACTATTGTTACCACCGATCATTACGATTAGATCCGCCGCGCCTTACACATAGCTATGTGGTGTCTTCCCTTAGTTACACATGTATAAGCAGATTGCAAGTTACACGGCAAACCCCATACGATTATGATTTCCTAGACACCTTGATACATCTATCAAGCTCTTCGCAATCATTCCACTTTAACAGCCCATGAATTAATAGCATTACAGCTCATAGAGAAATGAGTACCGTTGCAGGAAGATAAATAATCTCCGACCTTATCTTGCCGTACCACTTATCAACTGGGCTAACCCTTATTGTGGTACTGCTTCCTCCTCTTGCAATGCTGAGGAGAAACCCAACTGTATTTACTGTCCCATATACACTTGATTACAGTGCCTACGTAACCCCGTTAAGAAGGTGACATAGGATTAATGTAAATTATGATAAAGTTTACCCTTTGTGGAACCTTAAACCGGTGCATCTGGGTCTTTAGACGTGGGTAATTCCTAGATGGTAAATTGGTTTGGCGCGCGCAATTGACAATTAGCTCCTGCAGTCCCCCACTCTTATTTTCTTCCATCCCGAAGTAACCCTTGTGGTATTAACTGTTAGATAACCACTCTAACTGTCTTGTGGTTTCCAATTAATTAATTCTGAATCAAGCACCTCAACAACACTCTGCTCCCCTCCAGATTCCAATATTTATACTCAAGTCTTAAGAGTGCTTTCTAGTTTGATCGCTAGCTATTGTGCTGTAAAGCTGTTGCGGTTGTGACTGGAGTCTCAAACTAGCAAATTACTACTAGATCCACCTACTTTTGCTCAAGTTAATGGGAGTCGCCCGAAAGTGACCCCCCGCCAACGCGTCTAACTGGTGGCGGCTCTCTAGAGGGAGTCATCTACTTTTGGGGAGAGGACTTGGGGGATGAGAACGGAGTGGAGTGGCAGTCGCCCCGGTGGGGGGACGTTGTTCTCGCGGAGGAGGGAGGATAGTAAGCATAAGTGTTGGTATACACGTTGCAAGATCACTCCTATCCGCAGTGTACAACGGCTTTAAAGATAGACCAAAACTCCTCCCAGTTTCTCCCGGAATAAACACAGCCATGCATAATTCTGGGAGTTTTGGTAGACACCTGACTCTCCTTACTGAGTGACCACAACATGGTATTACACACCCTTGTACCTACTCCACAGCCTTAGTTTTGGCAGTACATCAATGTGAGATACCCTCCACTTCATAATAGATCCATAGCAGCCGCGACCTTTCAGCTGATCATCTCACAATTCTCTAGCATATCTCTTTCACGCGCGAGCCCTTTCAAGTTGCCGTGGAAACTGTTGTGGAAACATCCAATAACTTCTCAGTGCTACCTGACGATGTGAGCGAGCGTCTACTGGGAACAGTCACGACTGAACGACACCAAAGGAGAGGTAAGAATATAGTTGATGTTGGGGAATAGCCAAGTTAGGTTATATGGATAGGGCATTCTTGCTTGAAGTACAGGATAGGAGAACAGAGAGTTTTGCCTTTCCTGGGCTGGATGGGGATATTGTAAGGCCGTCTGGATGACATCATGAGGGGTTATGGGAGCTATCCTATATCTGTCTCAGTCTGGAGGCAACGATGTTTTGGCAGACGTTGGAGGTGAGGACCTGATTTAGCAGGTATAGGGTCATCAATAGAAATAATTAGAATATATGGTGTAACCTCACATATGTGGAAATTTGCCAAGGAGTGGGAGTTGGAATGAATGTGTGGTCCAGGGTCAAAATGGTGTCATTGCAGGTGGACAAATACTGTAAGGAAAAATGCGGAAACATACATTGACAACTGGGACCTCTCTTATGGCAGAAATGGACATGTATGCTAGGATGGGGTATCACTTATCAAGGTGTGGTTGGGAGCAGCTGGCAACTGCAGTGGAGGGAGCAGTAAGGACTTTAAACTAGGAAATAGTTAGTGAATTATGGGTTTTGGCAGGAAACGTGAAGTCCCAGTGTAGTAATATTACGAGTTCTAGGGGGAACTAGTAAAAGTAAGAACGAGATAGATATTGAAAAGCCAGGATCCTTTGGTGATAGATGACAGTAAATAATTTAGTAGAAAAATAGAAATGAGCAGGAAGGGAAAGAGAAAGGAGAGATCTTCAATGTTTAATATGGCTAATTTGGCCGTAGTTGGCTAGAATAAGAGTGGGACGAGTTGAGATTATTAGCTAGTGTAGTTACCATTGATGTAATTTGCACTTAACTGAGACGTGGTTTAATTCAAAAAGTCGGGACATGCTGCTTATGTAATAATTCAGGGTTTAAATTGTTCTCAAGAAGATAGAAGTATTGGGAGGGGGGGTTTGGGTGGCCATTTTGTAAATTGTCCGAGATCGCTTCGAACTGTTTGCATAAAAACTGGGTATTATGTCTGAAGTAACACATACAGTCTGTTTGGATAGAATTTTCAGAGGGCATGAAAAACTGATTTTTAGGAGTGATATACCATCCCCCAAACTTAGATAGTGAACCAAGGGAAACTTACTATGGGAGGAAATTGGTTAAGGCCACAAGGCACGATAATGTAGTAATTCTAGGAGACTTTAACTTTAGGTCATGTTGATTGAATTTCCTTGACTGGTAATTTAGAATCATAGACGACTTCTTAGAAGTATTCAGGAATGTTTTTTGAGCATTTTGTGACAGAAAACCTACAAGGGAAATACCTGTCTTGACTTAGATTATGGCAAACATGAAATCCCTTTTAAATAATTTAGAAATTTCAGAGGAACTGGGTGCTAGCGACCACAAAAATCAGTTACATAGTCATTGAATGGAAGTATGATATAGCGATAACTCAGTAACAACCCAGATTTTCGCTTAAGCATATTACGATGGTCTTAATAACACTTATCATCTGTTAGAACTGGGGTTAACGAAGAGAGTAATAAATATGAACAGTTTTCTGAACACTAAATAGCTGGCACAAAGAGCGTTTATACCCATATAAAGAAATTTAGATCAAATAGAAATGACCCAAAAGGATAATAATAGGCTCAAATATCTACTAGGGCATAAGAAAGGAATTTATAGCGTAAACAAAAAGAGGTAGGGTCACTTATGATTCAGAATATTGACATTAAGAGGGACAATTAAAAAGGGGATAAGAAATAGGCTAAAAATGGACTAAGAAATTAATATAGTTGCTAGGGATTCTAAAACTAACCCAAAAAGTTATTTTCCCCAGTCAAATAGAACAAAAAAGTTAGAGATCAATATTCCCCTTAAAAAAACTATGGCACCTACTGACAAGAAATGAAATGTGCTTGATTTTAAATAATTATTTTCTCTCATTTTTACACAGGAAGACACTAACAATATTCCAGTAAGTTAATTTTTAGCAGTGTCAAGAATAAGAAAATATAATTTTGTACATCACTGTCACTAGTGTATATGGTATGTGAAGGCAGATAGACAGACAGCACAAAATAAGTACGCCGGTTTCCTGATGAGTTTTTTTTCAAGGGGACTTAAGGAATGCAAAATGGAACTACTGTGGAACCAATAACTATTATTTTTAATTTATCTCTTCCAAACATTTTATGTCTGATGAAGTGGAAGATGGCTAATTGTAACTCCAAAATTTAAAACAGGGGACAAGTCCGTTACCGTCAAATTACCGCCAGTAAGCCTACCCTCAATTGTAGGCAAATTACAGATTACGCCCCCCTGTAAAAAACGATTTATACTATCCCGTGCAAGAGTGGTTAAATGTTATGCGAAATCATCGTTATGTGAATGAAGTTTTCCTCCCCATAATAAATAATGGAAAATTAAATTAATTCCGTGCAAAGACACCCAAAATTATGAAAAAAAAATTTTACCACATGAAATATAACAATTACCCGACACACAAAGAGAAAGGATACATGCACGAATAAGTAGAGTAGTACATGCACAGTATATATTGTTGCATGTACTACTCTACTAAAAGAAGAATAAATAGACCACTTTACCTTTATTGAAGAATACAGTCAATGACTGATGAGACAACTGTGTCCTGGGAGTGCCTTTTCTCCTCCTGAGTCTGTAGGTCCTGTTTGGCATTTTCTTCCAGAACAGCCTTATCACACAGTGTATGCCACACGATTCGTTAACTCTCTCAAACCAACCATTGCTGGCTTTAAATTCACCAATATGAAGCACTATTCAGGCATTTTTCCCTGTTCCCTGGGTGTTATCGACTGGTGTGGGTTGCAACCGTGGGAGTAACAAGATTAAGGACCCAATGGAAATAAGTTAGACAAGTCCTTCAATGAACAGACTTTTTTGGGTTTTATTCCTGGGTGGCAAATCCTCTGGGGTTTAATTGTTTTCTTGGTATCATCAATAAGCCACACCAACAACGGTGCTAACAGCCGCAAGCAGCAGCTGACGGAGGTTACAGCATCAACAGACGGTGGTACAGAAGCAGCGAACAATGCTACATGGCAGCAGCAGAACGATGCTACAGCAGCAGCTGCAGCAGAAAACAGGACGATGCTACAGCAGCAGCAGCAAGCAGCAGACAATGCTAGCAGCTGCAGCAGACGATCTACAGCAGCAGCAGACGTAAGCTACAGCAGCATCGCCGCAGCAGGAACACAATTCTACAGACATCACAGACTAGAAACGAAGCTACATCAGCAGCAGCAGCAGCAGACAATGCTACAGCAGCACAACAATGCTACAGCAGCAGCAGCAGCAGACGATGCTACAGCATCAGCAGCAGCAGTCAGACAATGCGACAAGCAGCAGCAGAACGATGCACATCGAGCAGCCGCAGCAGACGATGCCACAGGCATCAGCAGCATCAGACAGTGCAGCAGTCATCAGCAGCAGAAGCAGTCAGCAGCTGTACCCCACAATAGTAGCGATACTTACAATGATCTTTTTCTTTCTCCTCTATTGTAATTCTCACCCCTTTTGCTGTAGGTAGGCACTATAAGCTTTCTTGGGGCCATGGTCAATATATTTTTCCATAAAAAGCACCGAAAACACTGTAATAATAAGAAAAAATTCCGATTGTATGCTTGGATTTGTTACCTGCGGAGAGCTGGCTGGTAAACAATGCCACCGGCGGAACATGTGAGCGTTGGCACAGCCGCACATTGACGCGTCTCGGAGGAAAAATCGTAAGCGGTTTTTAAAGAAGCTGTATGTTGAGGCAAAATTTTTGCAAATTAAAGTAAAGCGGTATGCGAAATAATCGCTATGTGTAAAGCCATCGTTATCGGGGGTCCACTGTACTAGAGTCAATTATAGCTGAGATTATAGAAGCCATCTCGATGAAGCATGCTTGATATTGAAACTCAGCTGGATTCACAAGGGGGGCCGGTCTTGTCTAACTAATTTAATAACTTTCTATCTTCTTTGCTTCAGTTAAAGCTTTGAGCTGTTGACCATCAATAAAGAATTTGATATTATTTACTTAGATTTTAATTAAGGATTTTTGATAGAGTTCCGCACCCATAGACTGGTTAAAGAAAGTGGCAGCTCATGGACATTTGGGGAAAAGTGCTCTCGTGGATCGAGTCATGCTCACTGACAGGGAAGCATAGAGTGTCCATAAATGTGGTTAAATCCGAGTGGGGATCTGTAACAATTGGCTTCCACAGGATCAGTCTTGGGCCCATTGTTGTTTAAAATAATATCAATGATCTTGATGAGGAAATACAAATGATAGGAGCAAATCGCCGATGACACAAATATAGGAAATACACAAGGAAACAACCAACAAGGTAAAAACATTTGCACATACTCCCTACCACTTACCCATATATTCCCTGGAGGTCACTTGAAGTGGCAGGAACCCCCCCAAAACCTATCCAATTAAAACATACCTCACTTGGCCAGTAACATTCTGTTTATAAGCTAAAGGTTTACTTAACTGTGGGGTGGATTTGATGCTCCTTATTTTCCTCCATTCACCTCTCATTCACGTCCCTACCACAGGGCTGAGCAACGGTTCTTATTCCAGCAGGACGAGTATCCCGTGGTTTTGTCCCGGTTTAGAAGTCCGTGATAGCAACGGGGAGGGCATAAAACTTCACTAGCCTCGATATGGAGGCGATAATCACTGCGTCACCGGAGCAGGGGGCGATCTATTTCACACCCGCATTCTCTTAACTTAATGGTTATTATCACGATTTACATTACCATTCACAAGACGTTAACGTCTCATAATCCATTATACACATTGAGTTCACTGTCACCATTAAAGGAAAATCTGAGGGCGATGAGTAAGGATTAACACACGGTTAATCCCCAGGACACTATACGCCTTTCGAACCATTAATCACTAAATGTTACCACCTTTTTTACGGTGGTTCCGTAAATCACGTTCCCTCACTCTTCACTAGGGGACATTCACGACACTTCCTATTGAGAAATGATGCTAAAATTAATCCTTATGCCGCCTGAACTCCAGTTGTCTCTTATCGGCTGGGGGGCTGGCCGGGTTTTGAATAAGGGCGGGGCGTCACTCGGCCGCCATTCAGAACGGGAGCTGGCCCGCCCCCTGGGGTGCGTCGTTGCCCCAGCTCTATCCGCCTGAACCGACCCCAACGCAACGTGCGGCAGGGGGCCAGCGGGAACCCAGTTGGGTTTCCATTGTCAGAATACAAATCATGTTTGCCACCAAATCAAACACATTAAACACTTATTAGGCACTATAGCTTCGGAAATTGTAAATGAGGGAGTTTCCAAATTATTGGGCGGGGTGGTGGGGGGCCGGGGGTGGGGGGAGGGAGCAGTGCGAACATAGCGGGGGGAGGGTGTTAGGATGAACTGTAAAGAGTAGCGGTATTTCCCGTATGGGCACGAGATGCGGGATTTCCCAGCGGGCGGGGATGAGTCGGGGGGGTGGTATGATGGGGGTGTGCGCTGTGGGGCTGGTGGTGATTGGGGCGGCGATGATTGGAGTGAGGGGATGTGGTTGATTCGTGTAGGTGGTGGGTGGCTGTGAGCGAGTCATTTGGGTCTTCTTCTTGCATTAAACAGTCGTGTACTTAAATATCACACTCGTGTCACTTCCCATAGTTTCCATCTGCATCGGGATTGAACACCAGTTTATTTACTAAGGGAATTAATTTATTAATGTTACGCAAACTTTCCAGACCATGATCGACAGAACACGTTTGACGTTTCCTGAACAACAACTTGTGCATCTAGGTATAATGTAAACTACCTTGCCCAGAGGCCACATTGTCGAATGTGTTCAGTATCCAATTTAACACATTATGTTGCCTGGTTGAATGTTCTGTCGGTTAACTCCTCGTCGCAACATAAAAGTGATCACGTAGTGTAAGAAGAAAATCATTTATATGCCAACACATCATACCATGAGTAATTACCGTTATTTAACATCTTGAAACTTATCACTCAACACGGTTCACTGTTATTGTAATTCCTCATCACCTTTCCCTCGGGATTATCCCTATAGATAGGTGCAGCTTACTATACCTTGTCCACATAATAGGTGAGAGGGAGTCAGTATCTCCGAGTCATGAGTGTTGCTCGATGAAATACAGAGGGCGGGATAGTTTACCACCACGATTCCTCTGCCTCCACCAACACTGCACGAATTCCTCAAAATTAATTCTCTTTCCTGTGTAGCACCTTTATACGTAGGACATCTTATCACTTACCTATCATTCATACGTACAGTCCTCCTGCCAAGGGCTCAGGGGAGTAATAAATTTTTCCAGACACACCTGTCGCTGGTCAACAAAGACAGTACAACAACACTTCTTATTTAATCCAACAAGTGTTGAGACACCTGCTACAAAATTGGTGGCATTATCTGAGATCGGATCAACTTGGACAGGATCCGCCTAGCTGCAAATTTCAGGAACTAGGCTGGGTATGAAATGTTCTGCAGACAGGGAGTCCTGAGCTCACTTCTAGATGAAACAGCCCTAGTATGCTGAACAATAAATAGACAAACAAACACCTTCAAGGGAACACGCCATCTGAAAGTACCTGTTAAAATGATTGGCCCACTATAGTCTCATCCGGACACATCAAATGGTTTACCCCAACTCAACGCGTTCCTTGGGCAATGGGAGTGGAGGACGCCTGGGTACATGTTGGTTCTGGCAATCCACCCTGCGACATATTTACACACGACTTGATAACCCTTTTTTTACACTTTTCTGTCCTTGTGAATCCAGAAGGTTTCCCGAATACAGTTTTAAGGTATCGACATTACCCCCCACCGTGCATACGTTTATTATGGGCATAAAAGACAATCAAGGTTGTCAAGTGATGAGTTTTGGCAAGCAAGATAGGGTGCTTAGCATATTCCCCCAATTCAGCTTTTTTTACAACCTGCCTCTGCACCTAATTTACATCATCCACTAAAATACAGCCCCACTTTTTCTATTATTGAGCCATTACACAATTTTTTCGGCCATCAGTTAATTTAAATCTCATCATCTAGTAGGTTCTTCTTGTTAACCCCTCAGATATCCATTATATCAGGGGATGGGGAAAATAAATATAGATATTCATTCTACCCGTTTTTATAAATTTAAACACTAACCTGGTCAACACTAATCAGCTTAGGTAAGGAAGAATACCTATTTCATATCAAAGCTAAGGAGGGACTACCCTACTGACTGTAGTTCGGTGCTCACCGTAATTCGACAGGATCAATATAGTGCCTTTTGCACCCGGCCATTTAATTTTGTCCACCCGCCAACTGGCACCCTTAAACCACTATACTGCAACTCACCAAATTTTTTCATACGGTCAAGTCCTCGAGACAAGAAGGCAGCTTGATCTCATCACCAGGAAAGTGATTAAATGGATAACATAAGCTGACCCAAACTGTTATAATTTCAGCGAACTCCTGCCTATGATTTGATTTCAGCGACTCTGTATTGTACATACACAAACTTACTGAGTTACAATACGAATCCTTGTAAGGATTTACCCGTTATCAACCAAATTAACGGTGTCTCTGATATTTCATCTCTCGCAATATATTCATATATAAATTGTCTAAATTGACACTTACAAAAATGGGCCGTTAATTCAAACAGAGGTAAGGTAACGTGATTTGATTGAGCCACCCTAGCCTTAGACATTAACAAAGAAATGGCAATAATTAACAATGAAGGTAAGCGACTGCTCCATATGCTAATATCGAAGCATCGCACAAAAAGTGGAGTACATGTTTCCTCCATCGTTGGCTGGCCACATTAAGTTTGAACTCCAACATTGGTAATTTAACATATCACCTATTAGTATTAACTTCCCACCTTTCAACAAATTCCTCAGGTAGTGATTCTATCCCAAGCACAAGCGTTAAGCTGTCCATGCTGTCTTTATCAACAATTTTCCTCCTTATGGTAAGTGGGACATCTAAAGCCTAAGTGGATCGAGAGCATTTTGAAAACTTCCGCAAGTAAGACTCCTCTTGGTTAATTTATTGGCCATGCCTGTAGTTATTAGACTTGTAACGATAACAAGTCTCCCTCTGTGACCCAAGTCAAGTCCACACATTAACTATATTAGGACACCTTCTAACTCTAGGTTGGTCTGTATTTATTTGAACCTTTAAACTGGGACGATTACTGTTCCATTCCCTCATGGGCATATTTTCACCTTGCACATTATTTCATTAGCCCCTGCGTATATGTCTCATTAGTATCCTCTTCCAGTAGATCGTCAACCCCCCCAGTAAATTGTCCCCATATAAATTGTTACCTATTACTGATAACTCCACTCAGTGTTACCACCCGTACGCTTAAGGTGTGCATTTATCGTTGCCTGGATAGTCACACCGGACTGGAGTCGCACCATACAATACACTCCATAAGGTGCGAAAAGGTCATCAGGACGTAAGAGGGTTCACTAGGATTCTCCTGCCATAAGAACCTAGTGCAATCCCCGGTCACCTCCATGGCAGACCCACTTCTCAGAGGAAAGCATTACTTATGTCCACCGTAAAGCAAATTCTTAAACCTAATGTTTAACCCTAAGAGGTGACAGCCACTCCGAAAACTCGTGGGGGGGACTTCGAGGGTGGCGGGGGGCCAATAGTCAAAAAAAAAAAAAAATTATTTGGTTTAGCTTATGAAAAAATTAAGTTTAAAATTTATTCTAAACATTCTAATAAACAAAAAAATAGTTACGCGAGTCAATACTTACTGAGAGATGGATGCATGAGATGGGTGAGCAGAAAATATGAGCGCGATAGGCAAACGCAGGTTAGCGTGTGGCGCTGCACGTCCAGCGGGGCCGGGGAAACTTGTGATTTGGGTAAATTGGGATATTTGAGGGAAAGGGGGTTGAGGGGGGGGGTTGGGGTGGGTGGGTTGGGGGGTTTTGTGGGTGGTTTATAACGATTTTGTGGGGGAGGGGGTTGTGTGACAGGGCGGGAGAGAATTGGGTGGCAAGGATGTGAGAAATATTGGTTATGGGAAATGTACTGTGAAGTGAGAACGATCGTTGTTGAGGGGTGATAATAGTAAGAGTATAAGGGTGGGGGGGGATTAGCAATTTATGTGTATGGGGCTAATATGTAGTGAGGGGTGTGTGGACATCTTGTGGGGTGAGAGTGTTAATGGGAGAAAACATTTATTTTTGTGGGGGGGTGCAGGATTATGTGTTTGTTTGTGGTGAGGGGATTTTTGTTTTGGTTGATGTTTTTTATAACCGCCGTTTCCCCCAAGGCAGGGTGGCCCGAAAAAGAAAACTTTCACCATCATTCACTCCATCACTGTCCTTTGCCAGAAGGTCTTTACACTACAGTTTTTTTAAACTGCAACATTAACACCCCTCCTTCAGAGTGCAGCACTGTACTTCCCATCTCCAGGACTCAAGTCCGGGCCTGCCGTTTTTCCCTGAATCCTTCTAAAAGTTACTACTTGCTCACACTCCAACAGCACGTCAAGTATTAAAAAACCATTTGTCTCCATTCTGCGGTCCTAACAACACGCTCACGCAAGCTGCTGAAGTCCAATGCCCCTCCACCCAAAATCCCTCCTATTTACCCCCTCCCTCCATACCCTCCTAGGCCGACCCCTACCCACCCCCCTTCCTTCCACTACAGACTGATACAGCTCTTGTATAGTCATTCTGTTTCACCCATTCTCTCCCCCTACATGGGGTCCGAACCACCTCAACAAGCCCAATCCTCAGGGTAGCCACCAGCTGCAGCTCCCCCATCCTTCACCCAACAACCAGGCCAGCGTTCCCCTCTGGTACAACAGTTTTGTAATTCCCGCAACTCCTCTCCTAACTTCCAAACTAAAAACGAATTCTCTGCATTAAATCACACCACACCTAGCCCTCAGACAAGAGCATCCATTCCACTGCCTCCAGCCTCTCCTCGCTGAACATTCACACCCCCACGCTTCCACACCACATACTAAGAGCAATGGTAAAACTATAAACTCTCAAAACAATCCCCTCATTTGGCCTTCCAAGACCAAAGTTCTTTGTCTCCTCAGACTCCTAATGCACCACGCCCTCTTTTTCTCCCTCATCAATTTCTATGATTCACCTCATCTTTTCCTTATACCCGTGGTCCGCTGACAGACGTCCCACTCCCAAATATCTGAATACGTTCACCTCTCTCCATACTCTCTCCCTCCCCTATCTAGAATATTTCAATCTTTCATCACCTAATCTTTTTGTTATCAGCTTGAACCTTAACTCTATCCTTATTCACCTTTAATTTTCTTCTATTTGCACACCCTACCAATTCATTCCACCAATCTCTGCAACTTCTCTTCCAGAATCTCCCAAGAGCAACGTTTCATCAGCAAAGAGCATTTTGGACAACTTCCCACTATGTTTGTGATGGGTTGCTGGTTTAATCTTATAAGACTCCACGCCTCCTTGCCAAGACCCTCGCATTTACTTTCTTACAACCCCATCTATAATATATTAAACAACCACGTTAACAATCACACATCCTTTGTCTAAAAGGCCTACTTTTACTGGGAAAAAATTTCCCTCTTTCCTACATACTCTAACTGAGCATCAGCTTAGTAGCGGGGGGGGGGTCTCGTAAAAACTCTCACTGCTTTCAGTAAACCTACCGCCTACACCATACACTTGCAACATCTGCCACCATTGCGCCCCCTATGGCGGGCACCCTGTCCATACGCCTTTTCCAAATCCATAAATGCCACAAGACCTCTTTAGAGCTTTTATCTAAATACTGTTCACGTGGGGGGGGGTTATTTGTATATGTGGTGGTTGCGAGGCTGGGGGAGAACGATAGGCTGTGAGCCGTGGAGCTCGGGCACCGGGCCCTTGACCTTTCGGCGAGAGGTAAAGCCTCCAGTGTGTGCAGGTGGGGGGGGGGGGGGGGGCTGCTAACCTAATCTCCGTCTTACTCTTAATTCTTCAATTATATAACTCTACCATCTACACTTTACCGTTACACTCAACTCTTACGTACCGGGGGGGCGTCCCCCCTTTAAATAATTTTTGCACTCTCATTTAATCCCCTTTTGCCTTTATACAAAGGAACAATTCATGCTCTCTGCCATCCCTATGGTACCATACCCTCTTCCTTACATTTATTACAATAATTGCAACCAAACCACTGCCAAAACTATTCCCCCCACCTGCTTTTAACATTTCCTATCTTTACCCATCAATCCCTCTTCCTTTAACCCCCTTTCATTTTACCTACTCTGCTCAGAACTTCCCCCACACTCAACAACTGGCTCTTCCTCACTCCATACAAGATTGTTATTCCTCCTTGCCCTATACACGAAAATCATCAGCTTCCCTATCTTCATCAACATTTAAAACAATTCCCGAGCCGAAATATCCTTCCAACATCCCAATACCACAAACTCACCATTTAATCACTCTCTCACACCTATTTTTAACTTAACACTGTAACATATACTATTAGTTCCTTGGCAGCTGTGGAACTCTGAAACAAGTGTCATAGCAGCAATGGAGTATTTATATCTTTCACCTCATTCTATCTCTTTCAATCTGTCTCACTCTTTCTGTATTTCCGTCTATCCTCAGTCCACAGGAACACAAAATACAAGTATCCAAACATAGTATAAATTAACCTAGATATAACCCAAGAAATCCAGAAAAAGTTCTATACAATCTCTCTTTGAAGATGAGAGAAAAAGGATGACACAGTCTGTGGCTCTCTGATACAGAGACTATACAGATAGAAACAGAAAGCAGGGAGCTAGACAGACAGACAAATAGACAGACAGAAATGTTAGTTTATACCATACCAGTGGTTACTATAGTGTACCACCCTCCTCCACCTCCTCATCCTCGTTCCTCCTCTTCCCAGTCCCCTACTCTCCTCCTCTTTTCCCCCTACTCTTCCTCAAACTCTTCACTCTTCTCTCCTTCCTCTTCCACTCCTACTCATCTCTTCCCCTCATCCTCTTCCTCGGTCCTCCTCATCTTTCCTCATCCTCTCCTCCCTCCTCCTCTTCTTCTCTTCATCCTCTTCCCCCTAATCTTCCTCCTACTATTCCTCTTCCTCCTCTTTCCTCTTCCCTCCTCCTCTCCTCTGTTATTCCTCTCCTCTTATTCCTCTCCTCTATTTCCACATCCTCTAATTCCTCTTCCTCCTACTCTTCCTCTTCCACCCTCCACGCCTCATCCTCCTCCACCTCTTCTACCTCTTCCTTCCCCCTACTCTTTACCTCCCTTCTCCTCGATCCAAATGTAAATTACAAGGAGTCGGCAGCTAGTCAAGTGACATATTTGGCTCATTACTCTTATCCCCCACCGGCCTGTCAACACAAAAGGGGTCGGATGGCTGCTTGTCCTCCCCTCCTCCATTCTATCTAATTACTTTTCACCCTCATTCTATTAGTCTGTCTATCTCAGTCCTCACAGGTACACATAAATACAATTATACAAATAATAAAAAATTTCCTAGGATAACCCCCAAGAAACCCAGCCAAAGTGCTATAACTCTGCTTTGAAAGATGTGAGTAAAAGTGATGCGCAGTCTGTGTCTCACAGAGACAGAGATCATTAGACTGATAGACAGGGAGTCATGACAAGACAGTGCAAATAGACAGACAGAAATGTTAGTAAACCTAGCAAAAACAAAGTGGTGAGGGCTGATGTTCATCTCAGTCATTTGCATCAGCACACTACCCTCATCAAACTACAGCACTTATCAATTGTAATGCTCCCCGTTATCTTTTTACTCGTCATGGGTTAACATTAATATTACCATTATTAATAAGTAACTCAAATTATATATTATGTATTATTAATAATTATGTATTATTATTAATTATGTATTATTAATATTATGTATAGTTATTATGTATTATTGTTATCAATACGTATTCAACTTCTTCCTCCTCCACCTCCTCCTCCTCTTCCTCATCTCCTCTCCTCCACCTCCTCCTCCCCTCCACCTCCCACCTCCTACCTCCTCTTATTCTCCTCCACCTCCTCCCCTTCTTCCTCCTTCCTCCTCCTCCACCTCCTCCTCCTCGCTCCTCCCTCTGCCGTCCGTTCCTCCTCTTTGTCCTCCCTCCTCTCTCTTGCCTCCTCCTCCTCTTGCCTCCCCTCCTCTACCGTCCTCCTCCTCTGCCTCCTCCTCCTCCTCCATTCTTGTGAAGCAGTTTGAATATCTTTTAGTTCATAACACTAACGATTATCATCACCAAGCTCACATCTTATTCTGGGAGTTTGGAAAATAGGAGTTTCCCCTCTTAGATTCCTGGTTACAACTGTGAACGACGGAGCCCAGCACCAGAGGTTGAAGGCTGTGGGTATTCTCCTGGGTTTCCTCACAATTACCATATTATGGTCATTATGTTCGGTCAAAAACATCAGCCAAACCTTAACCACATCTTCACTTTCACTTCCAACGGTATTTAGAACGCACTGGGGAACAAAGTGTCCCAATTCCCGAGGAGTGAGGAACTCTTACCGCAGGCACGGTGGAAATTGTGAACACTATGATGGCAATTCTCCATAGAAAAATAAAACAATGCACCGACTGGGTCTCCAGATTTTTTTTTCCTACTGTCACACCCCCACCACACAGACCCATTCTCATTCACATCTAGGCTCATCAGCCCTTTCCTGCGAGATTTGAGGGCGCTATAATTTATGTGCGTACTAGTACGGAGCAAAAACCTCTACGCGTAAGACTTACTAGATACAAAACCCTCAAAAGGGTTAATAATATGTCGCCCAGTTTTTTCTTCCGTCAACGACGTGGTACCAGTCATCAAACAGTCATTCATACTAGGTACATTATTATTACTCCTGTCACTACAATTAAAATCACAATCCACAGGAGGAGTGGCAATTAAACCTTCTTCACTCCGTGGTGTGGCAAATAGAGACCATAAATCTGATCTGGTCTTGCTTCGGAGGTACCCTCCTCTATGAATTTTTATAATTTATCTTGCTTAGCATTAATATACATCGAAGCAGTCAAAACAGTTCTGGTGTCTTGTGCTCAGTTCGTGAGCGAGCCTTTTAATTGTCCATAGACGCCATCCGTAATTAGTTGGTAGGTCTGGATGGTTTCAGCTTCCACGGAATCCTCACCCAGTATATTCCAGATTCAATTTAAACATCCCATCTTTGTATTGTATTTCTTGAGTGTTAAGGAATCATCTGGAACTTTTCTTTCATTTACATTGATCCCTATGCTGTCCAATTCCCATAATTTATACACAGGTTAACTTCATCCTCTATTGAAGTATATTATACTGGGGTGATACTTCACCCCCCATGAGTATTACACACCGTAACTGTATTATGGCTACCACATACATTTCATTAACAGTACGATGAAGCCTGTCCATACCTCCACGAGACCTCCTGCTTGTTCCTATAAAGAAGGGTGACTCCGCATATCTTTGTCCATAAACCCTATTATACAAATGTGGCATAGATGTCACTACCTATCAAAATATCTGTTGGCCCCACAGAATCATAATTATTAGCCAAGAGAGGTGCCAAATTTACCTTACTTGAAAGCCTTTCATTAGCGTTACCAAGCCCTGATGTAGAAAATATTTCTCTGGGAGCGCTATCCACAATTACGGCATTAATACGTTTTTCTCTCATTTCCCAGCCGGACAGTTATTACATAAACAGAGTCCGTTATGACTGGGCATCTTAGATCTAGAGAAAGCCATATAGCATGAGAATAAGCAGGGATCTCCCATTTGTAACCTTCATTCCCTTAAGGCAATTACTTTTATGAAGGAATGTTGGATCCCTGATCCAGTAATTCTGTACAGTTTTGGATTTAGCGCCTTTTATCATTAATCAACCACATCCAACACAGGCAAAACTACCTCAGCTAGGCCATCATACCGACGATAGCTGCAAATCTTTACGTTGGCTATCTGTTGTGTTCCCGGGTTATATCACTATCATACTATTGTTACCACCGATCATTACGATTAGATCCGCCGCGCCTTACACATAGCTATGTGGTGTCTTCCCTTAGTTACACATGTATAAGCAGATTGCAAGTTACACGGCAAACCCCATACGATTATGATTTCCTAGACACCTTGATACATCTATCAAGCTCTTCGCAATCATTCCACTTTAACAGCCCATGAATTAATAGCATTACAGCTCATAGAGAAATGAGTACCGTTGCAGGAAGATAAATAATCTCCGACCTTATCTTGCCGTACCACTTATCAACTGGGCTAACCCTTATTGTGGTACTGCTTCCTCCTCTTGCAATGCTGAGGAGAAACCCAACTGTATTTACTGTCCCATATACACTTGATTACAGTGCCTACGTAACCCCGTTAAGAAGGTGACATAGGATTAATGTAAATTATGATAAAGTTTACCCTTTGTGGAACCTTAAACCGGTGCATCTGGGTCTTTAGACGTGGGTAATTCCTAGATGGTAAATTGGTTTGGCGCGCGCAATTGACAATTAGCTCCTGCAGTCCCCCACTCTTATTTTCTTCCATCCCGAAGTAACCCTTGTGGTATTAACTGTTAGATAACCACTCTAACTGTCTTGTGGTTTCCAATTAATTAATTCTGAATCAAGCACCTCAACAACACTCTGCTCCCCTCCAGATTCCAATATTTATACTCAAGTCTTAAGAGTGCTTTCTAGTTTGATCGCTAGCTATTGTGCTGTAAAGCTGTTGCGGTTGTGACTGGAGTCTCAAACTAGCAAATTACTACTAGATCCACCTACTTTTGCTCAAGTTAATGGGAGTCGCCCGAAAGTGACCCCCCGCCAACGCGTCTAACTGGTGGCGGCTCTCTAGAGGGAGTCATCTACTTTTGGGGAGAGGACTTGGGGGATGAGAACGGAGTGGAGTGGCAGTCGCCCCGGTGGGGGGACGTTGTTCTCGCGGAGGAGGGAGGATAGTAAGCATAAGTGTTGGTATACACGTTGCAAGATCACTCCTATCCGCAGTGTACAACGGCTTTAAAGATAGACCAAAACTCCTCCCAGTTTCTCCCGGAATAAACACAGCCATGCATAATTCTGGGAGTTTTGGTAGACACCTGACTCTCCTTACTGAGTGACCACAACATGGTATTACACACCCTTGTACCTACTCCACAGCCTTAGTTTTGGCAGTACATCAATGTGAGATACCCTCCACTTCATAATAGATCCATAGCAGCCGCGACCTTTCAGCTGATCATCTCACAATTCTCTAGCATATCTCTTTCACGCGCGAGCCCTTTCAAGTTGCCGTGGAAACTGTTGTGGAAACATCCAATAACTTCTCAGTGCTACCTGACGATGTGAGCGAGCGTCTACTGGGAACAGTCACGACTGAACGACACCAAAGGAGAGGTAAGAATATAGTTGATGTTGGGGAATAGCCAAGTTAGGTTATATGGATAGGGCATTCTTGCTTGAAGTACAGGATAGGAGAACAGAGAGTTTTGCCTTTCCTGGGCTGGATGGGGATATTGTAAGGCCGTCTGGATGACATCATGAGGGGTTATGGGAGCTATCCTATATCTGTCTCAGTCTGGAGGCAACGATGTTTTGGCAGACGTTGGAGGTGAGGACCTGATTTAGCAGGTATAGGGTCATCAATAGAAATAATTAGAATATATGGTGTAACCTCACATATGTGGAAATTTGCCAAGGAGTGGGAGTTGGAATGAATGTGTGGTCCAGGGTCAAAATGGTGTCATTGCAGGTGGACAAATACTGTAAGGAAAAATGCGGAAACATACATTGACAACTGGGACCTCTCTTATGGCAGAAATGGACATGTATGCTAGGATGGGGTATCACTTATCAAGGTGTGGTTGGGAGCAGCTGGCAACTGCAGTGGAGGGAGCAGTAAGGACTTTAAACTAGGAAATAGTTAGTGAATTATGGGTTTTGGCAGGAAACGTGAAGTCCCAGTGTAGTAATATTACGAGTTCTAGGGGGAACTAGTAAAAGTAAGAACGAGATAGATATTGAAAAGCCAGGATCCTTTGGTGATAGATGACAGTAAATAATTTAGTAGAAAAATAGAAATGAGCAGGAAGGGAAAGAGAAAGGAGAGATCTTCAATGTTTAATATGGCTAATTTGGCCGTAGTTGGCTAGAATAAGAGTGGGACGAGTTGAGATTATTAGCTAGTGTAGTTACCATTGATGTAATTTGCACTTAACTGAGACGTGGTTTAATTCAAAAAGTCGGGACATGCTGCTTATGTAATAATTCAGGGTTTAAATTGTTCTCAAGAAGATAGAAGTATTGGGAGGGGGGGTTTGGGTGGCCATTTTGTAAATTGTCCGAGATCGCTTCGAACTGTTTGCATAAAAACTGGGTATTATGTCTGAAGTAACACATACAGTCTGTTTGGATAGAATTTTCAGAGGGCATGAAAAACTGATTTTTAGGAGTGATATACCATCCCCCAAACTTAGATAGTGAACCAAGGGAAACTTACTATGGGAGGAAATTGGTTAAGGCCACAAGGCACGATAATGTAGTAATTCTAGGAGACTTTAACTTTAGGTCATGTTGATTGAATTTCCTTGACTGGTAATTTAGAATCATAGACGACTTCTTAGAAGTATTCAGGAATGTTTTTTGAGCATTTTGTGACAGAAAACCTACAAGGGAAATACCTGTCTTGACTTAGATTATGGCAAACATGAAATCCCTTTTAAATAATTTAGAAATTTCAGAGGAACTGGGTGCTAGCGACCACAAAAATCAGTTACATAGTCATTGAATGGAAGTATGATATAGCGATAACTCAGTAACAACCCAGATTTTCGCTTAAGCATATTACGATGGTCTTAATAACACTTATCATCTGTTAGAACTGGGGTTAACGAAGAGAGTAATAAATATGAACAGTTTTCTGAACACTAAATAGCTGGCACAAAGAGCGTTTATACCCATATAAAGAAATTTAGATCAAATAGAAATGACCCAAAAGGATAATAATAGGCTCAAATATCTACTAGGGCATAAGAAAGGAATTTATAGCGTAAACAAAAAGAGGTAGGGTCACTTATGATTCAGAATATTGACATTAAGAGGGACAATTAAAAAGGGGATAAGAAATAGGCTAAAAATGGACTAAGAAATTAATATAGTTGCTAGGGATTCTAAAACTAACCCAAAAAGTTATTTTCCCCAGTCAAATAGAACAAAAAAGTTAGAGATCAATATTCCCCTTAAAAAAACTATGGCACCTACTGACAAGAAATGAAATGTGCTTGATTTTAAATAATTATTTTCTCTCATTTTTACACAGGAAGACACTAACAATATTCCAGTAAGTTAATTTTTAGCAGTGTCAAGAATAAGAAAATATAATTTTGTACATCACTGTCACTAGTGTATATGGTATGTGAAGGCAGATAGACAGACAGCACAAAATAAGTACGCCGGTTTCCTGATGAGTTTTTTTTCAAGGGGACTTAAGGAATGCAAAATGGAACTACTGTGGAACCAATAACTATTATTTTTAATTTATCTCTTCCAAACATTTTATGTCTGATGAAGTGGAAGATGGCTAATTGTAACTCCAAAATTTAAAACAGGGGACAAGTCCGTTACCGTCAAATTACCGCCAGTAAGCCTACCCTCAATTGTAGGCAAATTACAGATTACGCCCCCCTGTAAAAAACGATTTATACTATCCCGTGCAAGAGTGGTTAAATGTTATGCGAAATCATCGTTATGTGAATGAAGTTTTCCTCCCCATAATAAATAATGGAAAATTAAATTAATTCCGTGCAAAGACACCCAAAATTATGAAAAAAAAATTTTACCACATGAAATATAACAATTACCCGACACACAAAGAGAAAGGATACATGCACGAATAAGTAGAGTAGTACATGCACAGTATATATTGTTGCATGTACTACTCTACTAAAAGAAGAATAAATAGACCACTTTACCTTTATTGAAGAATACAGTCAATGACTGATGAGACAACTGTGTCCTGGGAGTGCCTTTTCTCCTCCTGAGTCTGTAGGTCCTGTTTGGCATTTTCTTCCAGAACAGCCTTATCACACAGTGTATGCCACACGATTCGTTAACTCTCTCAAACCAACCATTGCTGGCTTTAAATTCACCAATATGAAGCACTATTCAGGCATTTTTCCCTGTTCCCTGGGTGTTATCGACTGGTGTGGGTTGCAACCGTGGGAGTAACAAGATTAAGGACCCAATGGAAATAAGTTAGACAAGTCCTTCAATGAACAGACTTTTTTGGGTTTTATTCCTGGGTGGCAAATCCTCTGGGGTTTAATTGTTTTCTTGGTATCATCAATAAGCCACACCAACAACGGTGCTAACAGCCGCAAGCAGCAGCTGACGGAGGTTACAGCATCAACAGACGGTGGTACAGAAGCAGCGAACAATGCTACATGGCAGCAGCAGAACGATGCTACAGCAGCAGCTGCAGCAGAAAACAGGACGATGCTACAGCAGCAGCAGCAAGCAGCAGACAATGCTAGCAGCTGCAGCAGACGATCTACAGCAGCAGCAGACGTAAGCTACAGCAGCATCGCCGCAGCAGGAACACAATTCTACAGACATCACAGACTAGAAACGAAGCTACATCAGCAGCAGCAGCAGCAGACAATGCTACAGCAGCACAACAATGCTACAGCAGCAGCAGCAGCAGACGATGCTACAGCATCAGCAGCAGCAGTCAGACAATGCGACAAGCAGCAGCAGAACGATGCACATCGAGCAGCCGCAGCAGACGATGCCACAGGCATCAGCAGCATCAGACAGTGCAGCAGTCATCAGCAGCAGAAGCAGTCAGCAGCTGTACCCCACAATAGTAGCGATACTTACAATGATCTTTTTCTTTCTCCTCTATTGTAATTCTCACCCCTTTTGCTGTAGGTAGGCACTATAAGCTTTCTTGGGGCCATGGTCAATATATTTTTCCATAAAAAGCACCGAAAACACTGTAATAATAAGAAAAAATTCCGATTGTATGCTTGGATTTGTTACCTGCGGAGAGCTGGCTGGTAAACAATGCCACCGGCGGAACATGTGAGCGTTGGCACAGCCGCACATTGACGCGTCTCGGAGGAAAAATCGTAAGCGGTTTTTAAAGAAGCTGTATGTTGAGGCAAAATTTTTGCAAATTAAAGTAAAGCGGTATGCGAAATAATCGCTATGTGTAAAGCCATCGTTATCGGGGGTCCACTGTACTAGAGTCAATTATAGCTGAGATTATAGAAGCCATCTCGATGAAGCATGCTTGATATTGAAACTCAGCTGGATTCACAAGGGGGGCCGGTCTTGTCTAACTAATTTAATAACTTTCTATCTTCTTTGCTTCAGTTAAAGCTTTGAGCTGTTGACCATCAATAAAGAATTTGATATTATTTACTTAGATTTTAATTAAGGATTTTTGATAGAGTTCCGCACCCATAGACTGGTTAAAGAAAGTGGCAGCTCATGGACATTTGGGGAAAAGTGCTCTCGTGGATCGAGTCATGCTCACTGACAGGGAAGCATAGAGTGTCCATAAATGTGGTTAAATCCGAGTGGGGATCTGTAACAATTGGCTTCCACAGGATCAGTCTTGGGCCCATTGTTGTTTAAAATAATATCAATGATCTTGATGAGGAAATACAAATGATAGGAGCAAATCGCCCATAGAAATATGGAAATCAAATTAATCTGTGCAAGACACCCAAAAGTATTGAAAAAAAAAAATTTTTAACCACAAGATTATTAATTTTAATACACAAACTGAGAGAGTTACATGCACAGATACATGACACTTTACCTTATTGAAGATCTGGTGATGATTGATGGGATGGGAGGAGGGGAGAACGTTATCTCTTACGTTTAGAAGGGGAATCCCCTTCCATTACACTTGATCAGCAATCTTTTTCTGGGGTTACTTTCCTTGTTCTTTTAATGCCACTAGGATCCACTTGAGAGTCCTTGGACTTCTTGTCGCACAACATATCTGTCCATAGAGGCCTGTACCTCTCGTTCCCTTTATGACTTATCCAAAGTGGTTCACAACATTGTTCAGTGTAACAGGTTGCCAACACTGCTGCAGTACTTGTCAGGGTGATTATCATCCATAAAGCTTTGCACTTAAGCCACATTGCTACAGATTACCTTTCTTAGAAGTAGGCAACTTCTTCAATTTCTCTCCCCTCCTCCGAAGCAGTTTCCTCAGGTCTGCCCTCTTTGCTGTTCAAGGATGACTAGCAGCTCATCAGTGGTTAGTTCTCAACTTTCCTCCACCACCAACTCTTCCACATCCTCCCCCTAACTTCCCAACCCCAAGGACTCCCCAATGCCACAATGGATTTCCCTCAACTAGCATAGGATCTCAGGGTTAGCCTCAAACCCTCAAAATCCCTTTTGTGACAACACATTCTGGCCACAGTTTTTCCAACAGAGTTCAATGTCCCTTAGTCCACTTCTCCTCCCAAGCCTTACCTATAATGTTCACACAATGAGGATGGTAAAATGATCTTTCCAAAACTCATATTAGAGTCAGTTGAGTTTTCTGAGGTCACTACAAACCACCTTTCAAACATAGCTTTTGTGTACAGTTTTCTGAAGTTGGAAATAACCTCTGGTCCCATGGTCTGTCAGGAGAGGAGTGGTATTATGGAGGCAAAAACTTCACCTTAATGAAGCTAATGTCCCTAGAAGTAGCTCTTCCACATCTGTAGATGACCAGGGGCATTGTCTAATACCAGGAGGCACTTAGGACTAATTTCTTTTCAATTAGGTAATTTTCACATCGGGGGCAAATGCATGGTTGTAACCAGTCATAGAAAAAGTCCCTATGACAGATGCCTTACTGTTTTCCCTCCACCAGCACACACAAATTAGTCCTTGAGGACATTGTTTTCCTGAACACTCTGGGGGTTTCAGAGTGGATACACCAATAGAAAGGCTTTCACTTTTTGCAATCACCACTGGCATTGCACAAACATCAACAAAGTAAACCTGTCTTCATAGGCTTATGTCCTGGGAGTGCCTTTTCCTCCTGAGTAATGTACGTTCCTGCTTGGCATTTTCTCCAAAAACAGGCCCTGTTTTTCGTCACAATTAAACACTTGTTTCAGGTTTCAGTCCTTCACTGTCTATGTACTCCTTGAAATCCGCACATATTTTTCAGCCGCTTTGGGTCCGGAACTGGCAGCCTCACCATGCCTTATCACACTATGAATGCCACTACGCTTCTTAAATCTCTTAAACCAACCTTTGCTGGCCTTAAATTACTCACATCACTAGTCGCGCATTTTTTTTAATTAAATCGTCATGCAAAATCCTAGCCTTTTTTCACATATGATCGCTTGAGTAGATGCTGAGTCCCTGCTCTCTGTTTCCTCATTTACCACACAAATAACAGTCTCTCAACATCTTCGAGTACTTGCGATCCGGGGGGGGGGGGCTCAGATTCGAAAACATAGTTGCACCTTTGCAAGTACAGCTCCTTGATTGCCGTTTTCTTGGCCACAATAAAGCGATGGTTTGATTGGGGGTTTATTATACAACCTGACCAGCTCATAGATACGCCCCCACTTTCATATTTATCAATGATCTCTTTCTTCATCTCCATAGTAATTTCTCACTACCCTTTTTGCTGTAGGTTTGGCACTAGAAGCTTACTTGGTTGGGGCCCATGGGTGACTTTATTTTTTTTTTTTTTTTTGCAGGTGTCAATCACTAAAATGGCTGTGATAATATATAATGAAATGTTTCAGTTGTTTGTATGTTTGGAGGCAACCGCGGTGGCTGGCTGGCTTGTAAACACTGGCACCAATGGACAAGTTGAGCGCGCCTCAGGCCAAAGTGGGACGCTTATGGTAGAACGAAAAGCGCTGGTCGGGTTTTTAGCCTAGTCGAGGGCAAAAATTTTGCGTTTAAAATGAATCGCTAGTCAGATTTATAATCCGTAATTCGATGCAATCGCTAGTTGAGGGTTTTCCAACTGTAACTTTTAGTCTGTCAACTGATACAGGAAACCGCCCTTCGCTTATTTTCAACTACCGAATAAAGTAGCATAGAAATTGGCAATTTTGGCCGATTTCACACAAATTTCAACAGACCAATTTTCAAAATAAGGTCCAGAAAAAACAATGCAGACATTCCTGGCAACTAAAATAACATGTTTTCTCTGTTCATTAGTCCAATGCTACAGTCCCTCTTATATTACCTCCTTGCTTACCATTTTGGAATTTTTATTCAAAAAAAAAAAATAGAAGATTACTGTTAGCAAACTACTGCATTATTGTAATTAATTGTATAAATTAAAATGTCCAATCCAATTCTTAACTCCGTACTGGAATTTAGACAGGCAGGCGTACAGGTTTTGAACGGTGAACGTCATTTGTTTTACTCTTGAAGACTTCGCTAAAGAATAGAACATTTTTGCTACTGTGTAGCGCAATTTCAAGGTACTTTTCGTCATGAAAGCAATCAAAATCAATATTCTAATTCTGTAATATATCTTTCATTTCTATTCAAATGAGACAAAAAATGAGAATACAACCATAACAACCATTGCATAAAATAAAAATAACCCCCCTCCGCCAAGAAGCGGCCGCTAATGCTGAGTAAGTGAACTCCGCTATTTATGGTCTTGATTTCCTTTCATTTTGTTGTATACGTGAAGAAGTATCTAGCCATCATACATTGTGCCCAAGTTTTAGAATAGAGATAAACCCAACAAACAACTGAGAAAATAAATAATAAAAATACAGTGGACCCTCGACCAGTGATATAAATCCGTTCCTGAGGAGCTTATCCTTAATCGAAATTATCGTATCGAGTTAAATTTTCCCCCATAAGAATAATTAAAATCAAATTAATCCGTTCCTGACAACCCCCACAGTATTGAAAAAAAATTTTTTAACAATAACTCACATGAAATAATAATTTTAATACACACGCACTGAAGAAGGACATGCACAGTAGACACTTACCTTTATTGTAAGAGTCTGGTGATGATTTGTGGGATGGGAGGAGGAGAGTGTTGATTCCTTCTTAGTGTTTAGAAGGGGAATCCCCCTTCCATTAGGACCTGAGTTAGCAAGCCTTTTTTCCAGGGGTTACATTCCCTTGTTCTTTTAATGCCACTAGGACCACTTACAGAGACCCCTCCACTGGACTTCTGTCGCACAACATATCTGTCCATAGAGGGCCTGTACCTCCCGTTCCCTAATGACATTTACTAAAGTGTTTCACAACATTGTCAGTTACAGGTTGCCACACGGGTTGCAGTAGCTGTGTCAGGGTGATTATAACCATAAAGGTTTGCAACTTTAAGAAGCCACATTGCACAGATTTCCTTAATCTTAGAAGTAGGCAACTTCTTCAATTTCATCTATCTCCTCCGTCCGAAGCAGTTCCCTCAGTGGGCACTCATGCTGATGAGATGATCTAGCAGCTCATCAGTGGGTTAGTTCTTCAATTGTCCTCCTTCCACCAACATCTTCCCACATCCTCCCCACTAACCTCCACCCTCAAGGACTTCCCCAATGCCACAATGGATTCCTCAGCTGGCCTTAGAATTCTCAGGGTTAGCCTCAAACCCTTCAAAAGGTCCCTTTTGGTCTTACACATTCTGGCCACAGGTTTTTTCCAAGGCAGAGTTCAAGGTCCTCTTAGTCCCCACTTCCTCCCAAGCCTTACCTAAAATTTCTTACACGGTTGAAGAGATGCGAAAGTGATTCTTTCTAAAACCTCTTAGAGTCAGTTGAGTTTCTGAGGTCACTAACAAAACACCTTTCAAACATAGCTTTTGTTTACCAGAGTTTCTTGAAATTGGAAATGTCCTGCTGGTCCATGGCTGCAGGAGAGGAATGGTATTAGGAGGCAAAAAACTCTACACATAATCCGTTATTTGTGATAAACTATAGTAGAGGAAAATAACCTTTTGTTGTTTCATGGTTTATGGTGGAAGTACGAGTGTACAGGTCTCCCTCAACATTCGCGAGGGCTAGGGGATCAAGAGCTCGCGAATGTTGAAAAAACCGTGAATGTTTGGTGCCGCCAAAATATTGTAGGGATATAGATTACAAATACTGCTTCCTTAAAACTTGTTGAACCAATGAACTAATCATAAAATACACAAAACGTCATAAATTGTATAAATATATACGATGTTATCTTTAATATTAATAACGTATGTTATTTAATAACATTATGTTATTAAATAACTCCACAGAACTCTCACTTCCACCACTTGGCCTCACCAATCCCTCTACCACTCCTGCGAGTACTACCCAACTACTAATCCAACCCCTCCCCCCCCCCGCCCCCCCATGCCGCCCTCCCTACAACTCCCCCCCCCCACTTATATTATCGATTAAAAATAAAATAAACCAACAAATCACAACCCCCCCCCCCTCCCTCCACCCCACCATACCCCCCCCACCCCCCACAAGCCCATCCATATCAACAAAATTCCATTCACAATTCCCTTATAATCTCCTTTTTATCGTTATTCCACCTTATAAACCCCAATCCCCCCCTCCCCTCCCACTCCCCCAAACACCACCAAATCACCACCACCCCCCACACCACCACCACCACCATACCACCACCACCACCACCACCACCACGCACCCTCATTGGCCCAATCCTCCACACACCACCCCGCACCCCCCACCCCTGGCTCTTTCTTCGTCTTCCCCTCTCTCTCTAACATCCCAATACACTAGCTAACAACAACAACACTAATACAACAACCCTACAACAACAACCACAAGATCATATAAAAAGCAAAGTATAAAAGTTCTATTCTTTGCTGTGTTCAAGAGTAAACAACATTATGACACCGTTCAAACACCTTTCCTAATAGCCATACCAATCTGCAGTCATGAATGAGTTTAACATTATTTATTCTAGTAGTTTAATAGCAAATAATGAACAAAGCAAAACACTCACCACACTGAGTGGTGGAGGTCTGGCTGCCAAGTAGCGGGGGTCGGAGAGAGGATAGTAGGGACTCCGCAGTAGTGTTGTAAGGCATTGGTGGAGGCAGTGTGGAGTCTGTTGTTATTTAATAACATACATTATGAAATAACATACGTTATTAAAGCATAACATGTAGATATTTAGTACCAATTTAGGACGTTTTCGTGTATTTTATGATTATTCATGTGTTCAACAAGTTAAGGAAGCATATTGTAAATATATTTCCTTTCCCTACAATATATGGGGCAAATCCAAACATTCAAGGTTTATCAACATTCGCGAGCTCTGATCCCCTAGCCCTCGCGAATGTTGAGGGAGACCTTACACTCGTACTCCACCTTAAACATGAAACAAAAAAGTGATTTTCTCTCTATAGATTAACACACATAACGGCATATGTGTAGAGTTTTTTGCCTCCTAATACATTCCTCTCCTGCAGCCCATGGACCAAGCAGGTTCATTTCAATTTCAAGAAACTGTACACAAAAGCCTATTTTTTGAAAGTTGCATTGTAGTGACCTCAGAAACTCAACTGACTCTAAGAGAGTTTTTTTTAGAAAGATCACTTTAGCATCTTCAACATGTGTAAAAAATTAAGGTAAGGCTTGGGAGGGAATGACTAAGAAGGACCTAGAACTCTGCTTGGAAAAAACTGTGGCCAGAATGTGGTAGACAAAAGGGTTTTTGAAGGGTTTGAGGCCTAACCCTGAGAATTCTAAGCCATCTGCTGAGGAATCCATTGTGGCATTGGGGAAGTCCTTGGGGTTGGAGTTAGTGGGGAGAGATGTGGAAGAGTTGGTGAGGAGGACAAGAAGAACTAACCACTAGATGGCTGCTAGATCAATCTTCATCAGCATGAGCCACACCTTGAGGAAACTGCTTCGGAGGAGAGATAGAGAAATTGAAGAAGTTACCTACTTCTAAGATTAAGGAAATCTGTTGCAATGTGGCTTAAAGTCAAAACTTATGTATGTTAATCACCCTGACACACTACTCACCCGTGTTGCAACCTGTAACACTGACAATGTGTGGAAAACACTTTAGAAATGGTCATAGGGAACGGGAGGTACAGGCCTCTATGGACAGATAATTTGTTGCGAACAGAAGTCCAGTGACTCTGAAGCTGGTCCAGTGGCATTAAAAGAACAAGGGAAGTAAAAACCCCGTAAAAATGCTTGCTAACCTCAAGTCCTAATGGAAGGGGATTCCCCCTTCTAAACACTAAGAAGATCAACACTCTCTCCCTCCTCCCATCCCCATCAATCATCACCAACTTCAATAAAGGTAAGGTCTAAACTGTGCAGTCTTCTCAGTGCGTGTGTATTAAAATTTAAATATTTTAAATATTTCATGTGGTAAAAAATTTTTTTTGTTCAGAATACTTTTGGGGTTTCAGAACGGATAATTTGATTTCCATTTTTCTTATGGGGAAAATTAACTCGACTAACGATAATTTCGATTAATGATAACTCTCAGGAACGGATTAATTATCACTGGTCGAAGGGTCCACTGTATTATTATTATTATTTTCTTTCTCAGTTTGTTTTGTTGGGTTTATCTTATTCAAACTTGGGCCAAAGTTATGGATGGCAAGATACTTCTTCACGTACAACAAAAAATGAAAGAAATCAGACCATAAATACGGAGTTCACTTTCCTCAGCCCATTAGCGGCCGCTTTAGCGGTATATTTTTGCATGGTTGTTATGGTTGTATTCTCATTTTTCGGTCCTCATTTGATAGATGGAAAGAATATAAGAAATAGATATGAATTTTCAGATTGCTTTCATGACGAAAAGTACCTGAAATTGCGCCACATTAGCAAAATGTTCTATTCTTTACGAAGAAGCTCAAGAGTAAACAATGACGTCACCGTTTCAAACCGTCCCGTCACTGCCAGTCTAAATTCCAGTACGGAGTTAAGAAAATGGATTGACATTATTTATACAATTATTACAATAATGCAGTAGTTTGCATAACAGTTACATCTTCTATTTTTTTTTTTGAATAAAAATTCCCAATTGGTAACAAGAGTAATATAAGAGGGGCCTGTAGCCATGACTTAATGAACAGAGAAACTTGTTATTTTAGGTGCCAGAATGTCTTGCATTGTATTTTTTTTATTTTTTTTGGTTTTTTTGGGTTTTGGGTATTTTATTTTTTATTTTTTTTTTTTTTTTTTATTCTGGACCTTATTATGAAAATTGGCATCTGTTTGAAATTTTGTGTGAAATCGGCCAAATTGCCAATTTCTGACCACTTTTATTCGGTAGTTGAAATAAGCGAATGGGCGGTTATCCTGTACTCAAGTTGACAGACCTAAAAGTACAGTGAGACCCTCATCTAGCGAATTTGCCATCCGATTAACGATAAATTCTGACTACGATTCATTTAAACTGCAAAAATTTTTGCCCTCGACTAGCGCTTAAAAACCCGACCAGCGCTTTTCGTTCCGTACCATACGCGTCCACTTTGGCCTAGCGCGGCCTCACTTGTCCCTTTGGTGCCAGTGTTAACAAGCCAGCCAGCCACCGCGGTTGCCTCCAAACATACAAAACTGGAACATTTCATATTATCACAGCCTTTTTAGTGATTGCACCAGCAAAAAAGTCACCATGGCCCCAAAGAAAGCTTCTAGGTGCCAACCCTACAAGCAAAAAGGGTGAGAATTACTATGGAGATGAAGAAAGAGATCATATGCTAAATTATGAAAAGTGGAGTGCGTATCTCTGAGCTTGTCAGTTGTATAATAAACCCCATCAACCATCGCTATTTATTGGTGGCCAAGAAAACGGCTATCAAGGAAGCTGTACTTGCCAAAGGTGCAACTATGTTTTTCGAGAAACTTAGATCGCAAGTACTCGAAGATGTTGAAGACTGTTATTGGTGTGATGAAAATGAGAAACAATAGCAGGAGACAGCATCTCTCAAGCGAATCATATGTGAAAAGGCTAGGAATTTGCATGAGATTTAATTAAAAAAAATGCCAGCAACTAGTGATGTGAGTGAATTATTAAGGCCCATCAAAGGTTGGTTTTTAAGAGATTTTAAGAAGCGTAGTGCATTCATCAGTGTGATAAGGCATGGTGAGACAGACAGTTCGGACGCACAAACGCGGCTGAATATATGTGCAGGATTTTCAAGGAGTACATAGACAGTGAAGGACTGAAAACCTGAACAAGTGTTTTAAAATTGTGACGAAACAGGCCTTTTTTGGAAGAAAATGCCAAGCAGAACGTACAATTACTCCAGGAAGGGAAAAGGCAATCTCCGCAGACATAAGCCGTATGAAATACAGGTTTTACTTTTTTGATGTGTGGCCAATGCCAGTGGTGAATATGCAAAGTGAAGCCTTTATTGGTGTATCACTCTGAAACCCCCAGAGTGTTCATGAAAAACAATGTCCTCAAGACTAATTTGTGTGTGCTGTGGAGGGCCAAACAGTAAGGCATCTGTCACTAGGGAACTTTTTCTATGACTGATACAACCCAGCATTTGCCCCGATGTGAAATTACCTAATAAGAAAAGAAATTAGACCTTAAGTGCCTCCTGGTATTAGACAATGTCCCCTGGTCATCCTACAGATGTGTGCAAGCTACGTTCTAGGACAATTAGCCTCATTAAGGTGAAGTTTTTGCCATCCTAATACCACACTCTCCTGCAGCCCATGGACCAGCAGGTTCATTTCCAACTTCAAGAAACTGTAACACAAAAGCTATGTTTTGAAAGGTGCTTTGAGTGACCTCAGAAACAACTGACTCTAATTAGAGTTTTGGAAAGATCATTTTATACCATCCTCAATTGTGTAAACATTATATAAGGCTTGGGAGGAAGGTGACTAAGAGGACATTGAAACTCTGCTTGGAAAAAACTGTGGCCAGAATGTGTAGACAAAAGGGATTTTGAAGGTTTTGAGGCTAACCCCTGAGGAATCCTATGCTATTGAGGAATTCACATTGTGCATTGGGAAAGGTCCTTGGGGTTGGAGTTAGTGGGGATGATTTGAAGAGTTGGTTGGTGGAGGACAGTGAAGAACTAACCACTGATGAGCTGCTAATCATACTTGAACAGCAAGAGGGCAGACTGAGGAAACTGCTTCGGAGGCGATGGGGAGAGAAATTGAAGAAGTTTTCCCCTACTTTCATAAGATTAAGAAATCTGTGCAATGTTAACCAGTTTCCCTGATTCCCCTCACTAAATATAAACCTGCTCACACTCCAACAGCTTCATCAAGTCCCGAAAAACCATTGCTCCATTCACTCGTATCCTAAGACGTCATGCTCGCTTGCTGAAGTCCCAATCTCCGCTCTCGCCCACGAGACCCTCCTTTACCCCCTCCATCCCAACCTTTTCGGAGGACAACCCCTCTCGCCTTCCTTCCCCTACAGATTTATACGCTCTCCTTGTCATTGTACTTGATCCATTCTCTCTAAATACCCAAACTTCCTCAACAACCCCTCTTCATCCCTCGACTAATAACTTTTAATACTCCACACCTTCTAATTTGTTTCCCCCACTTGATTCTCTGCAATAATATTTACAACAACACATTGCCCCTTAGACAGGACATCTCACAACTGCCTCCTGGCTGCAGCATTTTACCAACCCAAGTTTTCACACCCATGTCAGAATGCTGGTAATCCTCTATACTTTCATACATTCACCTTCTTTTCCTCACATTGATAACATTTTTTTGTCCTCCCCACAATACCTCAGTGCACCACTCACCTTTTTATTACCGTCCACATTCTGTGGTTTTAACCATCATCCTTCATAAACCCATCTGCAGACACATCAACTCTCCAAATATCTGAAATCATTCACATCTTCCATACTCCTTTCTCTCCAATGTGATTACCCCCCTCAAGGAAGGTTCCATGATGTTGGTGAGGGGCTCTTGATTTGGGAATGTGGTCTAGTGCTCCAGTTCCCCGAAAAGCCTTGAATGCCTTCCACATTCCCCCCCCCCCAGGCCGCTGTATAATCCTCCGGGTTTAGCGCTTTTCCCCCCCCTTGATTATAATAAAATAATAATCCACTGTGATATCCCAATTTTGTCTTTACAACCCCTTTGTAGCGGTCGACATGCCCTCCCGAAACTCAGTTCTCATAGGGCGGCCAAATTTAAAAAAAAAAAAAAAATTATTTTTCTCTTATGAAAAGAATATAGAATCTTTTCCCGATCATAAAGACACCAAAGTTTGAAATTTGATAGAAAACTTACGGAATAGCCTCTCGCAAAGTTAGCGGTCTCGGCGATGTTTTACCGCATCGGCGATTTTGCCACTTTGAGCCCCATTTTCGGCCAATTTCACTGTACAGTCGACAAAAAACATGAATATTTCGCTAGAAACTCCATTTTTTTCTATCGAATGGGTGCAAGAAACCACTCATTTATGAAATTCAACTATCCAGTACAGTGGTCAAATTTTAGGCAAATTTTGCCAATTTCCCCACAAATTTCCAAAAGAGCACAAATTTCCGAATAGGGTCCAGAATAAACAAGAGAAAGACATTCCTAGCACTATAAATGACATGTTCTCTAGTCATTAGTAACGTCTCAAGGCCCCTCTTAAATTCTTTTGCTTTCCACTTTGAATTTTTTTTTTCACAAAAAAATAGAAGATTTACTGTTATGCAGACTACTGCATTTAGTGTAAAATTACACACAGTGTGTATCGGGGCTGATATTATTGGTGCACTTTGTGAGAAAGAATATTAGACTCACAGTTGACGTGTAATGCACGCTTGGCACGATTGTGACTTTGAAGTTTTGGTAAAAAACGAACATTTCTGCTACTTTGAGCTCAAATTCAAGGCACTTTAGGATTCTTTGTAAAACCAGTCAAAAAAATCATCTAATTTCTGTAATTAGTGTCTTCCATTCTATAAAATGAGACCAAGAAAACTAGAATACAACAATAAATACCATACGAAAATACACCTGCAAAAGTCCGCTATTTATTATAACAAAAAAATGGTGACAGTTTTTTTTTTACTCATTATGCACTGATGCTGCAGATTTTTTTTTTAGACTGTGCACACTGACCTCATAAAGACCCATTCTTTCATTTGAAGGCCTACCAGCTTCTCTTTCCTTCTTCCCTTTCCTACCCTCTCCCACTAAATTTGTAGGCGCTAGAATTTATGAGTTACTAGTACTCAAAAACCGTTCAAAAAACCCCTACGGCTAAGACGTAGCTAGTAAGACGAAAACCTCAAAGTGTTTAAAATCATTTTAATACCCTCATCACCTTACTCTTTTTACTGTGTTCACTTTTCAACATTCTACCTTACACACACACTTCCCCAAACTCATACATAACCTTTGCAACTTTCTTAGAATCACCCATAAGCACAGTCAACATCAGCAAAAAGAAACGTATTGTCAACCTCCCAATTTTGTATTTGCTTCCCCATAAATTAATCCCCCCCCTTCTCCCCAACACCCTTTGCAATTTATTTTCTTTTAAAACAACCCCATCTATAACTAATAAATTAAACAAAACCACGCGATTGGGGACATTACACATTCTTGTCTGAGACCTACTTTTTATGACTGGAAGTAATCTCCCTCTCTTCTACACACCCTAACCTGAGCACTCACTATCCACATAAAAAACTCTTTTACAGATTTAGTAACTACTACCTATTCCATATAATTTCAACATCGGTCACATTGCTCCCCTATCTACTCTATCATATGCCTTTTCGAAATCCATAAATGCACTTAAAACTACACTACCTATTATCTAAATACTCTACACATATATGCATCAATGTAAACACTTTGATCTACACATCCCTACCCACTCAAAGCCTCTTGCTCATCCAACAGTCCTACCTGTCTTACCTCTATCGTACACTTTTCCTGGTATACCAGTAAACTACTACTTTCTTCTAATCAACAAATCGGCCGTTTCCCACTGAGCAGGGTTGACCCAAAGAGAAATAACAAAAGTACTGGTAAACTTGTATCCTCTATAATTTTTATCAATCTCTTTTGTCCCCTTCCATAATACAAAGAACATAACGATGATCTCTGCTAATCCCAGGTACCTTCCCTCTTCCATACATTTTATTAACCCTTTGAGGGTCGACCAGGCCCTATCCGAAACTCGTTCTCTAGGGTCGGCCAAATTTATAAAAAAAAAAATTAATTTCTCTTATGAAAAGATAAGAATCTTTTCGCCGATCATAAAGAACAAAATGTTTTGAAATTGTTGATAGAAAACTTACGACTTATGCTCTTCGCAAAGTTAACGGTCCTCGGCGATGTTTACGCATCGGCGATTTTGCCCACTTTAGCCCATTTTCGGCCAATTTCACAGTACTAGTCGACAAAAAAAATCATGAATATTATTTCGCTAGAACTAACATTCCCATTTTTTCTATCGAATGGGAGCAAGAAAACCACTCATTTATGAAATTCAAACTATCCAATACAGTGGTCAAGAATTTAGCATTTTGGGCCAATTTCACACAAATTTTTCAAAAGATGCCAAATTCCCCGAATAGGGTCCAGAATAAACAAGAAAACATTCCTGGCACTAAAATGACATTTCCCTCTGGTCATTAGTCACGAGCTCAAGGCCCCTCTTATATTCTTTGGCTTTCCACACTTTGAAGTTTTTTTTAATCTCACAAAAAATAGAAATTTACTGGTTATGCAGACTACTGCATTAGTGTAAGTAAATTGTATAAATATAATTGGTCACTGTGAAAGAATATTAGACTCACCAGTTGACGTGTAATTAGCAGCTTGGCACAATTTGTTTACTCTTTTGAAGTTTTGGTAAAAATCGAACATTTCTGCTACTTTGAGCTCAATTTCAAGGCACTTTTCTTTGTAAAAACCAGTCAAAATCATCTCAATTTCTGTAATATGTCTTCCATTCATAAAAACGAGACCAAGAAAAAACCTAGAATACCACAATAAATTACCATACAAAAATACACTGCAAAGTCGCTGATTTATTAAAAAAAAACAAAAAAATGGTCAAATTTTTTTTTTTCTCATATAGCAACTTGTGTGCTGCAGGATTTTTTTTAGAGACTGTGCACCACTGACCACTAAACCCATTCTTTCATATGAAGGCCTACCAGCTTTCTCCCACTAGAATTTGAGGCCCTAGAATTTATGAGTACTATACGTCAAAAACCCTACACTAACGGTACTATACGACGAAAACCCCTCAAAGGTTAAACAAAAAATAACCAACAACTCCAACACTATATCTCCACCCTCTGCTTTTAACATTTCTGTCATGATCCCGTCAGTTCCTGCTGCTTTGGCCCCCTATTCATTCTACGTATGCCTGCAAGCATCCCCCACAATCACATCCTGTTCTGTTCCACTCCTAAAAAAGATGTAAAACCTCCCTTGTCAGTGCATGAAATGAACTATCTCACTTTCTTCATCATATCGACATTTAAAATTTTCCTCTAAATATCCCCACACCATCTACCCAATACTTCCCAGCTCCCCATCTACTAGAGCTTACACTCTGATTTTAAAAGTGACAAATCCATTCATTCCCTAGGCTTTCTTACTTGTTTATCTCACTCCAAAAATTTTTTTCTTGTTTTTCATTAAAATTTCTTGACAGTGACTACTCACCCACTCTATCAATCTCTCCTTTTGCACTTTCTCACCACTGTCTTCACCTTTCTTTTAACTCTCCATGTAACTTCCACTTCTTCTTATAAAAACACCTTCTGTTTTGTAAAAACTTTCTCATAAGCTACCTTTCCTCCTTTATTGCACACCCTTAACTCATCATTCCACCAATCAACTCCTAGTATCCTCCTCACCCCCTACCCTCCTGAAAGCCCACAAATCTTCCTGCCCCACATTCTAAATACTGCAGTTTTAAACCATTCCAACCTCCTCAACCCCCCTCTCCCACTACTCATACTTGCAACCAGCCCACCCTTTCTGCCAATAGTTGCTTATATCTCACCCTAACTTCCTCCTCCCTAGGTTTATATTAACTTTCACCTCTCCTTACTTGTTGTTTCCATTTTTCTTTCGTCCATCTTCTCACTCTAACTGTAGCTACAACTAATATTTGATCCAATATATCAGTTGCACCTCTAAAACATGTACATCCAGAATGCAACACCATCAACCTTTTATCCCACCAATACATATCTAAACAAACTACTTTCATTACATGCTATATCATACCTTGTATACTGTATTTATCCTTTTTTTTTTTCATAAAATATTATATTACTTATTACCAGGAGGCCTGGTCACAGAAACCCCGGGCCGCGGGGGCCCGTAGACCCCCGGAACTTCTCCCAGGTAAACTCCAGGTAAACCTCTTTCTACACATTAGCTCAAATTAAAAGGTCTCCCCAATTTTCATTTACCTCTGGCCTCCCCAAATTTAAACCACTACCCCTCCACAGCATTTTGTCCCACTCTAGCATTGGAAATCCCGAACCACAAGTACAGTGGACCCCCTCATAACGATTACCTCCGATTGCGACAATTATGTAATTATTTATGTAAGTGCGTTTTGACGTGTATGTTTTGGGGGTCTGAAATGGACTAAACTACTTCACAATATTTCTTATGGGAACAAATTCGGTCCAGTACTGGGCACCTGAACAAACTTCCGGAGTGAAAAAATAACGTACTTGGGTGTCCACTGTATTGGTTCAAAACTCCCCCCACAACACCAATGTTTCCCAAAATCCTCTCTTTCTCTTCCTCTACACTTCTTGTCTCTCCAGTGGCATAAATGCTTATAAACCCACTTTTCACATCCAACCCTTAATTTTACTCCACCTAACCTTGGAATTAATACATGTTATATTCCCTCTTTTCCTGCCTAGCTTATCCTTCAACCATTTTTGCTACTCCTTCTTTGGTAATAACTCTTGAGTTTGAAACCCCTGATCTAATACCATTATTTCTCCCCAACTGAAACTCCTCCCACCCCTTTCAGCTTTGTTTCACTTAAAGCAGGACATCCTGCTTCTTCTCATTTTAACATCCAACAATCCTCTCTTTCTTATTATCAATTCACAAACATCCACACACATTCAAACATTCCGACTTTGATGGTTTTTTTTTCTTTTTTGTAGGCTAACAGTTAAAGGGTTAACTAGCCCCATTTTCCCCAGCATTTTACTTGACTTAGAACATGTATGTCTTACGGGAGGATAAGATTCTTTTTCCTCCCTTCCATGATAAAAAAGGAAAAGCACGAAGAACAGGAACTATTAAGATAAAATCAAAGAATATTCAGATGAATTGTATATGTTAAACATGTACATTTATGTGCAGTGTGACCTAATGTAACTAGAAGTAACAAGACATACCTGAAATCTTGCATGTTTAGAGACAGAAAAAATGACACCATCAATCCTACCATTCAGTAAAAACAATTACAGGCCTCCATCCAAATCCGGCATCATTGGGACCTGTAGTGTGCCGGTTTAACTGGATTTTGCCAAATTACAGAATGTATATGTTAGAATACACTTAATAAAATTAACCAACTTGACTTACCAGTTATTTGAACATGGCAAAATCGAACATTTCGCTACTTAGAGCTCAAATTTCAAGGTACTCTTGTCGTTATGAAAGCAATCAAAATCATGTCTATTTCTGTAATATAATCTTCCATTCAATCAAATGAGTCCAAAAAATGAGAATAACAACCATAAACACCATCTGAAAATATACTGCAAAGAGGCGGCTAATGGCTGAGAAGTGAACTCGCTTATTTATCACCGGTCTTTTTTATTTTTGTTGTACGTGAAGAAGCATCTTTCCATCTTACATTCTCCAAGTTTTCAATGATATAGCCAAACAAACAACCGAGAAAAAAAATATTTAAAAAATCATATAAGGCAAGCCCAACCCAGGCACTAAAATGCGTCACTTTGTCTGACTTTTCTGGGTTATCCGCAGGTTCTCTATACATAACAGCTATGTATGATAACTATGTAACTGTATTGTGTATACTGAATAAACTTATTTACAAGTGGACCCTCAACCAGCGATATTAATCCGTTCCTATAGCTCATCGTTAGTAAATAAACCGTTAATCAAGTTAATTTTCCCCATAGAAATATGGAAATCAAATTAATCTGTGCAAGACACCCAAAAGTATTGAAAAAAAAAAATTTTTAACCACAAGATTATTAATTTTAATACACAAACTGAGAGAGTTACATGCACAGATACATGACACTTTACCTTATTGAAGATCTGGTGATGATTGATGGGATGGGAGGAGGGGAGAACGTTATCTCTTACGTTTAGAAGGGGAATCCCCTTCCATTACACTTGATCAGCAATCTTTTTCTGGGGTTACTTTCCTTGTTCTTTTAATGCCACTAGGATCCACTTGAGAGTCCTTGGACTTCTTGTCGCACAACATATCTGTCCATAGAGGCCTGTACCTCTCGTTCCCTTTATGACTTATCCAAAGTGGTTCACAACATTGTTCAGTGTAACAGGTTGCCAACACTGCTGCAGTACTTGTCAGGGTGATTATCATCCATAAAGCTTTGCACTTAAGCCACATTGCTACAGATTACCTTTCTTAGAAGTAGGCAACTTCTTCAATTTCTCTCCCCTCCTCCGAAGCAGTTTCCTCAGGTCTGCCCTCTTTGCTGTTCAAGGATGACTAGCAGCTCATCAGTGGTTAGTTCTCAACTTTCCTCCACCACCAACTCTTCCACATCCTCCCCCTAACTTCCCAACCCCAAGGACTCCCCAATGCCACAATGGATTTCCCTCAACTAGCATAGGATCTCAGGGTTAGCCTCAAACCCTCAAAATCCCTTTTGTGACAACACATTCTGGCCACAGTTTTTCCAACAGAGTTCAATGTCCCTTAGTCCACTTCTCCTCCCAAGCCTTACCTATAATGTTCACACAATGAGGATGGTAAAATGATCTTTCCAAAACTCATATTAGAGTCAGTTGAGTTTTCTGAGGTCACTACAAACCACCTTTCAAACATAGCTTTTGTGTACAGTTTTCTGAAGTTGGAAATAACCTCTGGTCCCATGGTCTGTCAGGAGAGGAGTGGTATTATGGAGGCAAAAACTTCACCTTAATGAAGCTAATGTCCCTAGAAGTAGCTCTTCCACATCTGTAGATGACCAGGGGCATTGTCTAATACCAGGAGGCACTTAGGACTAATTTCTTTTCAATTAGGTAATTTTCACATCGGGGGCAAATGCATGGTTGTAACCAGTCATAGAAAAAGTCCCTATGACAGATGCCTTACTGTTTTCCCTCCACCAGCACACACAAATTAGTCCTTGAGGACATTGTTTTCCTGAACACTCTGGGGGTTTCAGAGTGGATACACCAATAGAAAGGCTTTCACTTTTTGCAATCACCACTGGCATTGCACAAACATCAACAAAGTAAACCTGTCTTCATAGGCTTATGTCCTGGGAGTGCCTTTTCCTCCTGAGTAATGTACGTTCCTGCTTGGCATTTTCTCCAAAAACAGGCCCTGTTTTTCGTCACAATTAAACACTTGTTTCAGGTTTCAGTCCTTCACTGTCTATGTACTCCTTGAAATCCGCACATATTTTTCAGCCGCTTTGGGTCCGGAACTGGCAGCCTCACCATGCCTTATCACACTATGAATGCCACTACGCTTCTTAAATCTCTTAAACCAACCTTTGCTGGCCTTAAATTACTCACATCACTAGTCGCGCATTTTTTTTAATTAAATCGTCATGCAAAATCCTAGCCTTTTTTCACATATGATCGCTTGAGTAGATGCTGAGTCCCTGCTCTCTGTTTCCTCATTTACCACACAAATAACAGTCTCTCAACATCTTCGAGTACTTGCGATCCGGGGGGGGGGGGCTCAGATTCGAAAACATAGTTGCACCTTTGCAAGTACAGCTCCTTGATTGCCGTTTTCTTGGCCACAATAAAGCGATGGTTTGATTGGGGGTTTATTATACAACCTGACCAGCTCATAGATACGCCCCCACTTTCATATTTATCAATGATCTCTTTCTTCATCTCCATAGTAATTTCTCACTACCCTTTTTGCTGTAGGTTTGGCACTAGAAGCTTACTTGGTTGGGGCCCATGGGTGACTTTATTTTTTTTTTTTTTTTTGCAGGTGTCAATCACTAAAATGGCTGTGATAATATATAATGAAATGTTTCAGTTGTTTGTATGTTTGGAGGCAACCGCGGTGGCTGGCTGGCTTGTAAACACTGGCACCAATGGACAAGTTGAGCGCGCCTCAGGCCAAAGTGGGACGCTTATGGTAGAACGAAAAGCGCTGGTCGGGTTTTTAGCCTAGTCGAGGGCAAAAATTTTGCGTTTAAAATGAATCGCTAGTCAGATTTATAATCCGTAATTCGATGCAATCGCTAGTTGAGGGTTTTCCAACTGTAACTTTTAGTCTGTCAACTGATACAGGAAACCGCCCTTCGCTTATTTTCAACTACCGAATAAAGTAGCATAGAAATTGGCAATTTTGGCCGATTTCACACAAATTTCAACAGACCAATTTTCAAAATAAGGTCCAGAAAAAACAATGCAGACATTCCTGGCAACTAAAATAACATGTTTTCTCTGTTCATTAGTCCAATGCTACAGTCCCTCTTATATTACCTCCTTGCTTACCATTTTGGAATTTTTATTCAAAAAAAAAAAATAGAAGATTACTGTTAGCAAACTACTGCATTATTGTAATTAATTGTATAAATTAAAATGTCCAATCCAATTCTTAACTCCGTACTGGAATTTAGACAGGCAGGCGTACAGGTTTTGAACGGTGAACGTCATTTGTTTTACTCTTGAAGACTTCGCTAAAGAATAGAACATTTTTGCTACTGTGTAGCGCAATTTCAAGGTACTTTTCGTCATGAAAGCAATCAAAATCAATATTCTAATTCTGTAATATATCTTTCATTTCTATTCAAATGAGACAAAAAATGAGAATACAACCATAACAACCATTGCATAAAATAAAAATAACCCCCCTCCGCCAAGAAGCGGCCGCTAATGCTGAGTAAGTGAACTCCGCTATTTATGGTCTTGATTTCCTTTCATTTTGTTGTATACGTGAAGAAGTATCTAGCCATCATACATTGTGCCCAAGTTTTAGAATAGAGATAAACCCAACAAACAACTGAGAAAATAAATAATAAAAATACAGTGGACCCTCGACCAGTGATATAAATCCGTTCCTGAGGAGCTTATCCTTAATCGAAATTATCGTATCGAGTTAAATTTTCCCCCATAAGAATAATTAAAATCAAATTAATCCGTTCCTGACAACCCCCACAGTATTGAAAAAAAATTTTTTAACAATAACTCACATGAAATAATAATTTTAATACACACGCACTGAAGAAGGACATGCACAGTAGACACTTACCTTTATTGTAAGAGTCTGGTGATGATTTGTGGGATGGGAGGAGGAGAGTGTTGATTCCTTCTTAGTGTTTAGAAGGGGAATCCCCCTTCCATTAGGACCTGAGTTAGCAAGCCTTTTTTCCAGGGGTTACATTCCCTTGTTCTTTTAATGCCACTAGGACCACTTACAGAGACCCCTCCACTGGACTTCTGTCGCACAACATATCTGTCCATAGAGGGCCTGTACCTCCCGTTCCCTAATGACATTTACTAAAGTGTTTCACAACATTGTCAGTTACAGGTTGCCACACGGGTTGCAGTAGCTGTGTCAGGGTGATTATAACCATAAAGGTTTGCAACTTTAAGAAGCCACATTGCACAGATTTCCTTAATCTTAGAAGTAGGCAACTTCTTCAATTTCATCTATCTCCTCCGTCCGAAGCAGTTCCCTCAGTGGGCACTCATGCTGATGAGATGATCTAGCAGCTCATCAGTGGGTTAGTTCTTCAATTGTCCTCCTTCCACCAACATCTTCCCACATCCTCCCCACTAACCTCCACCCTCAAGGACTTCCCCAATGCCACAATGGATTCCTCAGCTGGCCTTAGAATTCTCAGGGTTAGCCTCAAACCCTTCAAAAGGTCCCTTTTGGTCTTACACATTCTGGCCACAGGTTTTTTCCAAGGCAGAGTTCAAGGTCCTCTTAGTCCCCACTTCCTCCCAAGCCTTACCTAAAATTTCTTACACGGTTGAAGAGATGCGAAAGTGATTCTTTCTAAAACCTCTTAGAGTCAGTTGAGTTTCTGAGGTCACTAACAAAACACCTTTCAAACATAGCTTTTGTTTACCAGAGTTTCTTGAAATTGGAAATGTCCTGCTGGTCCATGGCTGCAGGAGAGGAATGGTATTAGGAGGCAAAAAACTCTACACATAATCCGTTATTTGTGATAAACTATAGTAGAGGAAAATAACCTTTTGTTGTTTCATGGTTTATGGTGGAAGTACGAGTGTACAGGTCTCCCTCAACATTCGCGAGGGCTAGGGGATCAAGAGCTCGCGAATGTTGAAAAAACCGTGAATGTTTGGTGCCGCCAAAATATTGTAGGGATATAGATTACAAATACTGCTTCCTTAAAACTTGTTGAACCAATGAACTAATCATAAAATACACAAAACGTCATAAATTGTATAAATATATACGATGTTATCTTTAATATTAATAACGTATGTTATTTAATAACATTATGTTATTAAATAACTCCACAGAACTCTCACTTCCACCACTTGGCCTCACCAATCCCTCTACCACTCCTGCGAGTACTACCCAACTACTAATCCAACCCCTCCCCCCCCCCGCCCCCCCATGCCGCCCTCCCTACAACTCCCCCCCCCCACTTATATTATCGATTAAAAATAAAATAAACCAACAAATCACAACCCCCCCCCCCTCCCTCCACCCCACCATACCCCCCCCACCCCCCACAAGCCCATCCATATCAACAAAATTCCATTCACAATTCCCTTATAATCTCCTTTTTATCGTTATTCCACCTTATAAACCCCAATCCCCCCCTCCCCTCCCACTCCCCCAAACACCACCAAATCACCACCACCCCCCACACCACCACCACCACCATACCACCACCACCACCACCACCACCACGCACCCTCATTGGCCCAATCCTCCACACACCACCCCGCACCCCCCACCCCTGGCTCTTTCTTCGTCTTCCCCTCTCTCTCTAACATCCCAATACACTAGCTAACAACAACAACACTAATACAACAACCCTACAACAACAACCACAAGATCATATAAAAAGCAAAGTATAAAAGTTCTATTCTTTGCTGTGTTCAAGAGTAAACAACATTATGACACCGTTCAAACACCTTTCCTAATAGCCATACCAATCTGCAGTCATGAATGAGTTTAACATTATTTATTCTAGTAGTTTAATAGCAAATAATGAACAAAGCAAAACACTCACCACACTGAGTGGTGGAGGTCTGGCTGCCAAGTAGCGGGGGTCGGAGAGAGGATAGTAGGGACTCCGCAGTAGTGTTGTAAGGCATTGGTGGAGGCAGTGTGGAGTCTGTTGTTATTTAATAACATACATTATGAAATAACATACGTTATTAAAGCATAACATGTAGATATTTAGTACCAATTTAGGACGTTTTCGTGTATTTTATGATTATTCATGTGTTCAACAAGTTAAGGAAGCATATTGTAAATATATTTCCTTTCCCTACAATATATGGGGCAAATCCAAACATTCAAGGTTTATCAACATTCGCGAGCTCTGATCCCCTAGCCCTCGCGAATGTTGAGGGAGACCTTACACTCGTACTCCACCTTAAACATGAAACAAAAAAGTGATTTTCTCTCTATAGATTAACACACATAACGGCATATGTGTAGAGTTTTTTGCCTCCTAATACATTCCTCTCCTGCAGCCCATGGACCAAGCAGGTTCATTTCAATTTCAAGAAACTGTACACAAAAGCCTATTTTTTGAAAGTTGCATTGTAGTGACCTCAGAAACTCAACTGACTCTAAGAGAGTTTTTTTTAGAAAGATCACTTTAGCATCTTCAACATGTGTAAAAAATTAAGGTAAGGCTTGGGAGGGAATGACTAAGAAGGACCTAGAACTCTGCTTGGAAAAAACTGTGGCCAGAATGTGGTAGACAAAAGGGTTTTTGAAGGGTTTGAGGCCTAACCCTGAGAATTCTAAGCCATCTGCTGAGGAATCCATTGTGGCATTGGGGAAGTCCTTGGGGTTGGAGTTAGTGGGGAGAGATGTGGAAGAGTTGGTGAGGAGGACAAGAAGAACTAACCACTAGATGGCTGCTAGATCAATCTTCATCAGCATGAGCCACACCTTGAGGAAACTGCTTCGGAGGAGAGATAGAGAAATTGAAGAAGTTACCTACTTCTAAGATTAAGGAAATCTGTTGCAATGTGGCTTAAAGTCAAAACTTATGTATGTTAATCACCCTGACACACTACTCACCCGTGTTGCAACCTGTAACACTGACAATGTGTGGAAAACACTTTAGAAATGGTCATAGGGAACGGGAGGTACAGGCCTCTATGGACAGATAATTTGTTGCGAACAGAAGTCCAGTGACTCTGAAGCTGGTCCAGTGGCATTAAAAGAACAAGGGAAGTAAAAACCCCGTAAAAATGCTTGCTAACCTCAAGTCCTAATGGAAGGGGATTCCCCCTTCTAAACACTAAGAAGATCAACACTCTCTCCCTCCTCCCATCCCCATCAATCATCACCAACTTCAATAAAGGTAAGGTCTAAACTGTGCAGTCTTCTCAGTGCGTGTGTATTAAAATTTAAATATTTTAAATATTTCATGTGGTAAAAAATTTTTTTTGTTCAGAATACTTTTGGGGTTTCAGAACGGATAATTTGATTTCCATTTTTCTTATGGGGAAAATTAACTCGACTAACGATAATTTCGATTAATGATAACTCTCAGGAACGGATTAATTATCACTGGTCGAAGGGTCCACTGTATTATTATTATTATTTTCTTTCTCAGTTTGTTTTGTTGGGTTTATCTTATTCAAACTTGGGCCAAAGTTATGGATGGCAAGATACTTCTTCACGTACAACAAAAAATGAAAGAAATCAGACCATAAATACGGAGTTCACTTTCCTCAGCCCATTAGCGGCCGCTTTAGCGGTATATTTTTGCATGGTTGTTATGGTTGTATTCTCATTTTTCGGTCCTCATTTGATAGATGGAAAGAATATAAGAAATAGATATGAATTTTCAGATTGCTTTCATGACGAAAAGTACCTGAAATTGCGCCACATTAGCAAAATGTTCTATTCTTTACGAAGAAGCTCAAGAGTAAACAATGACGTCACCGTTTCAAACCGTCCCGTCACTGCCAGTCTAAATTCCAGTACGGAGTTAAGAAAATGGATTGACATTATTTATACAATTATTACAATAATGCAGTAGTTTGCATAACAGTTACATCTTCTATTTTTTTTTTTGAATAAAAATTCCCAATTGGTAACAAGAGTAATATAAGAGGGGCCTGTAGCCATGACTTAATGAACAGAGAAACTTGTTATTTTAGGTGCCAGAATGTCTTGCATTGTATTTTTTTTATTTTTTTTGGTTTTTTTGGGTTTTGGGTATTTTATTTTTTATTTTTTTTTTTTTTTTTTATTCTGGACCTTATTATGAAAATTGGCATCTGTTTGAAATTTTGTGTGAAATCGGCCAAATTGCCAATTTCTGACCACTTTTATTCGGTAGTTGAAATAAGCGAATGGGCGGTTATCCTGTACTCAAGTTGACAGACCTAAAAGTACAGTGAGACCCTCATCTAGCGAATTTGCCATCCGATTAACGATAAATTCTGACTACGATTCATTTAAACTGCAAAAATTTTTGCCCTCGACTAGCGCTTAAAAACCCGACCAGCGCTTTTCGTTCCGTACCATACGCGTCCACTTTGGCCTAGCGCGGCCTCACTTGTCCCTTTGGTGCCAGTGTTAACAAGCCAGCCAGCCACCGCGGTTGCCTCCAAACATACAAAACTGGAACATTTCATATTATCACAGCCTTTTTAGTGATTGCACCAGCAAAAAAGTCACCATGGCCCCAAAGAAAGCTTCTAGGTGCCAACCCTACAAGCAAAAAGGGTGAGAATTACTATGGAGATGAAGAAAGAGATCATATGCTAAATTATGAAAAGTGGAGTGCGTATCTCTGAGCTTGTCAGTTGTATAATAAACCCCATCAACCATCGCTATTTATTGGTGGCCAAGAAAACGGCTATCAAGGAAGCTGTACTTGCCAAAGGTGCAACTATGTTTTTCGAGAAACTTAGATCGCAAGTACTCGAAGATGTTGAAGACTGTTATTGGTGTGATGAAAATGAGAAACAATAGCAGGAGACAGCATCTCTCAAGCGAATCATATGTGAAAAGGCTAGGAATTTGCATGAGATTTAATTAAAAAAAATGCCAGCAACTAGTGATGTGAGTGAATTATTAAGGCCCATCAAAGGTTGGTTTTTAAGAGATTTTAAGAAGCGTAGTGCATTCATCAGTGTGATAAGGCATGGTGAGACAGACAGTTCGGACGCACAAACGCGGCTGAATATATGTGCAGGATTTTCAAGGAGTACATAGACAGTGAAGGACTGAAAACCTGAACAAGTGTTTTAAAATTGTGACGAAACAGGCCTTTTTTGGAAGAAAATGCCAAGCAGAACGTACAATTACTCCAGGAAGGGAAAAGGCAATCTCCGCAGACATAAGCCGTATGAAATACAGGTTTTACTTTTTTGATGTGTGGCCAATGCCAGTGGTGAATATGCAAAGTGAAGCCTTTATTGGTGTATCACTCTGAAACCCCCAGAGTGTTCATGAAAAACAATGTCCTCAAGACTAATTTGTGTGTGCTGTGGAGGGCCAAACAGTAAGGCATCTGTCACTAGGGAACTTTTTCTATGACTGATACAACCCAGCATTTGCCCCGATGTGAAATTACCTAATAAGAAAAGAAATTAGACCTTAAGTGCCTCCTGGTATTAGACAATGTCCCCTGGTCATCCTACAGATGTGTGCAAGCTACGTTCTAGGACAATTAGCCTCATTAAGGTGAAGTTTTTGCCATCCTAATACCACACTCTCCTGCAGCCCATGGACCAGCAGGTTCATTTCCAACTTCAAGAAACTGTAACACAAAAGCTATGTTTTGAAAGGTGCTTTGAGTGACCTCAGAAACAACTGACTCTAATTAGAGTTTTGGAAAGATCATTTTATACCATCCTCAATTGTGTAAACATTATATAAGGCTTGGGAGGAAGGTGACTAAGAGGACATTGAAACTCTGCTTGGAAAAAACTGTGGCCAGAATGTGTAGACAAAAGGGATTTTGAAGGTTTTGAGGCTAACCCCTGAGGAATCCTATGCTATTGAGGAATTCACATTGTGCATTGGGAAAGGTCCTTGGGGTTGGAGTTAGTGGGGATGATTTGAAGAGTTGGTTGGTGGAGGACAGTGAAGAACTAACCACTGATGAGCTGCTAATCATACTTGAACAGCAAGAGGGCAGACTGAGGAAACTGCTTCGGAGGCGATGGGGAGAGAAATTGAAGAAGTTTTCCCCTACTTTCATAAGATTAAGAAATCTGTGCAATGTGAGCCACCCCTGAGAGAAGGACAAGCAGACGAAAGACAGACACACACAGGGCAACAAAAGACAGCTGGTACATGGAAAGAAAGGTTACAAAAGCTATGTTTGGGGCACGTAAAAAATAGGTCGGGCAAATTATAGGAGGATTTGAGAAGTCATTTTAGTGCCCTTCTCTATTCATAAAAACATAAAAAGGGGGAACACTGCGCAGGCCTTTTGGGCCCCAAACTGGGCACCTTCTCAAATCCATCCATCCAATACTTTTTGTCCAACCTTTTTTTGTGCCCCCAACCATATTTTTTTTGTAACCTTTTTAATTTATGTCCACTGCAAATGTTCACGGAAATAAACAACTGTTTTATTGTGCAAGTGTTTCTCCTGACTCCCAACTCCAACCATAAGGCTTATTATCCCTTTTTTTGTCACTCTTAGAAGAAAGGGATCTAGCGGAGGGAAAAAGAAAATATTACTCGTAGCTTACAAAACACAAAAAAAAAGGGTTTTTTTCAAGAAAAATAATATTCCCGAGTACTTAGGTATCGAGCACTTCAGTTTTTACAGGGAAATAAGTTATTCACGTATTTTGAAAAAATCAATCAATAAAAAAAGAATGGTTTGAAGTGATTTTACAACAAACAAAAAGAAATTGTTTTACAATTTTAAGATTTAATTTTGAATATCCTTATGGGCAATTTTCTAAGGTTCGACTTACGCCTTGTTTAAAACCCCGGGGTCGGAACCAAGCCATTGAAAAGCGGGAGGGTACCCTAAAACACCCCCTCTGGTTTTTTTCTGTTTTCTTACTATTTCTTTTTTTTGTTTATTTCCCTTATCTCCGGGAATGAAACAGAATGTTTCCTCTGTGGGCCCAAGAGTGTCATGGGGGCAATAAAATCCCAGGAGCAAGGGCTAAAACCCCTTCCCGTATGTATTCAAATTTTTAAAGTAAACTTTTTTTTCTTTCTGGCCCCCTCCCTTGGGAGGGTATGGGCAGTGAGTTAAAGTAAAGAAGAAAGAAAAACATATTTACACAGAGTTTAAAAATTTTAAAAGAAAAAAAAATTAAACAATAACTTACAGAATACCAATGCCGTAAAAGTCAAAGGGGTACGGCATTTGTTTTTCCAAAATAAATAAATAAATCACAGACACAAAAGGGCCAGAAAGCATTTTGGGGTTAAACCAGTTTTGGGCCCCCAGCCCCAAAGAGTCATGCCAAAAAAAAAAAAAGGGTTGGGGAAACATGAAGGGGAAAAATCTCCATGGGGCAGGCCCCACATTGTTACCACAGTACCACCATTAAACCCCATACTGACATCATATCGAAGTGAGACCAGGAAATAAAGTTATTAGCTTCACAAATTCATAAAAAGGACAAATTAATAAATTTTAGGTACTTCACAATGAGACAAGACACCTATCTTTGAATAGTACTCCCTCAAATCCAAAAATTTTTTAAAAATGTGAACCCTTATCCCACTCCAATAAAATTCACATAAACCTGAAACCTTTAGGCTGTGAAGAGAGATTAAGGGAAAAGAACTTTAGCCAATTCCCATCTGTAGGTCACTATCATAATCATGGGTCACAGATCGTTTTGTGGGGGGTTGACCCGAAACCCCTCCAGGTAAGAAAAACCCTCAAAATTTTTTGAGTTTCTTCCTAAATACTGAAGGATTCTAAAAAGCATAGGGGGCAACCTATAAAATACAAATCATTTTTTATTCACAATAATTTTTTTTATTTCAAAGTTTTATTCTGGTTCAGAGGAAGAGGAGCCAGGTACTTTAAAAATGACAAGCAAATGTGCTTTTTTAGGCTGTTCATTATAGCAAAGTTACATTAAAACCAAAATTAATTTTTGGGGGGAAAAAAAAGGGGAAAAAAAAAGGGGAAAAAAATTTTTAAAAAAAATTTTTTTTAAAAAAAAATTTTTTTTTTGGGGGAATAAAAAAAAAAAAAAGGGGGTTTTTTTTAAAAAAAAAAAAAAAAAAAAAAGGGGTTTTTCCGTTTCCCCCCCCCCAAAAAATTTTTTCCAAAAAAAATTTGGGGGGAAAAATTTTTAAAAAACCCCCCCCCGGGGGGAAAAAAAAATTTGAAAAAATTTTCCCCCTTTTAAAAAATGCTTTTTTTTTGGGGAAAAAAAATTAAAAAAAAAAATTTAAAAAAAAAAAAAAAAAAAAAAAAACCCCTTTTTTAAATTTTTTTTAAAAAAAAAATTTTTTTTTTTTTTTTTTTAATTAAAAAAAAAAAAAAATTTTTGGGTTTTAAAAAAAAAAAAACTTCCCTTTTTTAATTTAAAAACCCCCCAAAAAATTTTTTGGTTTTTGGGGGGGGTTTTTTTAAAAAAACCCCCAAAAAAACCCCCGGAAATTTTTTCCCTTTTAAAAGGGAAAAAAAAAAAAATTTTTCCCCCAAAAAATTTCCAAAATTTTTAAAAAAAAAAATTTTTTTAAAAAAAAAATTTTTTCCAAAAAAATTTTTTTTTAAAAAAAAATTTTTTTTTTTTAATTTTTTGGGAAGGCAAAAAAAAAATTTTTTTAAAAAAAAATTTTTTAAAAAAAAAAAATTTTTTTTTGGGGGAAAAAATTTTTTGGGAAAAAAAAAAAATTTTTTGGGGGTTTTTTTTAAAGGGAAAGGAAAAAAATTTTTTCCTTTAAAAAAAAAAAAAAAAGGGGAAAAAAAAAACCCCCCCCGGGGGGGTGGTTTTTTAAAAAAATTTTTGGGGGGAAAAAATTTATAAACCGTAGGCGGGGGTTGGGGGGGGGGGGTTTTTTTGGGAAAAATTTTTCCCCCAAAAGCGAAGGATTTCCCCCAAAAATTCCGAAGAATTTTTCCCCCTTTCTTTAAAATTCTCCTTTGTAAAGGGCTGATGAAGCCACGTGTGGGTGAAACAATTTTCCTAAAAAAATACCCAAGAGTTTTCACATGTTTCTAATTTAACAATGTGTCCCGGTTTCCCGTGAACCATTTATCTACAATAACAACCCAGTGTAAAATGTCCCAAAAACTTTCCCTTTAAAATCAGAGCAATTTGGGCAAAACCAAAAAAACCCCCGCCCAGTTTTTACTAGCCAATACTGTAAATACTGAATTACAGAAAATATCTACCAGGGTGATGATGATCCACAAGCTTACTCTCAATAGTGACAAAACCTACTTCATTCAGTTTGGGAACAGAACTACAGATGTTCCACCTAACATAATGATAAACAGTTCACCTATCACAAAGCTCACAGAGAGTAAATTCTTATGTATCCACCTTGATAATAGACTCAAATTCCAAACACATGCACAACAAATTTTCAAGAAAATTTCCAAGACTGTAGGCATACTATCGAAGATACGGTACTATGTTCCACAAACAGCTCTCCTTGCCTCATTTACCCCCATCTCACCTATGGAATCTGTGCATGGGGCTCAACAACCATAAATCATCTCAGACCATTAATTACCCAACAAAAGGCTGCAGTCAGAATGATAACGAATTCCCCCTCCAGGCAGCATACTCCACCAATATTCAAAACTCTAAACTTATTCACTGTACAAAACATCCATACTTATTATTGTGCCTACTACATACATAGAACATAAACTCAGATATAAACTCTCCCCTCAAACTTCTTACCAACCTCAACAGGACACATGACCATAACACAGGGCACAGATCACTCTTTGATATTCCTCATGTCCATCTCACACTATGTAAAAACTCAATGTACATAAAAGGCCCAACAATTTGGAATTCATTACCTGTGAATACAAAAGAAACACTGTTTATCAATTCAAGACTCTTCTTAAAAAACACTTACTCACCCAAAACTAAATAAATATTGAATACCTGTATTTCACAAATGTATAACCCGTGACGCTATCAACCTATGTTTTTAATTGTAATGCTACAAATTTGTACAACTACAGTGGACCCCCGCATAACGATCACCTCTGAATGCGACCAATTATGTAAGTGTATTTACGTAAGAGCGTTTGTACGTGTATGTTTGGGGGTCTGAAATGGACTAATCTACTTCACAATATTCCTTATGGGAACAAATTCGGTCAGTACTGGCACCTGAACATACTTCCGGAGTGAAAAAATATCGTTAACCGGGGGTCCACTGTATAATGCATCATAACTGAAATGTTCAAATTTCATTGTTTAAAATACTCAATTGAACTTCATATTGTAAACTGTTTACTAAAATTCTTACACTAAATTTTTTAAATTTCTTGAAATCAAATTAATTTAACCCTCCCAAATGCTTTTCATACAAGGGGCTTTTGGATGTCCCCAAACATTTTTTCCTTGTACAACTATGATCATGTCCAAATAAAAATTATTATTATTATTTTTTTTCAACAAACGGGCTGTTCCCCCCAAAGGGCAGGGTGGCCCCAAAAAGAAAAACAAAATTTCTTTTTTTAAAATTTAGAATTTATACAGAAGGGGTTACTAGCTTTTTGCCCCCGGGCTTTTTTGGGTCGCCTTACAACACGCATAGATTAGGGAAAGAAAATTCTGTTCCACTTCCACAGGAGAAAACGAAAAAAAAAACAAAAAATAAAACTAGAAAGAAAATAGAAGAAAATCCAAGGGGTTTACACGTATATCTTTACTGTAGTGTGTGGACCTAATGCAAGTAAAAGACAAGACTCACGAAATCATAAAACACGATTGCAAACAAACCATACCCCGGGGGGTAGGTTCTTTTTAGAAAGCAAGACTACCTGTAATCTTTCATATTTTATAACAGACAAAAACACCAGCAACCCCCCATCATGTAAAACAATTAAGGCTTTCGTTTTCCACTACTTCATGACGGAGTACCTTTCCCCGGTGGGGTTTCTGTCCCCCCAATCTACACCAAATTTAAATTTTTATTACATTATTTTTTATTTCAACGCACCGGCTGTATCCCACTAAAAGGGAGGTGGGCCCAAAAAGAAAAAAGAAAATTTTCTTTTTAAAAATTAGTATAATTTAACAAAAAGGGGTTTCTAGCCCTTTTTCCCGCCATTTTAGTCCCTTTTACAACCGCATGGCTTGGGAGATTTTGAAGAGAAGTTGCAGAATTGGGGGATGAATTTGGTGGGTGTGCAAAAGAAGAAAAAATTAAAAGGGGAAACAGGAAAGGTAAAGGGATAGGAAAACCAAAAAGATTAGGTGATAAAGATTTAATTCAGATTGGAGGGAGAGTATGGAGGAGGTAAACGTATTTAAAATTTGGGGGTGGACTGTCAGCAATGGGTCTATAAAATGAGGAATCATAGAATTTAAGAGGGGAAAAAAAGTGAGTGGTCCTTAGGGGTCTGTGGAGACAAAGAACTTTTCCTTGAGGCAAAGAGGGAATTAGGGGTAAGTTTTACCAACGCCTTTAAGGGGTGTGAAGATGGGGATGAATTTTCCCAGGGGGAAAGGGGCCTGGGGGCAGTGGGAGTCATTTCTGAGGGCAATGTGTGGTGTGAATATAATGCAGAGAATTCTAGTTTGGAAGTTAGGAGAAGGGTCGGGTTTACCAAAACTGTTGCCACAGGCGGAGAAGGATTGTTGGGTGGTCGGAAAAGAGAGAAAGGGCGAAACAGAATACTTCAAGAGTGACAGTCTGTAGTGGAAGGAAGGCGGGGGGGGGGCGGCCTGGGAAAGGTTGGGGGGGAGGGGGTAAAGGGGGTTTTGTGTGCGGGGGGCGGGACTTCCGCGGGCATCGTGACATTTGAAAAGGAGTGAATGGAAAAAAAGGTTTTTTAATCTTGACGTCTTTTGGAGTGTGAGCAAAGTAACATTTTTAAGGGGTTTAGGGAAACCGGCAGGCCGGACTTTAGTCCCCGGGGAAAGGGGAAAACAGTGCCTGCACTCTGAAGGGGGGGTGTTTAAGTTTTCAGTTTTAAAAACGTAGGAAAGCACCCTTCTGAAGACAAAATGATGGGGTGAATATGGGAAAGTTTTTCTTTTTCCGGGCCACCCTGCCTTTTGGGGGGAACGCCAGTGTGATTAAAAAAAAAAAATGGCACGGGGGAAAAATTCTTTCCACTTCCCCATGGAGATGGGGAAAATAAAAAGAAAAGAACTATTTAGGAAAAAAAAGAAAACCCAAGGGGTGGGAAAAATAGGCGACATTATGGCAGTGTGACCTAGTGTAAGAAGAAGTAGAAACATCCTGAAACTTGATGTTATGAAAAGCGCCCCCGCAATCCAAAATAAAAAATTAAAAGGTTTTCTTTTTCCACCTTCCCCATGAGTAGATCAGGGGGGGGGCTGTAAATTAACCAATTTATTTTAAATTATAATTAAATTATTGTAGGTAAAGGGTTTGGAGAAAAAGCAAAACCGCCCGGGGAGGACACCGTCCTCCAATATAAAACAAAAAGCCCTGTTTATTTTCATGAGGTAATTGTGGTGTCCATTCTCTCCAAAAATAATTTATAATTTTGTATTAAACCAACCCCCGGGGGATTAACCCCGCTCAAATCCAAAAACCCCCCCTGGGTAAAAGGGGGGGGGGTATGGTTTATTTTCTGTTAAACAGATTTCGGTCATTTTGCTACTTCTACTTGCATTTGGGGTCATACTACACATACAGACAAGCAATTTTAAAAACCACCTCTCGGGGTTTTTCTTCTATTTTTTTTACTATTTCTTTTCTTGTTTATTTCCTCTTCCCCCAAAGGGAAGGGGAACAAAAATTCTTCCTCCATAAGCCATGTTTCGTAAGAGGCGACAAAATGCCGGGAGCAAGTAGCGGAAAACCCCCCTTCTCCCTGATAAAATTACAAAATTTTAAAAAAGAAATTTTAATTTTTTTTTTTTTGGGTCCCCCGCCTCAGTGGAAAAAGGGCCCCGAGAGTTAAAGAAAAAAAAAATTAAAATTTATGGGAGGGGGGGGCAGGAGAAGGAGGAAAATTTGGGAATGAGAAGTAAGGGTGTAAAAAGAAAAAAAGTTACTTATGAGGGGTTTTTTACAAAGCAAAGTTTTATAAAAGAGTAAGTAAGGGAGATAAAAGAAGGTGAGAAGGGTGGAGAGTGCAAAAGGAAGCAGATGATAGAGGGGGAAAGGGGCACGTCAAAAATTTTTTAAAAAAAATAAAAAATTTTTTTGGAGTGAGCTAAACAAGTTAAGAATGCCTAGGGAAAATGGATTTGTCGAGTAGGGGAGTTTTAGTGGGGGGATGGAGGGATTGGGTAGATGGCGAGAATATTTTAGGAACTCTTTAAATGACAGAAGAAAGGGGGGCTGTAAATTTTTATGCACTGGCCCGGGAAGGATACCATCTTTTGGGTGAAAAAGAGCGGATGTAAGGGGGAAAGGTCTGAGGCATTACGAGAAAGAAAAGGGGGAAACACTGAACTGACAGGATCATGCCGAAATGTTACAAGCCGGGGGGGGATATAGTGTTGGAGTGTTGATATTTTTTTTTAAAAACCCTTTTAAGGCCACAGGCCCCTCATGCTTTTCTCAGGGTCCCCCAAAAAAATTTTTAAAAAAAAAAAAACTTATGAAAAATAAGAATCTTTTCCCAATTTAAAAGACACCAAAAGTATGAAATTTATGGAAAACTTACGGAATATGCCTCGCAAAGTTAGCGGTCTCGACATGTTTATCCGCGGCGATTTTGCCCACTTGACCCATTTTTTTCCAATTCCAAGATTTGTCGACAAAAAACATAACTACTTTGCTAGAACTATTTTTTTCTATCGAATAGTACAAGAAACCACCAATTTACCGATTTCAACTATCCAATACAGTGGTCAAAATTTAGCAATTTTTGCCAATTTCAAAACAAATTTTAAAAATGCCCAATTTTTCCAATAGGGTCCAAATAAAAAAAAAAAGACATTCTTGGAACTAAAATAACTTTCCTTGTTCATTAGCACATCCCCAGGCCCCTGGGGATTGACTAATAACTTTGAATTTTTTATTCTCACAAAAAAAATAAGATTTACTGTTATGCAGACTACGCATTAGGTACAAATGGTATAAAAAAATCACGGACTTGGGAAAGAATATTAGACTCAACCAGTTACGTGTTTTGGGACCTTAGCAGATTTGTTTATTTTTGAACTTTGGAAAAAATAAACATTTACTGCATTTGAGCTCTTCAAAGTACTTTTCTTTGGGAAAAACCGTCAAATCACTCAATTTCTGTAAATGTTTTCCCCTTTCTATACAATGAGACCAGAAAACTAGAATAAAACAATAAATACCAACAAAAATAATGCAAAATCTCTTTTTTTAAACTAAAATATGGTCAAAGTTTTTTTTCTCATTACCACTGTTGCGGGCAGGATTTTTTTTATACTGCAACACTGACCCATAGACCCATTCTTCTATGTAGGCCTACCATTTCTCTCACTAGATTTGAAGGGCGCTAAATTTACAACAGTATTCAGACACTGGTGCGTAACCCGACAGTATGTCTAAAACCCCCTAAAAGGGGTTAATAAATGTAAAAAGGGGGGAAAGGTAGCAGGGTTTGGGAAGAGAGAGTATAGTCCCTTTTATAAAGGGAAGGGGGACAAAAAGACTGTAAAAAATTTAGAAAATTATTGACGAGTATACCCGGGAAAATTAAGGTAGGGGTTATTATTGGAGAATTAGCGGGAAGACAGAAAAGTAGGATTGTGGATGAGCAAGGGGGTTTTTAGAGGGGTAGGGGATTTTGTAACAGTGTTTTACATAAAGCTAAAGGAATAAGTTTTTAAAAAAGGTAAAGGGGAATTTTTTATTGATTTAGGGGAAAAAGAAAAACTATGAAGAATGGATAGGGAGTAAATGTGGCAGAATTTTTCAAAAAACATGGACCCCAGCTAACGATGGCATCAGCTAATGTAAATCCAGCCAACATACTTTTAAGCAAAAATTTTGCCTCACAATGCAAAAAACTCACCCAAGCATTTTGTTCGAGAACGTCCACGTGTGGCCTAGGCGCCTCATTTCCCCGTGGGTGCCAAGTTTACAAGCACCAGGCGGTTTCATCCACGCATACAATCGAACATTTTATATTACACAGCATTTTTTGGATTGTACCTGCAAAAAAGTCACCATGGGCCCCAAAAACTTTTAGTGCCAATCCTGAGGGAAAAAGGGGGAGAATTTCTATGGAATAAAAAGGATAATTTTCAAGTACGAAAGTGGAGTGCGTTCTCTGAGCCAGCCAGGTTTATACCAAACCCCCAATCAACCATCGCTACATTGGGCCAGAAAACGACAATAAAGGGAAGTGTCTTGCAAAAGGTGCAACCTGTTTTTAAATAAAGATGCAAGACTCGAAGGTTGAGAGACTGTTATTGTGGGGATAAAAAAACAATAGCAAGATAGCACTCTCAAGCGATCAATGGGGAAAAAGGGCAGAAGTTCGGGGATTTTAATTAGAAAAAGCCGCAACCAGGGGTGATGTGAGTGAATTTAAGGGCCAGCAAAGGTTGGTTTGAGAGATTTAAGAACGTATGGGATACATAGCGTGATAGCTGGGAGGGTGCTAGTTCGGACCCAAAAAACGGTGAAAAATATTGAAGAATTCAAAGGGTTAAAAAAAAAGTGAAAAAAAACCTGAACAAGTGTTTTAAGTGACGAAACAGGTGTTTTTGAAGAAAATGCCAACAAGACCTACATTACTCCCCGGGGGAAAGGGCACTCCAGGGCATAACCTATGAAAAAACAGGCTTTTCTCTCCTTTGATTGTTGCTAAGCAGTGGTGATTTTGCAAAGTAAGCCTTTTTTGGGTATCCCCTGAACTCCCCAATGTTCAGGAGAAACAAAGTCCCTCCAAGCAATTTGTGGTGATTTTGGGGGGCAAACATAAGGCAGGGGCACAAAAACCTTTTCTATGACTGGGTTTCCCCATTTTCCCCCACTGGGAAAAATTACCTTCGGGAAAAAAACTGGCCCTTAAGTGCTCCTAGTATTAGACAATGCCCCTGTCATCCTACAGACGGGCAGAGCGTTTTTTCTGGGGACATGAGTTTTCTTTAAACCCCTTTCAGGGTCCGTCCGTAGATCTACGGTTTACGGTGGTGTCCAAACCGTAGATCTACCAAAAAATTCTAGCCCGTCAAATTTAGCGCGAAAGCCTCATGGGCCTACATGTGAGAGAATGGGCCCTGCCCCGGGGTGTGCGCCGAAAAAAAAAAATCTGGGCACCTGCATAGCATTGGGGGAATCCCGGGGTCAGTCCCCCTTGTTCCCCATCCTCGTCGCAAGTCAGCTCTAAATCCCCCCCCGGAAAAATTTGGGACTCTCCCTTCTGTCTGTGTTTGCACTGATGGAAGGGAAAGAAGACAAATTTCACCTTTGTAGTTATTGCCCGAAAATTTAATGCCAGGTATCGATAAAGTGCGAAAACCCCGACGTCCTCGCCTTCACCTCGGGTTGGGGCCCACTCGTCTCCGGGGGGGTGTTCCTAAATGAAAGAGAAAATAATATTTTTCGCGGGGGCCAGGCCTCTGACTTCAGAATGACGAGTTTCTGACGTGGATTGTGATTTTATTGCGCTCGCGATCATTTTCAGGTGTGTGTGAGGAACATTTTCACCGTGAAGCGTCGGTATGTTCGCCCGCGCCTGGGGTATGCCCCTATGCTGGCCCAGGGACGGAGTACACCCCGGAGTACACCCCGGGGCCCTACACCCTTTTTTGGGTAGGATGTGAGGATGATGGGGCTACACTTGGCATAAAGGGCCCACAGGCATCAGTGGAGGGTGTTGGGGGTGCTGGGGTGGATGGCACCGCCATGCGTGATCACCGTGCCACCGGGGCCCCACGCTGCGGGCTCGTCAGTTCAAGGAAAAGCGGAGCGTCACACACCCCCACAACCAAACCCCCCCGTACAACCACCTATGAGTCCGTACCACCACAAAACCGTATGTGGGATTGGGAGCAAAATCCAAATTTTTTTCCCCGCCCTCACCACTTGATGAAACTTTCAAAAAAAAAGATCCCAACTGTTGCATATTTTCCCTAAAACCTGTCTATTTATTTTTTATTTCAAATGAAGTACCAGGTAAAAACACCGCAATACAACGGTCTTCGAATTCATCACGATATACCAAGCTTTGGGGAGAAAAGGGTGACATTTCATAATACAGCTTCCTTCAACTCAAAAAAAATTTTGTTAAGAATATTGTCTGTGCACAAACAAAACGACGGCAACAAAGCGCAAAGACACCGTTTTATGTGTGGGAATGTAAGGTCCCTGTGCATGGTGCCTTGTTTCAAGAGTTCCCCAAGCTCCAGCAGTTCAAAAAAAATGTCCAGTGATGTAAAAAATGTAAAAAATATAAAACATTAGTATTATAAATATTTGTGCATGTTTTTTTGTAAAAAAAACAGTGGTAAACAATAAAATAATAACTTTAGTGCGGTTTATTGTGTTCAATACAGGGTTTATATATACAATTATTAAAAAGTTTCCTCAGGCCCCAAGTTATTGAATAAAAAAAATTTAAAAGGAAAAAAAAAAAAATCCCCCAAAAAATTTCGCATTCGTCGAGTTTCCCCACCACCATTTTCCATAAAACCCCTTGGCATGACCAAGACTGATAGTTTTAATTTTTTTGTTTTATTACCTTTTACAAAAAAAAGCCTTTAATTTGAAGAAAAAAAAAATTTTTTTTTAAAAGGGCCCTTTAAAATTTTAAAAATTTTCCCCGAAAGGGAAAAACCCTTTCGGGCCCCCCGTGAAAGGTTTTAAGGGTTTGGGTCCAAACCGGGTAAAAGCCGAGCCAGACAAAAAAAACTATGGTAAATTTGGCATAAAGGAAAATAAAATCAGGGTATTTTCCCCCAAAAAAAACAAAATGGCAACGGTTTAATGAAAAAAAAAAAAAAAAAAATTGTTTTTGTTTAAAAAAACAGCCTTTTAATTTTTTTTTTTTTTTTTTTTTCTTGGTCTTTTTTTTAAATAAAATTTTTAAAGAAAAAGGATTTTTTTTTTTTTTTAAAATAAAGCTGAAACGACCAAAAGTGGGGAAAAATTTTTTAAATTTTTCGAATTAAAGTAAAAAACCCCCCCAAAAAAAAAATTAAAAAAACCCCCGGGGGGGGAAATTATTTTTAAAAAGGGGTTTAAATTTTAAAAATTTCAGAGGAAACATTTTTTTTTTTTGGGAAAAAAAAAACATTATGTAAAAAAAATCTGGAATTTTTTTAAAACCCAAAAAAACTAGCAAAAATTTTATTTTGGGGGAAAAATGAAAAATTTTTTGGGTAGAAATTAAAAATTTTTAAATTTGTGAAAAAATTTAAAAAAACATTTTCCATTTTTTTTGTGAAAAATTTGTTTCTTTTCTGGTAATTAAATAAAGAAATTTTAAAAAAGCAAAATTTGTTAAATGGAAAAAATTGGAAAAGGGGAAAGAAACCAAAACCCAAAAATTCCACCAAATTTTGGAGGCAAATTTCAAATTTTCCCAAAATTTGATTTTTTTTTAAATTACCTTCAAAAAAATTTTTTTTAAAAAAAAAATCCTTTTTTTTTTAAAAAAATTTTTTTAAAAACCCAATTGGGGCCCTTGGCCTTGAAAGGGTTAAGGTCTTTTTTTCCCCTTAAAAACCCCCTCCCGCCTCCCGGGGTCATTTCAAACTTCAAAAAACTCTACAAAAAGCTATATTTCAAAAGTTTTGTAGACCACAGAAACTGATTGACTCGGAGAGAGTTTGGAAAGATCACTTTAGCATCCTCAATTGTGTAAACATTTAGGTAAGGCTTGGGAGGGAGTGACTAAGAGGCCCTTTGAACTCTGCTTGGAAGAAACTGTGGCCGAATGTGTAGACAAAAGGGATTTTGAAGGATTTGAGGCTAACCCTGAGAAGTGCATGCCAGTTGTGGAATCAATTGTGGCATTGGGGATGTCCTTGTGGTTGGAGGTTAGTGGGGAGGATGTAGAAGAGTTGGTGGAGGAAATGAAGAACTAACCCTGATGAGCGCAAGTCATCTTCAAAGCAAGAGGCCACACCTGAGGAAACTGCTTCGGAGAAGGGGTTAGAGAAATTGAAGAAGTTGCCTACTTCAAAGATTAAGGAAATGTGTGCAAAGTGGCTTGAAGTGCAAACCTTTTTTGATGAAAATCACCCTCACACAGCTATTGCAAGTCGTGCTGGTGACTATTACAATGACAATGTTGTGAACCACTTTAGGAAAGTCATAAAGGAATGGGAGGTACAGGCCTCTATGGACAGATATGTTGTGCGACAGAGGTCCAGTGACTTTCAAGCTGGTCCTAGTGGCATTAAAAGAAGAAGGGAAGTAACCCCAGAAAAGGACTTGATACCTCAAGTCCTAATGGAACGGGATTCCCCTTCTAAACATTAATAACTTCCACACTCTCCCCTCCTCCCATCCCATCAATCATCACCAGATCTTCAGTAAAGGTAAGTGTCAGTTTGTGTGTATTAAAATTAATATTTCATGTGGTAAAAAAAAATTTGTTTTCATACTTTGGGATGTCTTGCACAGATTAATTTGATTTCCATTATTTCTTATGGGGAAAATTAATTCAGCTAACGATAATTTCAATTAAAGATGAGCTTTCAGGAACGGATTAATATCGTTACCTGAGGGTCCACTGTATATGGAATAGGTGGTAAGTTACTAAATGCTGTAAGGAGTTTTTATGAGATAGTGAGGCTCATGTTAGTGTGTGTAGAAGAGAGGGAGACTACTTCCCGGTAAAAGCAGGTCTTAGACAGGGATGTGTAATGTAACCATGGTTGTTTAATATATTTATAGATGGGGTTGTAAAAGAGGTAAATGCTAGGGTTTTCAGGAGAGGGGTGGGATTAAATTATGGGGAATCATATACAAAATGGGAATTGACACAGTTACTTTTTGCTGATGATACTGTACTTATGGGGGATTCTAAAGAAAAATTGAAAAGGTTAGTGGACGAGTTTGGGAGTGTGTGTAAAGGTAGAAAGTTGAAAGTGAACATAGAAAAGAATAGGTGATGAGGGTATCAAATGATTTAGATAAAGACAAATTAGATATCATATTGGAGAGGAGGAATATGGAAGAAGTGTGTTTTCAGATATTTGGGAGTTGACATGTCAGCAGATTTATGAAGTAAGAGGTTAACCATAAAATTGATGAAGAAAGGTGAATGGTGCATTGAGGTATATGTGGAGACAAAGAACATTATCTATGGAGGCAAAGAAGGGAATGTATGAAAGTACAGTGGAACCTTGACTTACGAGTGTCACAACTTACACGAGTTTTTTGAGATACTGAGCCCTCCCTGGGTCAAATTTTTGCTCTGAGTTACGAGCCAACTGTAGACAGCCTGTACTGTCTGCACAGACAGTCATGCTGTCTGCCAGCTTAGTTCATATTTCGCAGCACTAAGGTGCTGCCCTCTGGGCCTGTCCAGGTCTGTGGGAAGCTGGTCCCACGCGCTCTCACTCACACAGCGGTGGAGCAGGAAGACACAAGGCCTAGTAGCTCTCTCCTCTCGTGGGATGGCCTCCTGGGCAATGGGCACAACACACAAGCCTGTGTACCCACCACGACTTTACAAATAAAGTAAGAAGCCTCCGAAGACATATCATTCACGCCCCGTTTTCATTTTCACCAAAAAATTTCAAAAGGGTGGGAAGGGGTGGTCCAGCAGTTTGCCCAGAGAGGGGGGATTTTGTCCTTCACTTCACCCCCCATGCAAAAACATCCGTCTCAACGAGTTATCCTGAGTCGTGTTGCACGTTTGGCATCAGAAAAGGGTTTTTCTTTTCTCAAGTCCGTTCAGGTCACTTGTAGTTGCTTTTTTTTGTTCAGCTCACACAGCGTTTAGCAAGCCAGAGGTGAGTTTTGTGGTAATTTCTGCATCCAGTGTGAGTTTCTCCACATGTTTGTAGGAGGGAGAGGAAGTGGCCGTTTCCTCGCCTCACCCACGCTCGCCCTACTCACACCTCGCCAGCCTACCACCACACTCCACCACTATGTACTCACTCCCTCTGCTGTGTTTTCTGCTGTTTTCCATGTGAAATGGTTGCCAGAGCAGTGTATCTGATTGCCCGAGGCCACTAGAAGCTATGTGGATCAGCATGCCACGTAGATCAGCAAGCCACGTGGATCAGCATGCCACATAGATCACCAAGCCATGTGGATCAGGAAGCCACATGGATCAGCAAGTCACGTGGATCTACAAGCCACGTGGGCTACCAGCCAAATGTCCCAGGCCACATGCTGTGGTCTGTTGCCCGCATCACATTGACGTCACCAATGCTGCTGCCCGACTTCATGACGTCACGATGTCTACTGACATCACCTCGAGATGTCTCCTGATGTCACAGTGCTGCTGACGTCACCTCGTGACGTCACGCCTGACATCACATGTCACATCGAGTGTTCTAGTAATTACAGTGGACCCCCGATTAACGATCTTTTTTCATTCCAGAAGTATGTTCAGGTACCAGTACTGACCGAATTTGTTCCCATAAGGAATATTGTGAAGTAGATTAGTCCATTTCAGACCCCCAAACATACACATACAAACGCACTTACATAAATACACTTACATAACTGGTCGCATTTGGAGGTGATCGTTAAGTGGGGGTCCACTGTATTTCAGTATTGTCGAGAAGATTGAGAGAAGATACATGTCGTGTGTTAATTAATTCCTCTCAGTCAGTGTTCTCACATGTTAGTGTATGGCTTGGTCTCAGTTTTGTGCACAGTAAGCATCATTTGCTAGTTTAAGCCATGTTGTACCGCATGTATCGCAGGTGTGTGTAGTTTCCGTGTGTCCAGTGAGGTCTGAGCCAGACCTGAGTAGCACCACTGTGCTAAGTCACCCGATGTGACCAGTGCGTTTGACAGCTGTTATCAGTCAGCTCTGAGCCCGAGCCCCCTTGTACAGAAAGCTCTTATGCTCATCGCTCGTGATGTTCTGCAGAATCGTACCTGCTATAAATCCCATCGAGATTTGTTTCACTTCACCTCCAGACCTTCAGAATGCAGTTATATGTAGAGAAACAAGTCTGGGGACGCTTAGACTAACCTCTGCTATAACTCCAACTGCCAAGAAAATGACACTTGTCAAGCCGCAGTTAGCCCTGTCGGCAGGCGCTGTGTCGCCCGGTCACAACTTCGCGAGCACCCTGCACAAAGAGATGTCACTTTGACTGTTAGTTGCTCACTTCAATTTAAATTTCAAATTTTTATTCTCTAAAGGTTTACAAGTGGTTTACGAATTTGGGTTTTTATTGGTGGTTTACATGTAGTAAAATAATGATTACAGAGTGTCCACTAGAAACCTAGCAGGGGGCAGGCATTTTGGGAGACTTAATTTTAAGTCTTTTTTTAAAATATTAAAAATTTAAGGTAAGTTGGAAATAGGGGCAAAGGATAAATAAGGGGGCCCCCTAAACCCAGCGAGGCATCGATTAACGATAAATCGACTAGCGATACTTTTTAAACGCAAAAATTTTGCCTGACTAGCGTTAAAAGCCGCCCAGCGGTATTCGTTCCGTACCATACGCGTCCACTTTGGCCCTGAGGGGCCCCCCCTTTGTCCCTTGTGCCAGTGTTTACAACCCACCACCCCCCGCGGTCGTTTTTAAAAACTAAAACTGGAACTTTTATATTATAACCCTTTGTAGTGTTTGCCCTGAAAAATAAGTAAACAGGGGCCCCCAGAAAGCTTCTAGTACCAAACCCCTCAGAAAAAAGGGTGAGAATTACTATGGAGATGAAGAAAGAATTTTGAAAGTATGAAAGTGGGTGCGTGGTCTGAGCTTTTTGGTTGTATAATAAAACCCCAATCAACCATCGTACTATTGTGGCCAAGAAAACGGCAACAAGGAAGCTGTTCTTGCCAAAGGCCCTATGTTTTCGAAACTGAATCGCAAGTGATAGAAATTTTAGAGATGTTATTGGGGGGATAAACGAGAAACAATAGCAGGAGACAGCATCTCTCAAGCGATTATTTGAAAGGCTAGGAAGTTGCATGAATTTAATTAAAAAAAAAGCCCGCAACTGTGAGGAGTAAATTTAAGGCCACAAAGGTTGGTTTGGAAAATTTAAGACGATGGCATTATAGTAAAAAGGCATGGTGAGGGTGCCCTTTTGGACCCCAAAAATATGTCGGATTCAAGGGTACATAGACAGTGAAGGACTGAACCTGAAAAAAGTTTTTAAAATTGTGACAAAACACCTTTTTTGGAAGAAAATGAAAGGGCACATTATAGGGGGAAAAAGGGTCCCAGGAATAAGCTATGAAAGACGGGTTTTTAACTCATTTGAGTGTCCCAATGTAGGGGGATTGCAAAGTGAAAGCCTTTATTGGTGTATCACTCTAAAACCCCCCAAGAGTGTTCGGGAAAAAAATTCCCAAGGCTAATTTGTGTGGTTTTGGAAAGGGCAAACGTAAGGCAGGGGTAGGGGATTTTTTCTTGACTGGCTACACCATGCATTTCCCCCCAATGTGAAAAATTACCTTTTGAAAAAAATTTAGACCTTAAGTGCCTCCTGGTATTAGACAATCCCCCGGGTCACCTACAGCGTGGCAGAGGGGACTTTTGGGGGAAAAGAGGTTCTTAAGTGAAGTTTTTTGCCCCCAAATACCATCCTCTCCTGCCCCAGGGACCAGCGGTTTTGCAAATTTAAAGAAACGACACAAAAGTCTGTTTAAAGGTGCTTTGTGTGCCCTCAAAAAACTAAAATGACTCAAAAGGGTTTTGAAAAGTATTTTCCCACCCCAAATTTGTGAAAAATTTTATAGGTGGGCTTGGGGGGAAGTGACAAGAGGACATTGAACTCGCTTGGAAAAAAAACTGTGGCCAGATGTGTAGAAAAAAGGGGGATTTTGAAGGGTTTGGGGCTAACCCGGGAAAATCTATGCCAGTTAGGAAACCATTGTGGCATTGGGGGGAAATCCTTGGGGGTTGGAGGGTTGTGGGGGGGGGTGGGAAGAGTTGGGGGGGAGGGCGTGAAGAACTAACCCGTGAGCTGCAGTCTCTTGAAACCCGAGGGGCAGACCCCGAGGGAAACTTCGGGGGAAGGAAGAGAAATTTTAAGAATTGCCTACTTTAAGAAAAGGAAATGTGTCAAAATGGCTTTAATCAAACCTTTTTTGATGAAAAACACCCTGACACAGTTGCAAGGTGTTGGGGACCTTACATGACAATGTTTTGAAACTTAGGGAAAATAAAAGGAATGAGGGTTCAGGTATCTATGGCAGATTGTTGTCGCAGAAGCCGTGACTCGAAGTGGGCCCGTGGGTTTTAAAAACAAAGGGAAAATAAAACCCCGAAAAAGACTTGTGCCTCAAGTGCTAATGGGAAGGGGGTTGCCCTTCTAAACACAACACCTCTCCCCTCCCCCATCCCAACAATCATACCCGATCTTCAAAAAAAGGTAATTTCAGTAACTGTGTGTATCTTCAGTTTGTGTTATTTAAAATTTTAAAATTTTTTTGTGGTAAAAAAATTTTTTTTGCAATACTTTTTTGGGGTCTTGCACGGATTAATTTGATTTCCATTTTTCTTTGGGGGAAATTTTAATTTGACTAAAGATAAATTTTTACTAAAGGGGCTCTAAGGAACGGATTAATATCGCTGGTTGAGGGTCCACTGTACTAGTTTGTGAGTTTAGCAATGTGAATGCTTTTGTTTTGGCACAGTACATAGTTTCAGTATTGGAGTATCACAGGATTCATTATTTTAAGATTGAGATTAATATTTCTGTTTATGGTCAAATGGGTGAGTGAGTGTAAGTGTGAACCAGCAGGTGGTATTCGTGTAGTTAGTTGACGGGGTGTATCAGGGAGATAAGATGTTTTCTAATGGTAGTTTTGAAGGTGATGAATGTGTCTGCAGTTCTAGAGTTCTCAGGTAGGGTGTTCCAGATTTTAGGGCCTTTGACATACATTGAATTTTTGTAAAGGTTTAGTCGGACAAAAATTCAATGTATGTCAAAGGCCCTAAAATCTGGAACACCCTACCTGAGAACTCTAGAACTGCAGACACATTCATCACCTTCAAAACTACCATTAGAAAACATCTTATCTCCCTGATACTGCAATCTGGTGTATGATGTTACGACTCCCAGATGTTTCGCCAAGTTGTCTATGCTACGACTCGCTCCACGACTCACTCCACTTTTGCCAGCAGTGACAGCCCAGTGACAGTACCAGTCGAGAAGTGTCCTCCTGAGTCGCTTGCCAGAAGTCATGCCCAGTTGCCGAGTTTTGACGACGCCTCACTCGAGGGCACCAGCATGTCGTGCCCCAGGTTGAGTGAAAAACCTGCAGCGACTCCTACGATGACTGCTTCACCGTTACAGAGGAGACTAAACCCTGTTACGTCACACTAAGCCGCAGCGATGTCTCCCATGTTGCAGTATCTGTCCAGATGCAGGAAGGCGTGCAGTGATGCCCTTCGATGCTCACTGCCTTTGACCACAATGTTTAGCACACCCCACATGTTTTTTTCTTCCCTCCCTGTAGGAAGTTTTTTTTTCCATGTCCATGTGTACATATATGTTTTAATTTTGTGTTCTGTGCCCTGTTCCTACGAGAGAGAGAGACCGAGTTTTTTTTTACCGCCAGACATGGTCGGGATGACCATGCGGCAGGTGGCCGAGCATATGTAGACAGCCTGTACTGTCTGCACAGACAGTCATGCTGTCTGCCAGCTTAGCTCATATTTCGTGGCACTAAGGTGCTGCCCTCTGGGCCTGTCCACGTCTGTGGGAAGCTGGTCCCACACGCTCTCACTCACAAAGCTGCCTAGCAGGAAGACACAAGGCCTACTAGTTCTTCCTCTCGTGGGTATGGCCTCCTGAGCCATGGGCACAACACACAAGCCTGTGTACCCACCACGACATCTGCAATTTATTTATTTATTTTTTATTTATTTATAATTTGAGCACACTTACAGAGGTACAAAAAAAAAAATAAAGCAAAGAAGCCTCGGGAAGACCTTTATCATTCACCCACGCCACTGCCTTACCAATAATCGCATTAAACACAACATTTGAGTTACGAGCCAGCTCCCCACTCCCTCTTCCCCCTCAAACCAAAACCAGGACACCTTTCTTGTTTATCTATGATTTCCTACTTTAATTCCATGGAAATCATTCTCTTTTTCTTCTCAGCAATAATAATAAAATATTATTACAATCAAGTCCCTCAGTCAGACAAGTCACTCAGATAGTCACTCATTAAGCCAGTCAGTCAATTCAGTCAGTCAATCAGTCATTCGGTAAGTCAGTCATTCAGTCACACAAACTCATGTTAACCTCTTTTTCTGTGTACAAAGTAACACTTCAGTTACTGCTACAGGTTATCTCTTCTCTAATATCTTTGTTAATTCTAAGACTTGAGTGCTTATACCTCTTCATGCTACTTTCAGTAACACTAGTATGGCTACTGGGTGTCATGATTGCTTGGCAGATACAAGATATAGTAATTAAAATATCATAACACAATTGACAAACACAACTGCCATGTAGCAGAGAAAGACTGGACATGTATGAATTACGAATGCTGGGATGGTGGGGGTGGTGTCGGGGAGTGGTACGGGATGGTGGGGAGGGTGTTGGGGAGTGGTAGGGGATGGTGGGGAGGGTGTCGGGGAGTAGTAGGGGATGGTTGGGTGGTGTCGGGGAGTGGTAGGGGAGGGTGGGACAGCTCCCCAGCTGCTACACAACAAGGTGTATAGCAGCTGGACCTTTTTTTTTTATTCCTTCAATGGCGGTCTACTGTATTATTATAATAACGATAGAGCTTCAGTTCCCTAAATTAATAATAATAATAATAATAATAATAATAATAATAATAATAATAATAATAATAACCCCTTTTCCTGTAATAATTATTAAAAAGAATAATAATAAGAAAATTGTCAAAGTGGGAAGTCTGAATGTGTGTGGATGTTGTGCAAATAATAAGAAAGAGATGATTGTGGATGTTATGAATGAGAAGAAGCTGGATGTCCTGGCTTTAAGTGAAACAAAGCTGAAGGGGGTAGGAGAGTTTCAGTGGAGAGGAATAAATGGGATTAGGTCAGGGGTTTCAAATAGAGTTAGAGCTAAAGAAGGAGTAGCAATAATGTTGAAGGATAAGTTATGGCAGGAAAAGAGGGACTATAAATGTATTAATTCAAGGATTATGTGGAGTAAAATAAAGGTTGGATGTGAGAAGTGGGTTATAGTAAGCGTATATGCACCTGAAGAAGAGAGAAGTGTAGAAGAGAGAGATATATTTTGAGAAATGTTGAGTGAATGTATGGGGAGTTTTGATAGCATTTTGGTAGCAAAGTGTTCAGCAAAGAGGTCCGCCTTCTCTTGACTACTAGTAGAGGTGGTCCCATCGTGTCGATTTAGAGGTGGAATGAGTTCATCAGGCAGATAACCTTGTCTGTCCTTGACCAGGGACCACCAGGTTTTGGAGCCTACCCTATCTGATGCTAGCTTTCTTTTAGTATCCACCTCCCATTTAGCAATGGCCCATTTTTGATCACCCATATGCCTACAGGCTTCTCTGTGCAAGTTCCTGTTATAGGTGGTAGAATGTCTCTTATACCTTCGCCATGCTTTGTACTTAGCAGTAGCAGCCTCTCTACAATGAAAGCCAAACCATGGCTGATCTGTAGGCTTCGTCACATATTGCCGGTGAGGAATGTGTTCTTGTTGTAGATTAAGGATGTGTCCAGTGAAGGCTTTCACTTGGTTGTCAATATCCCCTTGGAGAAGAGCATTCCAATTGGTGGTGGCGAGCTCAGAGCAAAGGGCTGGCCAATTACCTCTTTCCCATAGCCAGGTTGTGCGTGTGGACTCCTCACCTTGTTCTGTTGGGATCTTAAGTGTCGTAAAAACAGCCTTGTGGTCAGACGATCCAATGTAGCCGAGGGGTTGACAAGCGACTATGCCTTCTGCCAGATCACTCGCTACTGGGTCAAGAGAGGAGCCAGAGATGTGAGTAGGGAAATCAACAAAGTTTCTCATGTCAAATGCTGCAAGAAGGTCATCAAAGTCCCTCTGTATAAGGTGTTGGTTGAGGTCACCAACAATTATGATATGTTGACTGTGTTGTAGCAGAAGGGAGTCAATATTTTGCATTAGGAAGTTGATGGGGTCTGCATGTTGCCACTGAGGTCTGTACATTGCACATGCTAGTACAGAGGTACTAGTGTTTATGCAGAGCTTGAAGAACATCATTTCAAGATGAGTAGGGGTGGCAACATCAATGTGCTGGGCATGAACACTTTTAGAGAAGCACACAGCAACACCTCCTTGCTCTTGCCTGTCTCTTCTCATCTATGAGGTGTACCCAGCAATTCTTGCAAAATTTTCTGGAGTCCTGTCATCCAAAAATGTTTCAACAACAGCTATCATGTCGGGACGTCGAGTGTTCACAAAACTATGTGTGAGCTCTCCAACATTAGTAATGAAACCTTTAATGTTGGCCGACAGGATGCTGATAGACTGGCTCCTCATGATGTGGTCAGCTTGAGGTGGTGGGTGTGTAGGGCATGTAAGGTGCCTGCCCTTGAGAGAGGTAGGGTACTGAGGCAACTGCAGGGATGTAGGTCTGTGGTCTTGTATAAGGCACAGTACCACCTGCTGGGCCGAGATAGGAGTAGCTAAGTGGGTGACGTGTGAGAATGTTCACCGATTCAGAGGTCCTGCTGGTTTGTTCTGAGAACAGGTCTCTAAACAGGTGGTCCTGTCTGTTAAGTTCCTTTTTCTTCCGACACTGGTCCTCCTGATGTCATTTCTTGCAGCAGTAATTGCACCTGGTATCTCGCAGGCAGTTGTTGGCGATGTGCCCCTTCCAGTGACAGCGAGAGCACAGCCTAGGTGCCTGGGAGGGTGGACTATGATTTGTTGCGCCTCCTGTGTTTTGCAGATTAGTCCTCAGGTTCTGCCGCTGGAACTGTGTTAGTGGAGGGTGAGACGGCTGTAGAAGTCTTCCTCCTCCACATCCTCTTCCACGTCCTCTACCCCGTCCTCTACCAGTTCTGACAGATGTGTCCCTGCTGTTCGTACTTTGGTGCAGTAGGTGATCAGGTGCAGTGATAGTTCCCTGATTATTAACTGCACCAATCTCTGGTGGAGAAACTCCCGACTCAGAACTTGCCGATGAAGCACTGCTGCCAGATTCTGGAATAGTGACGGCAGGTGTGCTGACAGGTGTAGGATCAGAGATGGTATGTGCACTGTCTAGTGGACTGGCAGTGGCTGAAGCAGAGACGTCAAGTGTAGGAGAATTAACAGATCCAAGGCTTCCTTCGTTGCTGGGAAGAGGATTTGTTCCCTCTGTGGTGGTCAGAGGAATTGTGTTAGAATTCCCAAAGGTAGTGTTTTGAACTCTGTCAGTCTGTGGGACCTTAGTGATGGCAGAATTCCACCAGTTATTTACCCCTGAGTTAAGCTCAATGTGGGACTTCCAGTCTTTGTCAATAGTGTCACCATCAGCTGAGCAGCTTACGTCACTTGATGTAGGCTTGCACTGGCCTTCTACAATAGCTTGGAGGTTATCTAATGATTTGAGGAGCTCATGAAGTGCTTCCCTGTGATGGAGTATCTTAGCTGCAACTTTACAACACAGCCCAAGAGGGCAGTCTTGATCTTTGGACTGAAGTCCCTGAGGTAGGACTTCTGAACCTTCCTCCTGTAGCTCCAGACTTGCATCCACATATACCACAGGATTATGGATATCCTTCAATTTTCTGAAATTTTCAACTTGGCTGCAACAAAATTCTTCTTCTGGAATGCAATCTGTGTGGCAGTAGTTGGAACAAGTAGGCTCCTTACATATGAGAAGAATTTTGTCCCTTGTGGTATACCCACAAACACTGCAGTAACTACTGGGACAATAGCCAGATAGCATAGATATTCTTGCTATTTTGCTATGTGAAGTCATCCCAGAGGAGGCTTGTAGGTTTGCAATGAAGTTCACAGGAGAGAGAGAGAGTGGGTGGTGGTATCGTGGGTGGGGTGGAGTATCGTGGGTGGGGGTGTTTATGACGGGGTGGGTAGTGAGGGCAGGCAGTTGGCCGGCCAGCTGAAAGTGTTGCCTTCTCACTATCACTTAATAAACACTGTTTATGCTATCCACTGTTTCACTAAAGGAAGATGTTACACAAATCACTATGTTGCATTGTACCAGTCACGTTGTTATAAAGCACCAGATGCTAGCACACAGCACAAAAGACATATAATATTAGATGCTCACTGTGAAGGCAATAGTGACGTCACTCCTAAGGCCTGCTGCTGTCCCCTCACTCATACCATATAGTTCACCATACCACACTTAAATATCACTGATATTGCTTATATTCACTTTGATGGAGGAGTTGGCTTACTTGTACTAATGTGTTGTAGGTAGTACGTACTTCGTGAATGAACAGTTTTTATCCTCGCCAACCCTTGTAGTTAAGTAATATTAAGAAAATTTGTGGAGCACACTGTGACACGTCTTCACCCTCTCTCTCTCTCTCTTGTACAGTAGTATGAGTGAATGTTTTATAGAGTAAGTTTAAGTCTTGAAAGAGTACGGGGGGTTGTCTAGCAGTGGATTGTGTGATCATTCACACTGCAGTTTTTTTCTGGGTTATTATTGGCTTTAGGTGTTTTGTCTTTGTGAAGCCCCAGGCACAAATAGCATAGGTGAGATAGGGGTAGATCAGTGAATAGTATAACGTAAGTAGTGCTGTTTGTGGTACATAGTAATGTATCTCTGAGAGGATGCCAACTGTTTTAGATACTTTTTTTGTTATGTGTTGGATATGGGTGTTGAATTTCAGGTTACTGTCAGGTCCTACACCAAGGAATTTTCCCTCATTATGAACACTATTAACAGCAGAGAGCCAACCAGGACTGAAGTGTGTTGCAGGATTTCCTGCAACTAAATAATCATATTATATAATGTACATTTAATACTTGAACAGGGAAGTAGCCAGAGATGGCACTGATTTCAACTATTGGGGTGGAAATGTACAGTCTTCACAATCTTCATGGCATAATGTTTACTCACATGATGAGCTTCATCACCCAATAAATTTGTTTCTTAGTATAAAACCTAACAAAAAAAAAATCTTGAAAGTGGGTTTTAAACCATGACTGATTACTCTAATAATCACATCTCTCTTAGGTAGTGAACATTACTCTGAAGGAGTCCTTAATGAATACAGGTGGGCCCTGCTTTACAGTGTTTCACTAGTCAGGGGTTTTCAATTATACTTCTTTCAACAAACCGGCAGTATTCCACCAAGGCAGGGTTGCCCAAAAAGAAAACCCAAAGTTCAATTGTGCCTGTTCTTCATTTATTCAGACTTCCTACAATAAATATAGTTACCACTCACTATAAGCTAAGGATGAAAATATTTTAAGGTAAGTAATGTGTGTCCTAGGTAGTAGGTAGGTATAAAGCAACCTCACAGGGAGGTACTATCATCCTGCCAAGTGAATACAAAATAGAAACCTGGTTACTGGTTTAACATGATGGTAGGATTGTTGGTGTTTTTTTCTGTCTCATAAACATGCAAGATTTCAGGTACATCTTGCACTTAAGTCACACTACACATACATGTACAAGCATATATATACACACACCCCTCTGGATTTTCTATTCTCTTGCTAGTTCTTGTTCTTGTTTATTTCCTCATATCTTCATTGGTAAGTGGAACAGAATTCTGCCTCTGTCAGCCATGTGTATCATAAGAGGCAACTAAAATGCCGGAAGCAAGGGGCTAGTAAACCCTTCTCCTGTACATGTTACTAAATTTAAAACAGAGAAACTTGCATTTTTCTTTTTAGGTCACCCTGCCTAGGTGGGATGTGGCCGGTTTGATGAAAAAAAATGCATGTACTGAATATGTATTTTTTATGGCTAGCTCTATTGCTCTCATAATATATGATAGTGTAAACATATTTTTACTTTACAATAGCCTGGAACCTAACCTGTCGTATAGGCAGGGCCAGCCTGTATATGCACCTTTAGGGTTATTTTTCTCAACAAAAGGCATTTTTCTGGCAAAATTATAACAGTATTGAAGAATATAGTGAAAGACTGCAACAGGAAAGGTAACATAACAGAATAATTTATAGAATATGAAATACTGTAATGATTACTGGATATCTAAATATATACTTACCAAACCTAATAGTAACAGTGTTGGGACATGTATGGTAAAGGGAGGACATGATACCCTCAATGATGAGACCATAGCCAAGAGAAATAAAGAGACCATAATGTCGACTCACTCCAACATTCTGAAAAATAAAAAAATCCTTTTATCATAGCCTTTTAAGTAGAGAATTCAATTTTTTCACATACTAAATTATTAATGATGTAATTAATTACTTTCAAGCTATTTACCTTCAACTTACTGAATCTAAATTTGGTAATAATGAAAAATACTGAGCATAAAATCCTGTGTAACTTATAATCTAGCAGTGACAGCTTATTGGTAGAACAACCAGAAGTCAACCATAAGCTAGTGTCTAAACTTCCCACTCTCTATGCAATGGACGACTCTACAGGTGTCATGCTCTTTTAGCCCCCTACTAGGCCAGAGTCCTTGTCAGGACATACCATAAATCACTGTGCTTTAACCCCTTGACTGTCGCAAGTCCCTTTCTGAAACTGTCATTCTATGTTGCAAAATTTTTTCAAAAAAAAAAAAAAAAAAAAAAAAAAAAAAAAAAAAAAAAAAAAAAAAAAAAAAAAAAAAAAAATCTTAAGAAATGATAGAGAATCTTTTCCCGATGGTAATGACACCAAAAGTACAAAATTTGGTCGAAAACTCATCGAATTACGCTCCTGCGAAGTTAGTGGTCTCGGCGACATATACACATCGGTGATTTCGCCAACTTTGAGCCCTGTTTTTGGCCAATCCCGTTGTTCCAGTTGACCAAACTCATAGCTATTTCTTTAGAGCTCCATTTTTTCTATCAGACGAGTACAAGAACTCACCAATTTACCGATGAACTACCCAATAAAGTGGTCATAAATTGGCAATTTGGCCAATTTCACGCAAATTAAAAAAGATGCCAATTTCAAAATAGGGTCCAGAATAAACAATGTAGACATTCTTGGGACTAAAATAACATATCCTCTGTTCATTAGTCACATCTCTAGGCCCCTCTTATACAGTAGACCCCCGGTTAACGATATTTTTTCACTCCAGAAGTATGTTCAGGTGCCAGTACTGACCGAATTTGTTCCCATAAGGAATATTGTGAAGTAGATTAGTCCATTTCAGACCCCCAAACATACATGTACAAACGCACTTACATAAATACACTTACATAATTGGTCGCATTCGGAGGTAATCGTTATGCGGGGGTCCACTGTATTACTATTGCTTTCTATTTTGATTTTTTATTCATACAAAAAATACAAAATTTACTGTTATGCAGACTATTACATTATTGTAAAAATGGTATAAATAATATCAGTGCACTAGTGAAAGAATATTAGACTTCCCAGTTGGTGTGTATTGGACGTGTGGTGTGATTTGCTTACTCCTGAACATTGGTAAAAATTGAACATTTCCACTACTATGAGCTCAATTTCATGGTCGTTTCCATTTTATCATGTGAGACCATGAAAACGAGAATACAATGATAAATACTATACGAAAATACACCTCAAAGTCGGCGTTTTAATCCAAAAAAACGGTCAGTTTTTTTTCTCATTATGCACTGCGTGCTGCAGGATTTTTTTTATGTGGTGCACACTGACCACACAGACCCATTCTCTCATGTGTGGGCCTACCAGCTTTCTCCTGCTTGATTTGAAGCCGCTAGAATTTATGCATATTAATACGTCTGAAACGCTCGTAAGACGTATATATATGACCAAAACAGTCAAAGGGTTAAGTTTGATGAATGGTGATACCCAGATGTTCTATTTAGTAGCAGATAAGCCTAGCCCATGGCTGGGCTGTGGTGTAGACAAGCTCTCAAAATCTGTCAAAGGTATATTGAGCTCACTAGCTCTGTGAACACTGGACAACCTGCCATCAGTGCTTCTCAGCAAATCCGGAAGTTTTTGTTTTTTAACACATGAGACATTTCCCACTAATGTAGGGTGACCCAAAAAAGAAGAAACAATTTCATCATGACTGTACTATTGAACTGTAGTATTGGCTATTGGCATGCCAGAGGCATGCCAATACATGTACTACAGTTCAAACACTGCAACATACCTCTACCCCTCCTTCAGAGTGCAGGCACTGTACTTCCCACCTCTAGGACTCAGTTAAGAACACAAGAAAGAAGGAACACTGCAACAGGCCTACTGACCCATGCTCTGCATGGGTCAGTATCTTTGGTTACTCACTAGGCACCACTCTATACAGTGGACCCCCAACTTACGATATTAATCCGTTCCTGAGAGCACATCGTAAGATGAAATTATTGTAAGTCGAATTAATTTTCCCCATAAGAAATAACGAAAATCAAATTAATCCATTCAAAGCACCCAAAAATATGAAAAAAAAAAAAAAAATTTTACCACATGAAATACATATTTTCCTACGCACAAAAAGAAGGATACATGCACAACATATAATGTGCATGTACTAGTGTACTAAATGAAGAATAAATGACACTTACCTTTATTGAAAATGTAGTGATGAATGATCAGACACTGTGTCCTGGGAGTGCCTTTTCCTCCTTTGTAATGTACGTCTTGTTTGGCATTTTCTTCCAGAACAGGCCTGTTTCGTCACAATTTAACACTTATTGGGGGTTGGAATTTTTCAGCTTTGCCATGCCTTATCACACTGTGTATGCCACTACGATTCTTAAATTTCTCAAGCCAACCTTTGCTGGCCTTAAATTCACCAATATGAGCACTAGTTCTAGGCATTTTTTCCTGTTCACCAGGGTGTTAGTCAACTGGTGTGGGTCGCATCCTGGGGGACAAGATTAAGGACCCCAATGGAAATAAGTTAGACAATCCTCAATGACACACTGACTTTCGTGAGTTATCCAGGGTGGCTAACCCTCTGGGGTTAATTGTTTCTCGGTATTCTCGATAAACCACACCAATAACAGTCTCCACGTCTATGAGTAGTACAGCTGACCATGGTGCAGCAGCAGCTGACTGTGGTGCAGCAGCAGCTGACTGTGGTGCAGCAGCAGCTGACTGTGGTGCAGCAGAATCTGACTGTGGTGCAGCAGCAGCAGCAGCAGCTGACTGTGGTGCAGCAGCAGCAGCAGCTGACTGTGGTGCAGCAGCAGCAGCAGCTGACTGTGGTGCAGCAGCAGCAGCTGACTGCGGTGCAGCAGCAGCTGACTGTGGTGCAGCAGCAGCTGACTGTGGTGCAGCAGCAGCAGCTGACTGCGGTGCAGCAGCAGCTGACTGCGGTGCAGCAGCAGCTGACTGTGGTGCAGCAGCAGCAGACTGCGGTGCAGCAGCAGCAGCTGACTGCGGTGCAGCAGCAGCAGCTGACTGCGGTGCAGCAGCAGCTGACTGTGGTGCAGCAGCAGCTGACTGTGGTGCAGCAGCAGCTGACTGTGGTGCAGCAGCAGCTGACTGTGATGCAGCAGCAGCTGACTGTGGTGCAGCAGCAGCAGCTGCTGCTGCACCACAGTCACCACCACAGTCAGCAGCTGCACCATGGTGCAGTAGCAGCTGACGGTGCTACAGCAGCAGCTGACCATGGTGCAGCAGCAGCTGACGATGCTACAGCAGCAACTGACCGTGGTGCAGCAGCAGCTGACAGTGCTACAGCAGCAGCAGCAGCTGACAGTGCTATAGCAGCAGCAGCTAACAGTGCTACAGCAGCAGCTGACAGTGCGACAGCAGCTGACCGTGGTGCAGCAGCAGCTGACCGTGGTGCAGCAGCAGCTGACCATGGTGCTACAGCAGCAGCAGCTCACGGTGCTACAGCAGCAGCAGCTGACCATGGTGCAGCAGCAGCTGACGGTGCTACAGCAACAGCAGCAGCAGCTGACTGAGGTACGATAGTATTTCTCACCCTTTTTACCATAGGGTTGGCACTTGAAGCTTTCTTTTCAGCCCATGGTGGCTTATTTAGCAGTTACAAGCACTAAAAACACTTAAATAGTACAAAATTTATTGAATGTATGTGTGCAACCATCCGCCGCAGCTTGTAAACAATATAACACTAGCTCAGCCGAGGCGCTCAGGCCAGACGGACCACAGATGGCTGCGTTCGGGATGAATGATGCAAGTCGAGTTTTTCAACGTAGGTCAGGGTCAAATTTTTACGCTGACAAGCATCGTAAGTCGGTTTTAATGTAGTTTGAGGACATCGTAAGTCAGGGGTCCACCGTATATGCATATCAGAATACATCTTCCTTTTATCCATTACATCAAGTGCACAAGTGGGCACTCTCATAGTACTCCACTTGGATGATTATTGTTGAATATTCATGAGAAGAAGAGATTTCTTGCATTGGGAAGGGAGGTATAACAGTGAGAAGAGTGAGAAAGAGCTAGTGTAGGGGTGGTGCACAAGGTTTTAGGAAGGGTAAGAGATGAGTAGACCAATTGTTGATACTGAAGCACGTAAGTGAACAATAATTATAAATAAGGAACTTTTCATTGCATTTATGGATGTAGAAAAGGCATATGATAGGATGTATGGAGGTGAAGATCTACGCCCTTACTGCTAGCACTCCAAATGTAGATCTATGTTTTATTTTTCCTGCCTCCAAATTTGGCACAATTGTCCTGAGATGCCTGGTCAGCATAGAATTGGTCTTAATACTTGATGTGCCCAGAATTAAAAAATATCTAGGACCCCTTAGTACCTTGTGGGAGCACCAGTTCAATTGACAGCCAGCAAGAGCTAACAGCGTGACAAACACCTGGGATTCACTGATGTCATGAAGCATTATGACCCAAGTAAAGAAAAATAAGGCAGGCAGGCAGGCGGGTGGGCGGGTGGGCCACCTACCTGCCTGGCTGGCTACCTACCTACCTGCCTGGCTGGCTGGCTACCTGCCTGGCTGGCTGGCTGGCTGACTGGCTGGCTGGCTGCCTGCCTGCCTGCCTGCCTGCCTGCCTGTCTGCCTGCCTGCCTGCCTGCCTGGCTGCCTGGCTGGCTGCCTGCCTGCCTGGCTAGCTGGCTGCCTGGCTACCTGCCTCTCTGCCTGCCTGGCTGGCTGGCTGCCTGCCTGCTTGCCTGCCTGCTTGCTTGCTTGCTTGCTTGCTTGCTTGCCTGCCTGCCTGAATGCTGGTCTGGTTGCCAGCCTGGCTGCCTGCCTGCCTGCCTGGCTTCTTGCCTGACTGGCTGGCTATCTGGCTGGTTGTCTGGCTGTCTGGCTAGATGGATGGCTGTCTAGCTGGCTGGCTGACTAGCTAACTGGCTGGCTAGCTGGCTAGCTGGCTGGCTATCTGGCTCACTGGCTATCTGGCTGGCTGGCTGGCTATCTGGCTGGCTGGCTATCTGGCTGGCTGGTTATCTGGCTGGCTGGTTATCTGGCTGGCTGGCTATCTGGCTGGCCATCTGGTAGGCTGGCTATCTGGCTGGCTGGCTGGCTATCTGGCTGGCTGGCTGGCTGGCTGGCTATCTGGCTGGCTGGCTGGCCATCTGGTAGGCTGGCTATCTGGCTGGCTGGCTATCTGGCTGGCTGGTTATCTGGCTGGCTGGCTATCTGGCTGGCTGGCTGGCTATCTGGTAGGCTGGTTATCTGGCTGGCTGGCTATCTGGCTGGCTGGCTATCTGGCTGGCTGGCTGGCTGATTGACTTTGTCTGTCTCTATCTCCGCCTATCTATATCTATCTCTGTCCCTATCTCTATCTATATCTGCCTCTGTCCCTGTCTATCTCTGTCTATATCTGTTTATCTCTGTCTCTGTCTCACAGGTACACATAAATACAATTATACATAGTGTAAATTACCTAGGATAACCCAAAAAATCTAGACGAAGTGCTATACAGTGGAACCTCTACTTACGAGTGCCGCACCCTGCGAGTATTTCAAGATATGAGCAGTCGCTCAGTCAAGTTTTTGCTTCCAGATGCGAGCGAAATTTCAAGATGCGAGCGGGCCTCAAGGGAGGTTCCTTGATGCTGGTGAGGGGCTCTTGCTCTTGATCTAGGGAATTAGATCTCAGTTGTTTGTTGGGCTATCTTACTGAAACTTAGGCAATGTATGATGGAATAATGATTCTTAACGTACACCAAAATTGAAAGAAATTGGACCATAAATAACAGAGTTCACTTCTCAGCCATTAGCAGCCCCTTAGCGGTATATTTTCACAAGGTTTTAATGGTTGTATTCTTGTTTTTTTTGTCTCATTTCATAGAATGGAAGATATATTACAGAAATAGGTATGGTTTTGATTAGTTTCATGGCAAAAAGTACCTTGAACTTGAGCTCAAAGTAGCAGAAATGTTCGATTCTTTGGCGATGTTCAAGAGTAAACAAATGACATTATCCAATACATGTCAGACTGGCCTAGTCATAAATGGGTTGACATTATTTATACAATCAGTATTACAATAATGCAGTAGTCTACATAACAGTAAATCTTCTATTTTTTGTGTGAATAAAAATTCAAAATGGTAATCAAGAATATTATTATAAGAATATGTATGTACTAATAAATAATAATAATACATAATACAGTGGACCCCGGTTTACGATCAGCTCCGAATGCGACCAATTATGTAAGTGTATTTATGTAAGTGCGTTTGTATGTGTATGTTTGGGGGTCTGAAACGGACTAATCTAATTCAAAATATTCCTTATGGGGAAAAATTCGGTCAGTACTTGCACCTGAACATACATCTGGAATGAAATAATATCGTAAACCGGGGGTCCACTGTAATAATAATAATACAATGGGCTAGTAACCCCTTTTCCTGTAATAATTACTAAAAAGAAGAAGAAAATTGTCGAAGTGGGAAGTCTGAATGTGCATGGATGTTGTGCAAATGATAAGAGAGAGATGATTGTGGATGTTATGAATGAGATGAAGCTGGATGTCCTGGTTTTAAGTGAAACAAAGCTGAAGGGGGTAGGAGAGTTTCAGTGGAGAGGAATAAATGGGATTAGGTCAGGGGTTTCAAACAGAGTTAGAGCTAAAGAAGGAGTAGCAATAATGTTGAAGGATAAGTTATGGCACAAAAAGAGGGACTATAAATGTATTAATTCAAGGATTATGTGGAGTAAAATAAATGTTGAATGTGAAAGGTGGGAGAAGTGGAGAAGAGAGAAGTGTAGAGGAGAGAGAGAGAGATTTTGGGAAATGTTGAGTGAATACGTGGGGAGTTTTGAACCAAGTGTGAGAGTAATGTTGGTTGGGGATTTCAATGCTAAAGTGGGCAAAAATGTTGTGGAGGGAGTAGTAGGTAAATTTGGGGTGCCAGGGGTAAATGAATATGGGAAGCCTTTAATTGAGCTATGTGTAGAAAGAGATACATGTGCAACATCTGGATATCTTTATTGTACAATAAAGATATCCAGATGTTGCACATGTGTCTTAACTTTCATATTGTCGGTATTTTATACCTTTCTTGCACAACGTGTAGAAAGAGGTTTAGTAATATGTACAGTAGGGCCCCGCTTTACGGCGTTTCGCTTTATGGCGTTCCTCTAATATGGTCATTTCAAATTATGACCAAAACTCGCTATGACTTTCTAATATGGTCACCACACCCCACCCGGTTTGTTTACATTCTCTGTGAGATCCGTAAGCACTAAGTCTCTCCATTATGTCTGGAAACTCCAAAATTTTAAGTGTTTTTAAAAGTTATTTCATATTTTATATATACACTGATAATTATACTTATGTATACCTGTACTTAAATAAACTTACATACTGTGCTGGCGTGCAGGTACACATTAAAATCAGTAAGAGTGTCTTATGTCTCCAGACGTTATATTAGTAATGATAATAATAATCATCGAGTCTCATTAAATGTCGTATATTACGTTGATATACATATTTTCATTAATCCATCTATATTTTTTCAAAATTATATAATAAACACGATGCATAACATACAAAGATGATAAATACACCCCACAGTAGAACAAATAAACATAAATATGAGATGTGGTAGCAGACGACTTGCACAAGTGACGCCATATTAGAAATAATAATAATTATAATAATAATAATAATAATCACTGAGTCTCATTAAATGTCGTATATTATGTTAATATACACATTTTCATTAATCCATCCATGATATTTTTTTCAAAATTATATAATAAACATGATACATAACATATAAAGATGATAAATACACCCCACAATAGAATAACTAAATATAAATATGAGATGTGGTAACCAGATAACTTGTACAAGTGATGCCAAGAATAACATTTTCTCTAATCTAACATAAGAGAAAATGTGTTACTGGGGGTAACTGTAGAAAATTATTCCTTTCGTATGTATGTAAGTAAGTTTATTCAGGTATACACAAATACAGTTACATAGATTATCATACATAACAGCATATGTGTAGAGAACCTAGGATAACCCAAAAAAGTCAAACAGTGTGACTTATTTTCATTGCCTTCACTCAGAGCGTCATTTCTTCTCAAAATGATGTTACATGAGAATGGGAGTGTTCTTCTATATTTATTCTACCATATCAATGTAGAGACAACCTGTACACAAAGAAACTTGTACACAAACCAGACTGTACACTTTGTTGTTTACAAAACTTACCTTCGCCTGGTTTGTTTACATAACTCTGCGCCTGTCCTCTGCCATGCACTCATTCTTTCTCTCTCTCATTTATTCATTTTATCTCATTTACTTACTCCTGATCCTACATTAAGACTACAAATATTTTAAGGTAAATAATGAGTGAACTGTACAGTGGACCCTCAACCAGCGATATTAATCCGTTCCTGAGGGCTCATCGTTAATCAAAATAATCGTTAGTCAAGTTAATTTTCCCCATAAGAAATAATGGAAATCAAATTAATCCGTGCAAGACACCCCAAAGTATTGAAAAAAAAAAATTTTTACCACATGAAATATTAATTTTAATACACACAAACTGAAGAAGACATGCACAGTTACATGACACTTACCTTTATTGAAGATCTGGTGATGATTGATGGGATGGGAGGAGAGAGTCTTAGTGTTTAGAAGGGGAATCCCCTTCCATTAGCACTTGAGGCAGCAAGTCTTTTTCTGGGGTTACTTCCCTTGTTCTTTTAATGCCACTAGGACCAGCTTCAGAGTCACTGGACTTCTGTCGCACAACATATCTGTCCATAGAGGCCTGTACCTCTCGTTCCTTTATCCTAAAGTGTTTCACAACATTGTCAATGTAATAGTCACCAGCACGGCTTGCAATAGCTGTGTGAGCGTGATTTTCATCAAAAAGGTTTGCACTTTAAGCCACATTGCACACATTTCCTTAATCTTTGAAGTAGGCAACATCTTCAATTTCTCTCTCCCCTCCTCCGAAGCAGTTTCCTCAGGTGTGGCCTCTTACTGCTGAAGATGATCTAGCAGCTCATCAGTGGTTTGTTCTTCACTGTCCTCCTCCACCAACTCTTCCACATCCTCCCCACTAACCTCACCAATATGAGCACTAGTTCCAGGCATTTTTTCCTGTTCACCTGGGTGTTAGTCAACTGTTGCGGGTTGCATCCTGGGGGACAAGATTAAGGACCCCCAGTGGAAATAAGTTAGACAGTCCTCGATGATGCACTGACTTTCTTGGGTTATCCTGTGTGGCTAACCCTCCGGGGTTAATCGTTTCTCGGTAATTGTTTCACGTTAAGCCACACCAACAACACACTCTCCACATCTTCGAGTAATACAGCTGATGGTGGTGCAGCAACAACAACAGCTGACTGTGGTGCAGCAGCAGCTGCACCTTTGGCAAGAACAGCTTCCTTGATTGCCGTTTTCTTACCCACAATAATAGCGATGGTTGATTGGGGTTTATTATACAACCTGACCAGCTCAGAGACACGCACTCCACTTTCATACTCAGCAATGATCTCTTTCTTCATCACCATAGTAATTCTCACCCTTTTTGCTGTAGGGTTGGCGCTAGAAGCTTTCTTGGGGCCCATGGTGACTTATTTTGCAGGTGCAATCACTACAAAGGCTGTGATAATATGAAATGTTCCAGTTGTTGTATGTTTGGAAGTGACCGCGGTGGCTGGCTGGCTTGTAAACACTGACACCCAAGGGACAAGTGAGGCGCGCTCAGGCCAAAGTGGACGCGTTGGTACAGAACGAATAGCGCTGGTCGGGTTTTTAAGCGCTAGTTGAGGCAAAATTTTTGCGTTTAAATGTATCGCTAGTCAGATTTATCGTTAATCGATGCCATCGCTAGTTAAGGGTCCACTGTATATACATTTTATCGCTCTGGGATGCTTAAATATCATAGAATATGTGTGGGTGGGTTGGCCTGGTATGGTAGCCCGGCTGACTACCATACATACCACACTTGATTTCTTACAATAAATGCTACTTGTCTCACCCTAGATTAAGACTATAAATATTTTAAGGTAAGTAATGAGTGCACTATGTGTGTTTTGTACTTTTTTATTGTTTTTTGATGCCTAGTTCTAATGCTAACTTAATATATGTTAGTGTAAACTTGTTATCTGTTTTTTGATGCATTTAAGGGGAAAAAAAAGGGTGTTCCACTTCACGGTTTTTTCCCGCTTAGGCGGTAGCCTGGAACCAACCCCATATAATGGGGCCCTACTGAAATAATTTTTTATGCAAAAGAGGATAAATAAATATAAAAGGTTGATAGCACAGTAATAAAAGTCAGGTCCTCCACACAAATCTGGCTCTTTGGGGACCTGTAGTGTGCCAGATTATGGTTTGCCAAATTAAGAGGGGTTGGGTTAGAAACATTTAAATAAAATTAACCAACTTGACTTACACTTCATTAAAACATCGGAAAAAAACAAAAACTTTCCGTACTTTGAGCTCAATTTCAAGGTACTTTTTTATGAAACAATCAAAATCTGTCTATTTTGTAATAATTTATTTATTTTTTTATTTTTTTATTTATTAACTTTGACAACATACAGGGGGTAAAAAAAAATACAGATAAGGCAGTGCCAAAGCCATTTATACTATGCTAGCTTACGGCTGGCTTAAAAAAACTTAAGATTAACAAGAAATGATTAAATCAGTGATAAAACATTAATGTAAAAAAATTTACTAAAAAGCACAAGTGGTATTACAAAAGGTCATATGGTTGCATGCTTTGGGGTTTACATTCTAGAAGGGAGTATTCTGTTGGTAGGTTTTTAAAAAAATAAAAAAAGTTAGATGGGTTTTAGGTTTAACATTTATGTGATAAATTGTGAAAACATTTTAAATAAACAATTTATAAGGTTCGTTATTCGTATTTATTTGGTTTTTGGGGGAGTAAGTGTTCTTTTAGAAGGACTTGAATTTATAAAAAAGGTATGTTTTTTTTTTTATTTTCCGAATGAATTCCAATTTTAGGGCCTTTTTGTCATTAGTTTTTGCATAGTGTTTAGATGGGCACGAGGAAAATCAAAGGTGATCTGTGCCTTTTTTATGGTCTGTGTTCTGTTTAGGTTGGCAAAAGTTTTAGGGGAGGGTTAATATCAGAGTTAAGTGTTTTTATGTATTTATAGGTACAGTAATAAGTATGGATGTTTTGTATGGGGAGTAGGTTTTGTGTATTATATTGGTGGAGTGTGGCCTGTAGTGGAATTTTTTATCTTCTAAATGCGCCTTTTGTTCGGTAATTAGTGGTTGGGGTTATTGTTTTTGGCCCCCTGCACAATTCCATAGGGGAGATAGGGGTAAATAAAGAGTGAAATGGGCCAGGAGGGGTGACTGTGGGGCTAGTACCCTATCTTCAAAAGTATGCCCACGTCTTGGAAATTTTTTAGAAATTTGTTGTAATGTTTGAAATTTGAGTTATTATCAGGGGGATTTCCCAAGATTTTCCCCCTGTTAGCTTTGTGATAGGTTTCGTTCATCATTATGTTAAGAGGGGGAAACTGTGCTCTGTTACCAAACTGAATGAAGTAGGTTTTGTCAATGTTTAGTGTAAGTTTGTTAGTCCTCATCCAGGTAGACATTTTCTGTAATTCGGTATTTACAGTATTGGCTAGCATGACTGGGCTCGGGTGGGAGAAGACGTATGTAGTGTCATCTGCAAATAGTGTGGGTTTGAGTAATTGCGAAGCATTTGGTAGGTCATTTATGTATAGGAGAAAGAGAAGAGGGCCAAGGACACTTCCCTGTGGGACACCAACTGTAATTGGTTGTGCAGAAGAGTTTGCCCCATTTGCATACACATATTGGCTTCTGTTGCTGAGGTATGACTTGAGGTAGTTGAGGGAGTGCCCTCTTATACCATAGTGTGACAATTTTACGTGGAGCAAGTCATGGTCAACTGTATCAAAAGCTTTACGTAAGTCAATGAAGATCCCAAGTGGGACTTCTTTTTTCTCTATTGCAGTGTATATATGTTCTAGCATGTGTATAATAGCATCATTAGTATTTTTATTAGGCCTGAATCCAAATTGGCAGGGGTTGAGTATGTTTTGGGAGATAAGGTAGGAGTAGATTCGTTTATGAATTAATTTTTCAAAGATTTTTGAGAGAGGGTGTAAGTTGGATATTGGCCTATAGTTATTCAACACTGTTTGGTCTCCTCCTTTGTGGATCGGGGTGACCCTTGCTATTTTGAGTACTGTAGGGAAGGTGGAGGATTCAATGGATTTGTTAAAGAGTGTTGCAATGATTGGTGATAGCACTTGTGACACTTTTTTGTATATAAAGGGTGGTAAGGTATTTAAATCTCCTGCCTTGTTTTTTAGTGTGTTGATAATAAGGGAGACTTCGTATGGGTTAGTCGGAGCTAGGAACAGTGTGTTCGGGTAGTTACCGGTGAGGTAGTCATGTGGTGGGGTATCTGAGCTTGGGATTTTATTGGCAAGGTTTTGTCCTATAGTGGAGAAGAAATCATTGAGTCTGTTTGCTGTTTCTGTTGGTGGGAGTTGGGGTTCATCTGATTTTGCTAATTTTATTTCGCTATTTTGTGATATCTTTTTTGTTCCTAGAATTTCTGATAGGGTTTTCCAGGTCTTTTTTATATCACCTCATAAGTTGGATAATCTGTTCTCATAATACAATTTTTTTGCCCTTCTTATCAGGCTGGTTAGGATTGACGAGTAACGTTTTGTTTGGTCTCTGGTTATGTGACCCATTCTGTACTGTTTTTCATATTGGTGTTCTGTATTTATGGATTTGAGAATGCTGGGTGTTAGCCAGGGACTGTTCAGTCTCTTAGCTGTCATCTGTTTAGTTTTTTTAGGGCAGTGCTTGTTATAGAGGTATTGGGTCTTTTTCAGAAAATTATTAATACATTCGTCAATATCTGTATAGATTTCTAGCTCAGTGTGCCAGTCAATGTTTGCTACTGCTGTTGTGAAGTTATTAATGGCTGCCTCATTGTGAAGTCTGAAGGTGACTTTAGTAGTGTCTTGGGGTAATTTACCAAGAGTTGTTATGAGGAAAGTAGGGTAGTGGTCTGTGGTATTATCTGTAATTATGCCTGATTTTAAAGGGGATATGGTGAGTCCTAAAAATGAGAATACAACCATAAAACCATATGAAAATATACTGCAAAGAGGCGGCTAATGGCTGAGAAGAGAACTCCCTTATTTATCGTCCGTCTTTTTTATTTTTGTTGTACGTTAAGAAGCATCTTTCCATCATACACTGCCCAAGTTTCAATGAGATAGCCCAACAAACAACCGAGAAAAAAAAATATTTACCAAAAATCATATATGGCAAGCCCAAGTCAGGTACTGGAAATAAGTCACTTTGTCTGACTTGTCTGGGTTATCCCAGGTTCAATATACATACACTGCTATGTATGATAATCTATGTAACCGTATTTGTGTATTTTTTTTTTATTTTTTTTTTTTCAACAAGTCGGCCGTCTCCCACCGAGGCAAGGTGACCCAAAAAAGAAAGAAAATCCCCAAAAAGAAAATACTTTCATCATCATTCAACACTTTCACCACACTCGCACATTATCACTGTTTTTGCAGAGGTGCTCAGAATACAACAGTCTAGAAGCATACACATATAAAGATACACAACATATCCCTCCAAACTGCCAATATCCCAAACCCCTCCTTTAAAGTGCAGGCATTGTACTTCCCATTTCCAGGACTCAAGTCCGACTATATGAAAATAACCGGTTTCCCCGAATCCCTTCACCAAATATTACCCTGCTCACACTCCAACAGATCGTCAGGTCCCAAGTACCATTCGTCTCCATTCACTCCTATCTAACACGCTCACGCAAGCTTGCTGGAAGTCCAAGCCCCTTGCCCACAAAACCTCCTTTACCCCCTCTCTCCAACCCTTTCGAGGACGACCCCTACCCCGCCTTCCTTCCCCTATAGATTTATATGCTTTCCATGTCATTCTACTTTGATCCATTCTCTCTAAATGACCAAACCACCTCAACAACCCCTCTTCTGCCCTCTGACTAATGCTTTTATTAACTCCACACACCTTCTCCTAATTTTCCCACACTCGAATTTTCTGCATAATATTTACACCACACATTGCCCTTAAACAGGACATCTCCACTGCCTCCAACCGTCTCCTCGCTGCTGCATTTACCACCCAAGCTTCACACCCATATAAGAGTGTTGGTACTACTATACTTTCTTTACATTCCCTTTCTTTGCCTCCATAGATAACGTTTTTTGACTCCACATATACCTCAAACGCACCACTCACCTTTTTTCCCTCATCAATTCTATGATTAACCTCATCCTTCATAAATCCATCCGCCGACACGTCAACTCCCAAGTATCTGAAAACATTCACTTCTTCCATACTCCTCCTCCCAATTTGATATCCAATTTTTCTTTATCTAAATCATTTGACACCCTCATCACCTTACTCTTTTCTATGTTCACTTTCAACTTTCTACCTTTACACACATTCCCAAACTCATCCACTAACCCTGCAATTTTTCTTTAGAATCTCCCATAAGCACAGTATCATCAGCAAAAAGTAACTGTGTCAATTCCCATTTTGAATTTGATTCCCCAAAATTTAATCCCACCCCTCTCCCGAACACCCTTAGCATTTACTTCCTTTACAACCCCCTCTATAAATATATTAAACAACCATGGTGACATTACACATCCCTGTCTAAGACCTACTTTTTACCGGGAAGTAGTCTCCCCCTCTTCTACACACCCTAACCTGAGCCTCACTATCCTCATAAAAAACTCTTTACAGCATTTAATAACTTACCACCTATTCCATATACTTGCAACATCTGCCACATTGCTCCTCTATCCACTCTATCATATGCCTTTTCTAAATCCATAAATGCAATAAAAACTTCCCTACCTTTATCTAAATACTGTTACATATATGCTTCAATGTAAACACTTGATCTACACATCCCCTACCCACTCTGAAACCTCCTTGCTCATCCGCAATCCTACATTCTGTCTTACCTCTAATTCTTTCAATTATAACCCTACCGTACACTTTTCCTGGTATACTCAGTAAGCTTATTCCTCTATAATTTTTACAGTCTCTTTTGTCCCTTTCCTTTATATAAAGGGACTATACATGCTCTCCGCCAATCCCTAGGTACCTTCCCCTCTTTCATACATTTATTAAACAAAAGTCCCAACCACTCCAACACTATATCCCCCCCTGCTTTTAACATTTCTGTCATGATCCCATCAGTTCCAGCTGCTTTACCCCTTTCATTTTACGTAATGCCTCACGTACCTCCCCCACACTTACATTCTGCTCTTCTTCACTCCTAAAAGATGGTTTTACCTCCTGACCAGTACATGAAATTACTGCCTCTGTTTCTTCCTTAACATTTAAAAGTTCCTCAAAATATTTCTCGCCATCTACCCAATACCTCCATCTCCCCATCTACTAACTCCCCTACTCTGTTTTTAACTGACAAATCCATATTTTTCCTAGGCTTTCTTAACTTGTTTAACTCACTCCAAAATTTTTTCTTATTTTCATTAAAATTTCTTGACAGTGCCTCTCCCACTCTATCATCTGCTCTCCTTTTGCACTCTTCACCACTCTCTTTACCTTTCTTTTACTCTCCATATACTCTGCTATTCTTATAACACTTCTGCTTTGTAAAAACCTCTCATAAGCTACCTTTTTCTCTTTTATCACACCCATTACTTCATCATTCCACCAATCACTCCTCTTTCCTCCTGCCCCCACCCTCCTATAACCACAAACTTCTGCCCCACATTCTAATACAGCATTTTTAAAACTATTCCAACCCTCTTCAACCCCCCACTATCATCTTTGCACTAGCCCACCTTTCTGCCAATAGTCGCTTATATCTCACCTGAACTTCCTCCTCCCTTAGTTTATACACTTTCACCTCCCTCTTACTTGTTGTTGCCACCTTCCTCTTTTCCCATCTACCTCTTACTCTAACTGTAGCTACAACTAAATAATGATCCGATATATCAGTTGCCCCTCTATAAACATTGTACATCCTGGAGCCTACCCATCAACCTTTTATCCACCAATACATAATCTAATAAACTACTTTCATTACATGCTACATCATACCTTGTATATTTATTTATCCTCTTTTTCATAAAATATGTATTACTTATTACCAAATTTCTTTCTACATATAGCTCAATTAAAGGCTCCCCATTTACATTTACCCCTGGCACCCCAAATTTACCTACTACTCCCTCCATAACATTTTTACCCACTTTAGCATTGAAATCCCAACCACCATTACTCTCACACTTGATTCAAAACTCCCCACGCATTCACTCAAACATTTCCCAAAATCTCTCTCTCTCCTCTACACTTCTCTCTTCTCCAGGTGCATACACGCTTATTATAACCCACTTTTCACATCCAATCTTTATTTTACTCCACATAATCCTTGATTAATACATTTATAGTCCCTCTTTTCTGCCATAGCTTATCCTTCAACATTATTGCTACTCCTTCTTTAGCTCTAACTCTATTTGAAACCCCTAACCTAATCCCATTTATTCCTCTCCACTGAAACTCTCCCACCCCCTTCAGCTTTGTTTCACTTAAAGCCAGGACATCCAGCTTCTTCTCATTCATAACATCCACAATCGTCTCTTTCTTATCATCTGCACAACATCCACGCACATTCAGACTTCCCACTTTGACAATTTTCTTCTTCTTATTCTTTTTAGTAATCTTTACAGGAAAAGGGGTTACTAGCCCATTGTTCCCGGCATTTTAGTTGACTTTTACAACACGCATGGCTTACGGAGGAAAGATTCTTATTCCACTTCCCCATGGATATAAAAGGAAAATTAAAAAGACCAAGAACTATTAAGATAAAATCAAAGAAAACTCAGATGAGTGTGTATAAATAAATGTGTACATGTATGTATAGTGTGACCTAAGTGTAAGTAGAAGTAGCAAGACATGCCTGTAATCTTGCATATTTATGAGACAGACAAAAGACATCAGCAATCCTACCATCATGTAAAACAATGACAGGCTTTCGTTTTACACTCACTTGGCAGGACGGTAGTACCTCCCTGGGTGGTTGCTGTCTACCAACCTACTACCTTAATATATGTATACCTGAATAAATTTATTTACTTCTAATCTGTCAACTGAGTACAAGAAAATGCCCATTCACTTATTTCAACTACCCAATAAGTGGTCAGAAATTGGCAATTTGGCCGATTTCACACAAATTTCAACAGATGCCAATTTCAAAATAGGGTCCAGAATAAACAATGTAGACATTCCTGGCACTAAAATAACATTTTCTCTGTTCATTAGTCACGACTACAGGCCCCTCTTATATTACTCTTGCTTACAATTTGGAATTTTCATCCACAAAAAAAAAAATTATAAGATTTACTGTTATGCAGACTACTGCATTCTTGTAATAAGTGTATAAATAATGTCAATCCATTCTTGACTCTGCACTGGAATTTGGACTGGCAGGCGGACACGTATTGGACGGTGACGTCATTCGTTTACTCTTGAGCTTCGCTAAAGAATAGAACATTTTCGCTACTGTGAGCGCAATTTCAAGGTACTTTTCGTCATGAAAGCAATCAAAATCATATCTATTTCTGTAATATATCTTTTATTCTATCAAATGAGACCGAAAAAATGAGAATATAACCATAACAACCATACAAAAATATACCGCTAAGCGGCCGCTAATGGCTGAGAAGTGAACTCCGCTATTTATGGTCTGATTTCTTTCATTTTTGGTGTACGTGAAGAAGTATCTTTCCATCATACATTGCCCAAGTTTGAATAAGATAACCCAACAAACAACTGAGAAAATAATAATATAATAATAATAATAATAATAATAATAATAACAATAATAATATCTTTATTTACTACACGTACATGTACAAGGTATACAGGCCTAGCTGACATCAGTGACATACTACTGTATAGAAAGGCACTTGTTATGCTGAATATTTCAAGAAAATTAGGTCAGTGTCCCAGGATAACACCCACACTAGTCAGCTAACACCCAGGTACCCATTTACTGATGGGTAAACATAGACAACAGGTGTAAAGAAACATGCCTAATGCTTCTACCCTGGCTGGGAATCGAATATTTACCAAAAATCATATATGGCTAACCCAAGCCAGGTACTAAAAAAAAAGCCACGTTGACTTTTTTTGGGGTTATCCTAGGTTCTCTACACATATGCTGCTGTGTGTGATAATCTATAGAGAGAAAATAACTTTTTTGTTTCATGTTTATGGTGCAGTACGAGTGTATATCACAGTTAGCCCTGTGCTATACTCTGTTTTCTCTAATATAAGCCACCAAGACAAGGATAGGAGAATGGTATTTGTAAAGTAAAAGGACACAAGTGCAACTAATGTGACATTTATTGTGGCAACGTTTCGCTCTCCAGGAGCTTTATCAAGCCATTACAAACAATACATGGACACAGAGGGTATATAAAGGCTCAGAGTGAGGTGCAATGCTAGTGAGGTAACGTTTCGATGTTCACTAGTGGTAGTAGTAGTAGTAGTCGTAGTGGTAGTGACAAAAGTAATACAATATGGTAGAGCAATTTCCACAGACGCAAGTGCCTCGAATCAGCATTGATCGCTGTTTCGAATACAATTAAACAAAACAACGGCAGCTTCACCATCTCCGAAGTCTTAGCAAGAATCCTCCTGAAAACAGTAAACCCTGCCATCACATAGTCTCTCCTGTCATACTACACAAAGCACATTACAGAGAGTGAACACTGAAACAGGCTGCCTCTTTCCAGTCTATATTTGTCCAACCTATTTTTATGTTACCCAATAATAGCTTTTATATCCTTTCACTCATGTACAAATTAACTGCTCTACCATATTGTATTATTTTTGTCACTACCACTACTACTACTACTACCACTAGTGAACATCGAAACGTTACCTCACTAGCATTGCACCTCACTCTGAGCCTTTATATACCCTCTGTGTCCATGTATTGTTCGTAATGGCTTGATAAAGCTCCTGGAGAGCGAAACGTTGCCACAATAAATGTCACATTAGTTGCACTTGTGTCCTTTTACTTTACATATTGTCGGTAATTCTACCAACTTTATTACAGAATGGTATTTGTTTACCATATCCTCTTCATACCTCCGTCGAACTGCTCGGTGTTATGACAAATATTATTTATTCTGGAGTATTTAACATGTTTTATGTTATTTATATTGTTTCTTATGTCATATTAGATCAATTGTGATAGGCAGATAAGCTGTAGTGTTGATATTAGCGTAATAATAAAGCATATTCTCCTGCTTCATGAGACCGAGTTCATGACAACCGACAGTGGCTTCAAAGCCACCTTATCTTTAATGGATAATGTACTGTGTAGGGGCTTTACATAATGAGAAGCATTTCTTTTATTCATTGGAACCATGGCTAGGGCTAAAAGTAAGCAGGTTAAAACAATAAATGGAGAAAAAGAAATTGGAATGACTTATGCAGCAAGTAGTGCCACCAAACAGTACCAGCAGGTTTGTGTGGCGACTCTGGAAAGTTTAAATTATGCTAGCCAAAATTAGTGCCGAATAACTGAAGGAACCGAATAACTGATTGCCGGATTTGTGATGGCGGACCTGTAGTTTGTTAGATTATGTAGTGGTGGATAAAAGGTTGATGGGTAGACTACAGGATGTACATGTTTATAGAGGAGCAACTGACATGTCAACTGGATCATTATTTAGTTGTACCTACAGTTAGAGTAAGAGGTAGATGGAAAAAGAGGAAAATGGCAACAACAAGCAAGAGGGAGGTGAAAGTGTATAAACTAAGGGAGGAGGAAGTTCGGGTGAGATATAAGCAACTATTGGCAGAAAGTTGGACTGGTGCAAGTATGAGTAGTAGGGGGGGGGGGTTGAAGAGGGTTAGAATAGTTTTAAAAATGCAGTATTAGAATGTGGGGCAGAAGTTTCTGGTTATAGGAGGGTGGGTGCAGGAGGAAAGAGGAGTGATTGGTGGAATGATGAAGTAAAAGTTGTGATAAAAGAGAAAAGTTAGCTGATGAGAGGTTTTTACAAAGCAGAAGTGTTATAAGAAGAGTAGAGTATATGGAGAGTAAAAGAAAGGTGAAGAGAGTGGTGAGAGAGTGCAAAAGGAGAGCAGATGATAGAGTGGGAGAGGCACTGTCAAGAAATTTTAATGAAAATAAGAAAAAATTTTTGGTAGATGGCGAGAATATTTTGAGAAACTTTAAATGTCCACGAAGAAAGGGAGGCAGTAATTTCATGCACTGGACAGGGAGGTATACCATCTTTTAGGAGTGAAGAACAGGATGTGAGTGTGGGGCAGGTGCATGAGGCATTATGTAGAATGAAAGGGGGTAAAGCAGCTGGAACTGACGGGATCATGACAGACATGTTAAAAGCAGGGGGGATATAGTGTTGGAGTGGTTGGTATTTTTGTTTAATAAATGTATGAAAGAGGGGAAGGTACCTAGAAATTGGCAGAGAGCATGTATAGTCCCTTTATATAAAGGAAAGGGGGACAAAAGAGATTCTAAAAATTATAAAGGAATAAGTTTACTGAGATATATATGTGAAGCTTGGGTGGTAAATGCAGCAGCGAGGAGATGGTTGGAGGCAGTGGAGATGTCCTGTCTAAGGGCAATGTGTGGTGTAAATATTATGCAGAAAATTCGGAGTGTGGAAATTAGGAGAAGGTGTGGAGTTAATAAAAGCATTAGTCAGAGGGCAGAAGAGGGGTTGTTGAGGTGGTTTGGTCATTTAGAGAGAATGGATCAAAGTAGAATGACATGGAAAGCATATAAATCTATAGGGGAAGGAAAGAGGGGTAGGGGTCGTCCTCGAAAGGGTTGTAAAGAGGGGGTAAAGGAGGTTTTGTGGGCGAGGGGCTTGGACTTCCAGCAAGCGTGCATGAGCGTGTTAGATAGGAGTGAATGGAGACGAATGATACTTGGGACCTGACGATCTGTTGGAGTGTGAGCAGGGTAATATTTAGTGAAGGGATTCAGGGAAACCGGTTATTTTCATATAGTCGGACTTGAGTCCTGGAAATGGGAAGTACAATGCCTGCACTTTAAAGGAGGGGTTTGGGATATTGGCAGTTTGGAGGGATATGATGTGTATCTTTATACGTACAGGAAGGCCCCGCTTTACGGCGTTTCACTTTACGGCGTTCCGCTAATACGGACATTTCAATTATGACCAAAAACTCGCTATACGGCTCCCCCACCTGACTTTCTAATACGGTCACCGTGCCCCACCCTGTTTGTTTACATTCTCCATGAGCTCAGTAAGCACTAAGTCTCTCCATTTTGTCTGGAAACTCCAAAATTTCAAATGTTTTTAAAAGTTATTTCATATTTTATATATACTCTGATAATTATACTTATGTATACCTGTACCTAAATAAACTTACATACTGTGCTGGCATGCAGGTACACAATAAAATTGGTAAGTGTCTTATGTCTCCAGACGTCATATTACTAATGATAATAATCATCGAGTCATTTAAATGTCGTATATTACGTTAATATACACATTTTCATTAATCCATCCATGATATTTTTTTCAAAATTATATAATAAACACGATGCATAACATATAAATAAGATAAATACACCCCACAGTAGAATAAATAAACATAAATGTGAGATGTGGTAGCAGACGACTTGCACAAGTGACGCCATATTGGAAATAATAATAATAATAATAATAACAATACTCACCGAGTCTCATTAAATGTCGTATATTACGGTAATATACACATTTTCATTAATCCATCCATGATATTTTTTTCAAAATTATATAATAAACACGACGCATAACATATAAATAAGATAAATACACCCCACAGTAGAATAAATAAACATAAATGTGAGATGTGGTAGCAGACGACTTGCACAAGTGATGCCATATTAGAAATAATAATAATAATAACAATACTCACCGAGTCTCATTAAATGTCGTATATTACGTTAATATACACATTTTCATTAATCCATCCATGATATTTTTTTTCAAAATTATATAATAAACATGATACATAACATATAAAGATGATAAATACACCCCACAATAGAATAACTAAATATAAATATGAGATGTGGTAACCAGATAACTTGTACAAGTGATGCCAAGAATAACATTTTCTCTAATCTAACATAAGAGAAAATGTGTTACTGGGGGTAACTGTAGAAAATTATTCCTTTCATATGTATGTAAGTAAGTTTATTCAGGTATACACAAATTCACAGTTTACATAGATTATCATACATAACAACATACGTGTAGAGAACCTAGGATAACCCAAAAAAGTCAGTGTGACTAATTTCCATTGCCTTCACTCAGAGCTTCATTTCTTCTCAAAATGATGTTACATGAGAATGGGAGTGTTCTTCTTTATTAATTCTACCGTATCAATGTAGAGACAACCTGTACACAATGTAACTTGTACACAAACCAGACGTGTACACTTCGTTTGTTTACAAAACTTACGTTCGCCTGGTTTGTTTACATAACTCTGCGCCTGTCCCCTCTCATGTACTCATTCTTTCTCTCTCTCATTTATTCGTTTTATCTCATTTACTTACTCCTGACCCTACATTAAGACTTCAAATATTTTAAGGTAAGTAATGATTGAACAGTATATACATTTTATTGCTCTGGGATGCTTAAATATCATAGAATAGTATGTGTGGGTGGGGTGGCCTGGTAAGGTAGCCTGGCTATTACCATACATACCACACTTGATTTCTTGCAATAAATACTACTTGTCTCACCCTAGATTAAGACTATAAATATTTTAAGGTAAGTAATGAGTGCACTATGTGTGTATTGTACTTTTTTATTGTTTTTTGATGCCTGGTTCTATTGCTAACTTAATATATGTTAGTGTAAACTTGTTATCTAGTGTTTGTATGCATTTATAAGTGGAAAAAAAGGGTGTTCCACTTTACGGCGGTTTCCGCTTTACAGCGGTAGCCTGGAACCTAACCTGCCGTATAAGTGGGGCCCTCCTGTATATGCTTCTAAACTGTTGTATTCTGAGAACCTCTGCAAAAGCAGTGATAATGTGTGAGTGTGGTGAAAGTGTTGAATGATGATGAAAGTATTTTCTTTTTGAGGATTTTCTTTCTTTTTTGGGTCACCCTGCCTCGGTGGGAGACGACCGACTTGTTGAAAAAAAAAAAAAAAAAAAAAAGTTTACTGAGTATACCAGGAAAAGTTTTAGGTAGTAGGTTGGTAGACAGCAACCGCCCAGGGAGGTCAGTCGATGTGGTCAGTCCATCAATCTTGAATAGATTGATGGACTGACCACATTGACTCAAGGTTGAGGGACTGATTACCTCATTCTCCTCCTGTTCTTCAAGTTTCTCCTGTGTATGGACTGATGAAGCCAACGTGTGGCGAAACGTTTCCTTAATAAAGATACCCAAGAGTTGCACATGTGTCTAATTTATCAACGTGTCGGTTCTGTGAACCATTCATCTACGGCTAGTAACCTCTTCTCCTGTATATATTACTAAATGTAAAAGGAGAAACTTTCGTTTTTCCTTTTGGGCCACCCCGCCTCGGTGGGATACGGCCGGGGTGTTGAAAGAAAGAAGACCAGGAAAAGTGTATGGTAGGGTTATAACTGAAAGAATTAGAGTTAAGACAAAATGTAGGATTGCGGATGAGCAAGGAGATTTTAGAGTGGGTAGGGGTAGGTAGATCAAGTGTTTACATTGAAGCATATATGTGAACAGTATTTAGATAAAGGTAGGGAAGTTTTTATTTCATTTATGGATTTAGAAAAGGCATGTGATAGAGTGGATAGGGGAGCAATGTGGCAGATGTTGCAAGTATATGGAATAGGTGGTAAGTTACTAAATGCTGTAAAGAGTTTATGAGGATAGTGAGGCTCAGGTTAGGGTGTGTAGAAGAGAGGGAGACTACTTCCTGGTAAAAGTAGGTCTTAGACAGGGATGTGTAATGTCACTATGGTTGTTTAATATATTATAAGATGAGGTTGTAAAAGAAGTAAATGCTAGGGTGTTCGGGAGAGGGGTGGGATTAAATTATGGGGAATCAAATACAAAATGGGAATTGGCACAGTTGCTTTTTGCTGATGATACTGTGCTTACGGGAGATTCTAAAGAAAAATTGCAAAGGTTAGTTTGAGAGTTTGGGAGTGTGTGTAAAGGTAGAAAGTTGAAAGTGAACATAGAAAAGAGTAAGGTGATGAGGGTATCAAATGATTTAGATAAAGAAAAGCTGGCTATCAAATTGGGGAGGAGGAGTATGGAAGAAGTGAATGTTTTCAGATACTGTACTTGGGAGTTGATGTGTCGGCAGATGGATTTATGAAGGATGAGGTTAATCATAGAATAGATGAGGGAAAAAAGGCGAGTGGTGCATTGAGGTATATGTGGAGACAAAAAAACATTATCTATGGAGGCAAAGAAGGGAATGTATGAAAGTATAGTAGTACCAACACTCTTATATGGGTGTGAAGCTTGGGTTGTGAATGCAGCAGCGAGGAGGCAGTTGGAGGCAGTGGAGATGTCCTGTCAGAGGGCAATGTGTGATGTAAATATTATGTAGAAAATTCGGAGTGTGGAAATTAGGAGGTGTGGAGTTAATAAAAGTATTAGTCAGAGGGCTGAAGAGGGGTTGTTGAGGTGGTTTGGTCATTTAGAGAGAATGAATCAAAGTAGAATGACATGGAGAGCGTATAAATCTGTAGGGGAAGGAAGGTGGGGTAGGGGTCATCCTCGAAAATGTTGGAAGAAAGGGGTAAAAGAATTTTTGTTGGTGAGGGGCTTGGACTTCCAGCAGGCATGCATGAGCGTGTTCAATAGGAGTGAATGGAGACGAATGGTATTTGGGACCTGACGATCTGTTGGAGTGTGAGCAGGGTAATATTTAGTGAAGGGATTCAGGGAAACCAGTTATTTTTATATAGCCAGGCTTGAGTCCTGGAAATGGGAAGTACAATGCCTGCACTCTAAAGGAGGGGTTTGGGATATTGGCAGTTTGGAGGGATATATTGTGTATTTTTATACATATATACTTCTAAACTGTTGTATTCTGAGCACTTCTGCAAAAACAGTGATTATGTGTGAGTGAGGCAAAAGTGTTGAATGATGATGAAAGTATTTTCTTTTTGGGGATTTTTTTCTTTTTGGGTCACCCTGCCTCAATGGGAGACGGCCAACTTGTTAAAAAAAAATAATAATAATACTAATAAAAATAATAATAATTTGTCAGAGCATCATTCCTTCTAAAAATTACATGAGAATGGCCTACATATGAGAGAATGGGTCTGAGTGGTCAGTCTACCTGGAGGGTATTTCGGGGATTAATGCCCCTGCAGCCCAGTCCACGACCAGGCCTTCCAGTGGATCAGGGCCTTATCAACCAGGCTGTTACTACTGGCTGCACACAATCCAACATACGAACCACAGCCTGGCTGATCCAGCACCAATTTTAAGTACGTATCTGTCCAGCTCCCTCTTGAAGGCAGCCAGGGGCCTATTGGTAATTCCCCTTATGCTTGGTGGGAGGCTGCTGAACAGTCTTGGGCCCCAGATACTTATGGTGTTTTCTTTTAGTGTACCAATGGTGCCCCTACTTTTCATTGGGGGTATTTTGTATCACCTGCCCAGTCTTTTACTTTCGTAGGGAGTGATTTCTGTGTGCAGATTCGGGACCATTCCTTCTAGGATTTTCGAAGTGTAGATTATGACATACAGTGGTCCCTCAATAATCGTCCGGCCTGAAAGTCGTCCATTTCGGAAATAGTCGCGCTATTTCGTCTAAACATTGGCTCACAAATGGTCCGTTAACTCGCTAATTGTCTTTTGTCCTGGACGAGTACTCACGGCTCTGAGCTGCATCGTCCTCCCTTCCCAGCCAGTGTGCCATTATTTAACAGTGAGTGACGGTCCCCTCACGTGTTCATACGAAATATTTCATAATATTCCATTCATTTTAGTGCTTGCAAGTGCTAAATAAGCTACCATGGCTCCAAAGAAAGCTCCTAGTGCCAAGCCTTTGGTAAAGAAGGTGAGAAATACGATGAATTTAAGAAAAACATCATTGAACAATATGAAAGTGGCGTACGTGTGGGCGAACTGGCCAGGATGTATAAAAAATCCCGTACAACCATATCTTCCATTATAGCCAAGAAAAAGGAAATCAAGGAAGCTGTTGTTGCAAAGGGGGTAAATATGCTGACTAAAATGAGATCACCAGTACTCGAAGATGTTGAGAAGTTATTATTGGTGTGAATAAACGAGAAGCAATTAGCAGGAGAGAGTCTTATAACGTCAATTATTTGTGAAAAGGCTAGGTAGTTGCATGACGATTTGGTAAAGAAATTGCCTGCAACTAGTGGTGATGTGGTTTGAGAGATTTAAGAAGCGTACTGGCATACACAGCGTGATAAGGCATTGTGAGGCTGCCAGTTTGGACCAAAAAGTGGCTGAAAAATATGTGCAGGAAATCAAGGAGTACATAGAGGCTGAAGGGCTGAAACTTGAACAAGTGTTCGACTGTGACGAAACAGGCCTCTTTTGGAAGAAAATGCCAAAGAGGACCTATATTACTCAGGAAGAAAAGACACTGCCAGGACACAAGCCTATGAAAGACAGGCTTACGCTCATGTTCTGTGCTAATGATAGTGGGGATTTCCTCCTCCAGTCTTCCATACACTAAGAAGAATCGCCAATAAGTGTTATGCTGTTAATGTTTCATTCATCATGTCCCATTGTATTGTTTATGTACTACATCTATATTTCATGTAAAAAATTTTTTTGTTTTAATACTTCTGGGTGTCAGGAACAGATTAACTGTATTTACATTATTTCTTATGGGGAAAATTGATTCGAAAATCGTCTATTTCGATAGCAGACCCACTTCCAGGAACGGATTAAGGATGATAATTGGGGGACCACTGTATCTCTCTCGCCTGCATTCCAGCGATTACAAGTCAAGTGCTTCCAAGCGTTCCCAGTAGCTGAGGTTTTGATGGAACTTATATGTGCAGTAAACAATTTCACCTGCTTTGAACAGAGATGCTAATGTACAGCAGTATTCCAGCCTAGAGAGAACAAGTGATTTGATTTGAACTTTCTCATCATCCATCCTATCATATTCTTTGCAGTTGTGATTGTGGCACTGTTGTGATCCTTGAAAGTGAGATCCTCAGACATTAGCACTCCCAGGTCCCTCACATTATTTTTCTGCTCTATTGTATGATCAGAGTTTGTAGTATACTCTGTTCTAGTTATTATCTCCTCCAGTTTTCCATAATGGAATTGTTGGAATGTGTGCTCATTGAACATCATATTCTTTTCCATTGCCCATTGAAAAACTTGGTTTATATCTAGTATCGTCTGCAAAGGATGACATGATGCCGTGGATTACATCAATGTCTATGTCTGATATGAGGATGAGGAACAGGATGGGGGCGAGTACTGTGTCTTGTGGAATAGAGCTTTTCACTATGGCAGCTTCCAATTTAACTCTGTTGACCACTACTCTTAGTGTTCGACTGGTTAGAAAGTTGAAGATTCATCTCCCCACTTTACCTGTTACTCCTTTAGCACATATTTTGTGCACTATTATGCAATGATTGCACTTGTCAAAGGCTTTTGCAAAGCCTGTGTACATATATTACATCTGCATTTTGTTTCTCTTCCAGTGCGAGCAGCATAAAAAAAATCCTGTAGCACACAGTGCATAATGAGAAAAAAATACTCCGACTATGTTTTTTGTTTAAAACAACAACTTCGCGGTGGCTTTTCATATGGTATTTATGGTTATATTCTCCTTTTCTTGGTCTCAATTGACAGAATGGAAGATATATTACAGACTAAAAGTATCTTGAAACTGAGCTCAAAGTAAATTTGACACTTTCCAGAGTACCGGATGACACGCTCCATACATGTCAACTGGTGGGTCCACCCTGCTTCACAAATGCCTATATTAATACCATTTTACCAATAGTAATTTAACCATAAAAGTTAATCTCTATTTTTGTGTGAAAAAAAATCAATAATTGGAAAACAAGCGAATTAGAGGGCCGGACGAACTAGCTATAGCCATAAATGTTTTATAGTGTCAGGAATGTTGCATTGTTAATATTGGCTAATTTATGAATTCGGCCTTGCCTTGAACTCGTGGTATGAATTGGCCAATACAAAACTTTCCGTCACTTTGCCTGACAGCGCCACAATAGTTCATCCAACTAGGTATTTTCTACAACATAATGAAGTTTAGCAAGGAACCTCTGTGACACAAATGCAAGTTTTTACAGACGAATCTCCGCTAGCGTGGCCGTGACGAACTCTAGCTCAAGTCCCTTCACTGCCGTCAACATGACTCAAGAAATCGTAATGACACGATTGCAATAAAACCATACCCGGCCGGGATTGAACCCGCGTCATAGAGTCTCAAAACTCCAGCCCGTCGCGTTAGCCACTAGACCAGCTAGCCACAATAAGATTCATCCAACTAGGTATATTTCTACACCATAGGAAAGTTAGCACAGGCACCTCTGTGACCACAAATGCAAGTTTTTACAGACGAATCTCCAGCTAGCGTGGCCGTGACGAACTCTAGCTCAAGTCCCTTCACTGCCGTCAACATGACTCAAGAAATCGTAATGACACGATTGCAAATAAACCATACCCCCGGCCGGGATTGAACCCGCGGTCATAGAGTCTCAAAACTCCAGCCCGTCGCGTTAGCCACTAGACCAGCTAGCCACAATAAGATTCATCCAACTAGGTATATTTCTACACCATAGGTTCAATCCCGGCCGGGGGTATGGTTTATTTGCAATCGTGTCATTACGATTTCTTGAGTCATGAGCTCAAAGTAGCAGAAAAGTTTAATTTTTGCAGATGTTCAAGAGTAAACAAATCGAGTCACGCATCCAATACATGTCAACTGGTGGGTCTAATATGCTTTCACAAATGCGCTAATATTATTTATACCATTTTTACAATAATGCAATAGTATGCATAACAGTAAATCTCCTATTTTTTGTGTGAATAAAAAATCAAAATGGAAAACAAGCGTAATATAAGAGGGGCCTAAGGACGTAACTAATGAATAGAGAAAAATGTTATTTTAGTGGTAGGAATGTTTGCATTGTTAATATTGGACCCTATTTTTGAAATTGGCCTTCCTTGAACTGTGTATGAAATTGGCCAAATTACCAATTTCTGATCACTTTATTGGGTAGTTGAAAATGGTAAATAGGCAGCTCTTGTACTCAATCGACAGAACAAAATGAGTTCTAGCGAAATACATGTAGTTACAAGTTTTGTCAACTAGAACAATGGAATTGGTTGAAAATAGGGCTCAAAGTGGGCAAAATTGCCGATGCGTAAATATCGCCAAGACTGCTAACTTCGCAAGAGCATAAATCCATAAGCTTTCCATCAAATTTCATACTTTTGGTGTCATTACCACTGGAAAAAGATTCTCTATTATTTCATAAGAAAAAAACTTTTTTTTAAATTCTCTGACACTGAGAGCAAGTTTGTGAGCAGGGGTCTCGACAGTGAAAGAGTTAACATATTTACAAATGGGGTTATAAGAAAGTGAATGCTAGGGATGTTAGGAAAAGATGTGATATGGAAAGACAGTGAATCTGATATGGAGTGGGAGTTGTTCACAATTGCTTTTTCCTGATGACATGATTGTTTTTTTGTGAGATTTTAAAGAGAAGATGCAAAGGTTGGACGAATTTTGGAGAGTATGTAAAAGAAGGAAATTAAAATAAACACAGGTAAGATTAAGGTGATGAGATAATCAAACAATATGAACAACGAGAGATTGGATATTATATTGGAGGGAGGGAAAATGGAGGAAATAAATGAAGTCAGGTATTCGGTAGTGGACTTGTCAGCAGATTGTTCTATGAGAAATGAGGTGAACCACAGAAAGGAGGAAGGAAAAAAGGTGGGTGGTGCAATGACAAATCTATAGACAAAGAACTTCAGCCATGGAAGCAAATAGAGGAATGTACCACAGTAGTGATACCAACATTGATGTTGAGTGTAAAGCATGAGTTTTGAATGTTACAGTGAGGAGGAGGCTGGAGGCAGAACTGTCATGTCTAAGAGCAAAGTGTGGTATGAATATTATGCAGAGAATTCAGATTTAGGAGATTAGGTGTGGAGTTAACAAAAGTATTCAGAGGGCTGAGGAAAGGCTGTTGAAGTGGTATGCATATTTAGAGAGGACAGAGAAAACAGGATGACCAGGATGGCATATAAATCTGGGGTGGAGGGAGAGAGGGGTAGCAGTCATCCTAGGAAAGGTTTGAGAGAGTTTGCTAGATAAGAGTGAGTGGAGGTAAGTAGTTTTGATGATTTGAAGGTCTGTTGGAGTGTGAGGAAGGGATACAAGGAAACTGGTTAGCCAGACTTGAGTGTTGGAGG
>NC_069407.1:24800063-24839757 GCF_026875155.1 Cherax quadricarinatus
CATAATGAGGCTTAAAACCCTCTCAAACTGTTCCTGAAGTTTGGACCATGGGTAAGGGGGATGGGGGAAATTAAACATGTCTTTCGGACTGTCCTTAGGTGGGACACTTGTAGCCGTCTCTAGAAGTCTAGATCTGGTCTAGGATAAGTAAATACAGGTGTAGTATACACAGTACTAGCGTGAGGCTTAGTCATACTACCAGCTATACTCTGTACTATAGTGTCAGTGAAGGAAGGAGCGAGCGAGAACTGATCTACACTATGCTCAGACACTAGGCTCACTTCTGCCTTAGGTGCTCTTTCTTCTAAGTAATCAAATAGAGTCATACTTCCTAATTGTGACACTAGGCTTTCTGAATCTGAATCATAATCAGACATCTCTGTATGAGCAGGAAACAATATATCTTTAATTAATGCTCTGACAGTTTCTGCGGTGTAATTCCTGTTATACGTCACACCGAGATATTTGGCTACTCGCCAACACGTCTGAAGTTTTAATGTACTTAACTCAGACCAAGTCAGAGTATCAATTAACTGTTTCACTTTGGCATACATCACGAAAATAATTGTACTACGAGAGAGTGATTATGGGAAACTATAATCCTAATAGGAATTTTAGTGTTGGATGTCTTAGAGCTAGAGCTCATAAACAGTATTTCCATCTCCTTGGATCAAGAGACTCAGTCAAGTACATACATCCACCTGGTATGTTGTACAAGACTAAACTCAAAGTCTTCAGATTAGGAAAGTACTCAAAGTGTTTGTTCATAGAAGTACTAGTATGTATATAAAATATGAAATAACTTTTAAAAACACTTGAAATTTTGGACTTTCCAGACACAATGGAGAGATGTAGTGCTTACGAATCTCACGGAGAATGTAAACAAACAGGGTGAGGCATGGTGACCGTATTAGAAAGTCAGGTGGGGGGAGCCGTATAGAGAGTTTAGGTCATACGAAATGACCGAATTAGCGGTATGCCACAAAGTGAAACGCTGTAAAGCGGGGCCCTACTGTATGTAGAATAGGTGGTAGGTTAGCAAAAGCAGTAAAGAATTTTCATACAGAAAGTGAGACTTAGGCTAGGATATGTAGGCCTCAGACTGTATTTATGGTTTGGGCTGTAACTGAAATGAATGGTAGGGTGTTGAGGCGTGGAATTGAAAGGTAATAAGTTTGGTACCAAGTGGAAACCATTAGTTAATCTACCTATGAAAGTTTTTTGAAAGATTTTGAAGGGAAGCTTCAAAGATTGGTCAAGACGTTTGGGAGGGTATGTAAAAGAGGGAAATTTATATGAATATATTTATATAAAGAATATAAACTTTAATAAAATTAGTTTAGTTTTGTATGCTATTTTTTTGTGCAGAGCAAAAAAAAAAAATTAGCATATCAAAACTTAGCATATGTGATGACATCATTGTTATTTATTATATTTATGGATTAGGCTGTAACTGAAATGAATGGTAGGGTGTTGAGGTGTGGGATTAAAAGGTAACAAGTTTGATACCAAGTAACTATCCTCTGCAAGGGGAAGGGGAAGATGGGAAGGGAGTGAATCCTTAGTAGCTGATCTGAAATGTGTCTTAAGATTTTATCAACTGTTCTAAATAAATATAATTAACTACTGTATGCAAGACACATACATACATTTTATATTTCTCTGCACTACAGAGCAATCCTAGCAGGCCTCCAAATTTAGATACGTTGAGCAGTGAGAATGGAAGACATGACACCAGAGAAGAAGCAAGGGGGGAATTAGGTGATATCTCTGAAGGTGTCTTCTCACTTCCATCGACCTCCAGTCATGCAGGTAATGCGTTGATCTTTTATCTTGTATATTTAGGTTGTTTTTTGTTGTGGAGGGAAGGCAGGGTAGGGGTCATCCTAGGAAAAGTTGGAGGGAGGGGGTAAAGGAGGTTTTGTAAATGAGGGGCTTGGACATCCAACAGGCATGTGTGAGTATGTTTGATAGGAGTGAGTGGAGACAAGTGGTTTTTATGACTTGATATGCTGTTGAAGTTTGAGCAAGATAACATTTGTGAAGGGATTCATGGCAAACTGGCTAGCTGGAGTCATGAAGGTGGATGATATCGCAGTTTAGAGGGGCATTTGAGGTGTAATGTCGATGCTTCTCTGGCAAGATGGTGATGTAGTGACTGATGGTGAAAAATTTTTCTTTTTTTGGGTCACCCTGCCTCAGTGGGAGACTGCTGGTGTGTTAAATTTGTTCTTTTTTGTATTTTAAATTGCTGGCCCAGGAAGTTTTTTGCTAGACCCAGTATTCATCTCAAATTTTATACACTCCATTGTGTCCGCCTAAGGTTAGTGTAATCAAAATTGTACGTCTTCTTTTCAAGACTTATTAAAGCCATATAGAATTTTTTTTTTTTTTTTTTTTTTTTTCAACAAGTCGGCCGTCTCCCACCGAGGCAGGGTGACCCAAAAAAGAAAGAAAATCCCCAAAAAGAAAATACTTTCATCATCATTCAACACTTTCACCACACTCGCACATTATCACTGTTTTTGCAGAGGTGCTCAGAATACAACAGTCTAGAAGCATAAACATATAAAGATACACAACATATCCCTCCAAACTGCCAATATCCCAAACCCCTCCTTTAAAGTGCAGGCATTGTACTTCCATTTCCAGGACTCAAGTCCGACTATATGAAAATAACCGGTTTCCCCTGAATCCCTTCACTAAATATTACCCTGCTCACACTCCAACAGATCGTCAGGTCCCAAGTACCATTCGTCTCCATTCACTCCTATCTAACACGCTCACGCACGCTTGCTGGAAGTCCAAGCCCCTTACCCACAAAACCTCCTTTACCCCCTCTCTCCAACCCTTTCGAGGACGACCCCTACCCCGCCTTCCTTCCCCTATAGATTTATATGCTTTCCATGTCATTCTACTGTGATCCATTCTCTCTAAATGACCAAACCACCTCAACAACCCCTCTTCTGCCCTCTGACTAATACTTTTATTAACTCCACACCTTCTCCTAATTTCCACACTCCGAATTTTCTGCATAATATTTACACCACACATTGCCCTTAAACAGGACATCTCCGCTGCCTCCAACCGTCTCCTCGCTGCTGCATTTACCACCCAAGCTTCACACCCATATAAGAGTGTTGGTACTACTATACTTTCATACATTCCCTTCTTTGCCTCCATAGATAACGTTTTTTGACTCCACATATACCTCAACGCACCACTCACCTTTTTTCCCTCATCAATTCTATGATTAACCTCATCCTTCATAAATCCATCCGCCGACACGTCAACTCCCAAGTATCTGAAAACATTCACTTCTTCCATACTCCTAATAGAATACTCATTTCCATTGTATTTATTGTAACTCATCTATTGACCATATGTACTGTTATTGCCTTATTAATCTTAAGTTAATTTTAAGTTTGCCTGAAATGCTCTGTGTACAAAGGGGCTTTTGGCATGTACACCCAGCTATTATATTCCTTTGTACAAACACATTTTATTTTTATTAACACATTGGCTGTTTCCCACCAAGGCAGGGTGGCCTGAAAAAGAAAATCTTTCATCATCATTCACTCATCACTGTCTTGCCAGAGGTATGCCTACACGACAGTTATACAACTGCAACATTAACACGCCTCCTTCAGAGTGCCGGCACTGTACTTCCCATCTCCAGGACTCAAGTCCAGCCTGCCGGTTTTCCTGAAAGGGCAGTATGATAACATTTTTTTTTTTTTACCGTCAGATTTCTTTCATTGTTGGTGCACAAGACGATGTATTTACACTATTTACTGTAAATATTTGTCAAAAAGATATCCCAAATAAAAACTGAGAAAAAACGATTTACTGAAAATATCCTTTGGCAGGATGGTAGTCCTATATGGGATGATGTAAGGTTGTTTGGGCACTTGGTACCGAGAGAACAATGCTAATACGAATTTTTCATGATGCACTTTCCTCTAAATATCTTACCTTTATTCCACAAAAAAAATAAAGTTAGTTCTTAGACTTTTGCAAAAAATCTGCCCTTTACTCTCACATAAATCCCAAAATATTTGGAATATTTCCAAAAGTGCATCACTAAAATTAAGAACAATCATTATTTTACAATTTCTGTGAATATTATCCCACTTAATTAAGTAATAAAGGCGAAGGAAAGCGAAATAAGTGAATAAGTTACTTCCGAGATATTGGCCTGGATTGCCGGCCGGCCCACTGTCTCAATATTTTTTTTTTTTTTTTTTGAGAAAATCCCATTTGTTTTGGTGGTTTCCTTAGTAAACTGGTGTTCTATTGCAGTTATCCTCTTCAAAACACCGTTTTCTCTTACTCAAAGACCAAAGAATACGACATGGAGACGAGGAGTAATAATTTATATCGAAAAATTGCTGGGGGACTCTTCCCAAATATAATGGCCTATTTTATTCAGCCCTAGAGTATATAACATGTTTGTATGTTATTTATAGTGTTTATTACATCATATTAGATCAATTCTGATAGATAAATAAGCCATAGAGTTGATATAAGCGTAATAATGAAGTGATTTCTCCTGCCTCTCTCTGGAGCGGGAATATGTACTGCCAGTGTTCCCAGATGGTTCCTGATTGGCTAGAAGTCTACGTATAAGCTCCGCCTACTTTTTTATGATGCCAAAATTAGCCAATTATTATATTATAAAGAATAATGCAATAAAAAGCAAGAAAAAAAAAAAATCCAGAAAATATACGGGCTGAGAGCAGACGCGCTACGCACATCACCATCACCATACCTGATATAAATGACTATAATTCCTTGTAGAAATGTCGTAGAACATTGATTCTTATACCAGAGTGTTGCTTAAGAGTTAAGCTATTTTTCTATATGATTAACTCAATTTCCATAATTTTTCGATTTTTTTTTCGCTTGCGTGCCGCGCAACTTATACCTCCCCTGAATCCTTTCATAAATGTTACCTTGCTTACACCAGAACAGCACGTCAAGTCCTATCTAACATGCTCCTATCTAACATGCTCATGCACACTAGCTAGAAGTCCAAGCCCCTTGCACACAAAACCATCTTTACCTCCTCTCTCCAACCTTTCCTAGGCCGACCCCTACCCTGCCTTTCCTCCATTACAGACCTATATACTCTCAAAGTCATTCTATTTTGTTCCAGCATCTCTACATGTCCAAACCATCTCAGTAACCCCTCCTCAGCTCTCTGGATAATAGTTTTGGAAATCCCACACCTCCTCCTAATCTCCAAACTACAGATTCTCTGCATTATATTCACACTACACATTGCCCTCAGACACGACATCTCCACTACCTCCAGCCTTCTCCTTGCTGCAACATTCACAACCCATGCCTCACACCCATACAAGAGCATTGGTGTAACTGTACTCTCCTACATTTCCCTCTTTGCTTTTGCAGATAAAGTTCTTTGTCTCTACAAACTCTTCATGCACCACTCACCTTTTCCCCTCGTCAATTCTATGATTACCTCATCTTTCATAGACCCATCTGCTGACACTCCACTCCCAAATATCGAATACATTCACCCCCCTCCATACGTTTTTCCCTCCAGTCTGAATCCAATCTTCTTTTACCTAATTTTTTTTGTTATTTATCACCTTACCTTTCCATACAGGGACCCCGGGTTTTTTCATGTTTAATCCGTTCCAGAGCCATGGGCCAAAAACCCAAAATTTGTAAAAACCCAAAAACCTTTTTTCCCCAAAGAAAAAAAATTTAAAAGGAAATTTAATCTTTTTAAACACCCAGAATATCAAAAAAAAAATTAATTTTATTTTATGAAGGGTACTTCCTAGCTTAAATAAGATTTACATGCAGAAAAGAATGACAAATAAATAAAAGAAAGACCGGAAAGGGGAGGGAGGCAATTTTACTGCGGAAAATTTTTTTTCTTTCTTTCAAAAACCCCGGCCGTATCCCACCAAGGCAGGATGGCCCAAAAAGAAAAACAAAAGTTTCTCTTTTTAAATTTAGTAATTTATACAGGAGAAGGGGTTATTAGCCCCTTGCTCCCAGCATTTTAGTCACCTCTTACAACATGTATGGCTTACAGAGGAAGAATTCAGTTCCACTTCCCGATGGAGATAAGAGGAAATAAAAAAGAACAAGAACTAGAAAGAAAATAGAAAAAACCCAGAAGGGTGTGTGTATATATATGTTTGTACATGTATGTGTAGTGTGACCTAAGTGTAAGAAGAAGTAGCAAGACATACCTGAAATCTTGCATGTTTATGAGACAGACAAAAGACACCAGCGATCCTACCATCATGTAAAACAATTACAGGCTTTCATTTTATACTCGCTTAGCAGGACGGTAGTACCTCTCTGGGTGGTTGCTGTTTACCAACCTACTACCTAGGCTGGAGAATGTGACACTAATATCAACTCTACGGCTTACTTATCTATCACAATTCAACCTACTATATTATGTTTGGTAGCAGAGCAGGTGTTGCGCAACTTATCATTAAGATCGACAACACTCTAATTCCCAGACATAATGAGGGCAAATTCCTTGGCCTATACCTCGACAACAACCTAAATTTCAGCACCCATATCCAACACATAACAAAAAAAGTATCCAAAACGGTGGGGATCCTCTCCATGATACGATACTACGTACCGCAAACTGCCCTTCTCACTCTATACCATTCACTTATATGTCCATACCTCACCTATGCTATCTGTGCTTTGGGTTCAACTGCAGCAACACACCTAAAGCCAATAATAACCCAACAAAAAGCCGCAGTAAGAATAATCACTAAATCCCATCCCTGGCAACACCCCCCCCTCCACTCTTCATAGATCTAAACTTACTCCCTGTTCAGAACATCCACACTTATTACTGTGCAATCTATATCTACAGGACCTTAAATTCCAATATTAACCTTGACCTAAAACGCTTTCTTGATAGTTGTGACAGGATCCACAGGCATAACACCAGACACAAACATCTCTATGACATTCCCCATGTTCGACTAAACCTTTACAAAAATTCAATGTATTTCAAAGGACCTAAAATCTGGAACACCCTACCTGAAAACTCTAGAACTGCAGACACATTCATCACTTTCAAAACTACAGTTAGAAAACATCTTATCTCCCTGATCCACCCCGACAACTAACTACATGATAACCACCTGGTGGTTCAAAATTACACTCACTCACCCACTGACTATAAACCCAGAAATACTAATCTTAATCTTAAAATAAATCCTAACTAGTCATAAGTTTGCCAATGTTACTCAAATATAGACACCTTGTATTTTGCCAAAACAAAAGCATTCACATTGCTAAGCTCAAAATTATGATGTAGTCACTTAGCCTTAATACTATAATCTGTAAGGATTTAATGTTAAGAATTAATCTAAGTCTGCTTGAAATGCCTAGCCATGCTAGGTGTCCTAGTGGCCCCCTCTGTAATTAGTATTTTATAACATGTAAACCACAAAATACCCAAAACCTGTAAACCCCACATTGTAACCATTATAGAGAATAAACTTGAATTGAATTGAATATGAAATAAACAATATTAATAACATAGAAACATGACATATACTCTAGAATGAATAAAATAAGTAATTATGTTTTTAATGACAGGTGTTCTGTTGTTGTTGTTGGGTGTATAAGGACCACTGTGAGCATAAGCAGTACATAATGTTGGTGAAGGCTGCAGCTGAGGCAGCAGTGTTTTCTGTAGCCCTATATAACCCCAACAACATTGGAGGAGTTAGTAGAATCACAGAATCACTGAAGAAGGCACCCTCTACCACAATCACAACCACTACCACCCTCTACCAGTATCACAACCACTACCACCCTCTACCACCATCACAACCACTACTACCCTCTACTATCATCACTACCACCTTCTACCACCATCAGAACCACTACCACCTACCACCATCAGAACCACTACCACCCTCTACCACCACCAATTTCGTATTTTTCTACAAACTTTTTCTTGAATTATATCGTGTTTCTCACATTCTTTACCAAACGGCTGGCACTAGAAGCTTTCTTTGGGCCCATGGTGGCTTACTAAGCAGTCAAACACAATAAACAAGTGGCAAAAACAATGGATTATCATGCAATGTGAAATGTTTCATATGACCTGGCAGGATATATTCACTGACCGAAAAACAATGCTACACTGGCTGAGAATGCATGTGGGAGGTGGCTTTGTCTGCGTGCTGGGCACTGGACAGGTTCCGTATGATTGATGAAAGCGGAGGTAATCGACGAAAACAGAGCCAGAAAATTGACAAAAAAAGTCAGCCAAAACCGAAATTGGCGATAACGAAGATCGACAAAAATGGAAGGTCCACTGTATTCACTTTTAATTTCCTTTTACATACCTTACCAAACTCATCAACCAACCTCTGCAACTTTTCTTCAGAATCTCCCAAAAGCACAGTGTCATCAGCAAAGAGCAACTGTGACAACTCCCACTTTATATTACAGTATAGTATTCTTTATCTTTTAACCCCACACCTCTTGCCAACACCCAAGCATTCACTTCTCTTAGAACTCCATCTATAAATATGTTGAACAATGATGGTGACATTACACATCCCAGTCTAAGGTCTAGTTTTACTGGGAAATAATCCCCCTCTCACCTACATACTCTATCCTGATCCTCACTATCCTCGTAAAAACTCTTCACTGCTTTCATTAACCTACCTCCTATTCCATACATTGGCAGCATCTGCCACATTGCCCCCCTATACACCAAATCCATAAATGCCACAAAAACCTCTCTACCCTTATCTAAATACTGTTTACCTATATGTTTCATTGCAATCACTTGGTCTACACACCCCCTGCCCTTCCTAAAGCCTCCTTGTTCATCATCTGTCCTGCTTTCCATCTTACTCTTCATTCTTTCAATAATAACTCTGCCATACGATTTACTGGGTATACTCAACAGACTTATTCCCCTATAATTTTTGCACTTTCTTTTGTCCCCTTTGCCTTTATATGAAGAAACCATGCATGCTATCTGCCAGTCCCTAGATACCTTACCCTCTTCCATACATTTATTAAATAAAAACACTAACCGCTCCAAAACTGCTTTTAACATTTCCATCTTTATCCCCTCAATCCCAGCTGCTTTACCCCTTTCATTCTACCCGCTGCCCCACACTCACAACTGATTCTTCCCCACTCCTGTAAGATGTTATTCCTCCTTGCCCTATACACGAAATCACAGCTTCCCTATCTTCATCAGCATTTAACAATTCCTCAACATATTCCCTCCATTATAGGTAGTAGGTTGGTAGACAGCAACCGCCCAGGGAGGTACTACCGTCCTACCAAGTGAGTGTAAAACGAAAGACTGTAATTGTTTTACATGACGGTAGGATTGCTGGTGTCCATTTTTTGTCTAATAAACATGCAAGGTTTCAGGTACGTCTTGCTACTCTACTTACACTTAGGTCACACTACACATACATGTACAGCATATATATATACACACCCCTCTGGGTTTTCTTCTATTTTCTTACTAGTTCTTATTCTTGTTTATTTCCTCTTATCTCCATGAGGAAGTGGAACAGAATTCTTCCTCCATATAGCTATGCGTGTTGTAAGAGGCGACTAAAATGCTGGAGCAAGGGGCTGGTAACCCCTCCTGTATAAATTACTAAATTTAAAAAGAGAAACTTTCGTTTTTCTTTTTGGGCCACCCTGCCTTGGTGGGATATGGCTGGTTTGTTGAAAAAAAAAAATCCATCTACCCAATACCTCTAACTCTCCTCTCGTAATTTGTAACTAACATATCCATTTGTTCCCTAGGCATTCTCAACGTGTTAATCTCCCTCCAAAACTTTTTCTTATTTCAACAAAATTTACTGATAACATCTCACCCACTCTCTCATTTGCTCTCTTTTTACATTGCTTCACCACTCTCTTAACCTCTCTTTTTCTCTCCATATACTCCTCCCTCCTTGCATCACTTCTTTGTAAAAACCTCTCATATGCTAACTTTTCTCTTTTGCTGCTCTCTTTACATCATCAGTCCACCAATCACTCTTCTTCCCTCCGACACCCACTTTCCTGTAACCACAAACTTCTGCTGAACACTCTAACACTATATTCTTAAACTAACCCCATACATCTACCCCATTGCCTATAGTCACACTAGCCCATATGTCCTCTAACAGTTGTTTTATATCTACCCTAACTGCCACCTCCTTTAGCTTAGAAACCTTCACCTCTTTCTTACTTGCTGCTTCCATTTTCCTTGTATCCCATCTACCTTTTACTCTCACTGTAGCTGCAACTAAAAAGTGATCTGATATATATGTGGCCCCTCTATAAACATGCACATCCTGAAGTCTACCCAACAGTCTTTTATCTACCAATACGTTGTCCAACAAACTACTGTCATTATGCCCTATATCATGTCTTGTATACTTATCCTCTTTTTCTTAAATGTGTGTTACCTATAACTAAACTCCCTTTCTCTAGAAGGTCAATCAAATGCTCCCATTATCATTTAAAACTGGCACCCATAACTTACCAACCACACCTTCTCTAAATGCTTCTCCTACTTTGGCATTTAGGTCTCCTACCACAATTACTCTCACTTGGCTCAAGTGCTCCTACACAATCGCTTAACATCTCCCAAAATCTCTGTCTCATCTACACTCTTCTCTTCTCCAGGTGCATACATGTTTATCATAACCCACTTTTCACATCTGACACTTATTTTAATCCACATAATCCTTGATTTATACATTTATATTCCCTCTTCTTTTCCAAAACTGATCCTTCAACATTATTGCTGCCCTTTCCTTAGCTCTAACTCTCTCTGATGCTCCTGACTTAATCCCATTTATTTCTCCCTACTGAAACTCCCCTACCCCCTTCGGCTTTGTTTCACTTAGGGCTAGAACATCCAACTTTTTTTCTTTCATAATTTTTGCAATCCTTCTTTCTTATCATCTGCACTACATCCAAACACATTCAAACATCCCAATTTTATAAAGTTCTTCTTTTCCTTCTTTTAGTAATTTATACAGAAGAGGTTACTACCCCCATTTCTCTCGGCATTTATTTTGCCTCCTGCAACACGCATAGCTTATGGAGGAAGAATTCTGTTCCACTTCCCCAGGGAAATTAACAAGAAAAAAGAAGTAGGAAGATAATAGTAGAGAACCCAGAGCGGTTAGTATAAATATATATGCTTGTACATGCATGTGTAGTTGACCTAAGTGTAAGTAGCAGTAACAAGACATACCTGAGACCTTGCATTTTATGAGACAGAAAAAGACACCAGCAAAGGAGGCACTGGTCAGTGAAATTGCAAATATTGAACATAAAACTGAAGGAATCTTACAGGAGACGAGAATCTCAGGAAGAACTAAAAGCCATAAAGGAAAGTGAAAAAAAAAATACTTCTCTTATGCCAAATGTAAAAGGGGAAAAAAAATATCCAGTATTGGCTCTGCTTAGGCGGGATGGGATATACACAATGACAGCCAAGAAATGAGTGAGATATTAAAGTCCCAATATGACTCAGTGTTCACGAGCCGCTGCCCAGACTAAGGCTTGGCAATCCAAATGAATTCTTTATGAACGAAACCAAAAATATGGTCATCTCAAAAATCTTCGATATTATCCTAACTCCACAAGACTTTGAAAAAGGGAATAAATGACATGCCCATGCACTCTGCCCTAGGCCCAGACTCGTGAAACTCCATGTTCATCAAGATGCCCCTATCGCATGCCTTCAGGATTCTTGAAGAGGGAGGATGGACACAGGGGTCATCCCACACTCCCCTAAAAACAACAGACATAGCCCCACTCCCCAAAGGTGGCAGTAAAAGCAGTTGCAAAGAACTACAGACCGATAGCACTCGCATCCCATATCATAAAAAATTTTGAGAGGATTCTAAGAAATAAGATAGCCAACCACCTAGATATGAGAACAAAATTGTCACTGGGCTGCCAATCCCAGATGCAGTCTGGTGGTGGGTACTGAATTTACAGGTAGTTGTGGTTGTGAAGGTTGTGGTTGTGCAGGGGGTGGTTGTGGATGGTTGTGGGGGTGTGGGGCTGGTTGAGGGTGGTTGTGGCTGTGTTGATTACAGTGTGGGCAGTAGCATGGCCCGCTGCTGGTGCCATATGACTCGTGTCGCCACCCCACCGGCTGCCCCATGCACATCATTCATTCCCCATTGTAAAAAATATCATCATCTCTATCTAAAAGATCTACTTCTTTCCCCTTTGGGAAAAGCAGTGGCACACTACCAGAATGCATGCTGCGTCGTACATACTGCCGTTTCACTGGAGAATATTCACCCTCACTGTTGCAACTAGAACTGCTTTCAATAGCTTTGAAATCACTATCACTATCACTTTCACTGCTCACATCTGAGTCTTGTACACAGGCAAATAGTTTCCTCTTTTGTCCTGGTACAGGTGAACGTGAATGAGACGGCCCAGCACCAGAAGTGGAAGATTGTAGGCCATCTGGATTTTCATCACTAATTACGTTATCCTGGGCACTGCTTTTGGTCACACCCTCTCCAAAACCATGAAATTCACTTTCACTGGTACTTCCATCGCTGTTAGAGCTATCACTTGGGAACAAAAGACCTCCAATCTGCCGAGGAGTGAGGTATTTCGTACCGTGAGGCATGGTGAAAATGGACTACCAAGATGCCGTTCCCACAATGCACCACTGAGTCCCCGATTTTTTTCACAGGGCACCCACCCACCACTCAGACCCATTCTCTCACAAGTAGGCCTACCAGCTTTCTCCCGCTTGATTTGAAGCCGCTAGAATTTGTGCGCATTAATACATCAAACACGGTGGCTCGTAAGACATATATACGACTGAAACAGTCAAAGGGTTAAGACGTCCGAACAAACTGCCAGTATCCTAAACCCCTCCTTTAAAGTGCAGGCATTGTACTTCCCATTTCCAGGACTCGAGTCTGGCTAACCGGTTTCCCTGAATCTCTTCACAAAATATTACCCTGCTTACACTCCAACAGCTCGTCAGGTCCCAAAAAGCATTCCTCTCCAGCCACTCGTATCTATTATTATAGAATCAGAGGAGGCAGGTGATGAATGATGGCAGACTTGCAAGATGCTGATCTAACAGACCAGCTCATCCAGTGTGAAATACAATTTAATACAATTTAATGCAATTGTTTAACATGACCTGGAACAATACTATAGATAGGAAAGTAACAGTAAAAAATAAAGATAGGGATAAGGAAGAAAGAGTAAATAGGGAAAAGCAAGTGGGAAAGATAGGGAAGAAAGAGTTAATTGGAAAGATAAGGAAGAAAGAGTAAATAGGAAGGATAGGGAAGAAAGAGTAAATAGGAAAGATAGGGAAGAAAGAGTATATAGGAAAGATAGGGAAGAAAGAGTAAATAGGAAAGATAGGGAAGAAAGAGTATATAGGATAGATAGGGAAGAAAGAGCATATAGGAATGATAGGGAAGAAAGAGCATATAGGAATGATAGGGGAAGAAAGAGTAAATAGGAAAGATAGGGAAGAAAGAGCATATAGGAATGATAGGGAAGAAAGAGTAAATAGGAAAGATAGGGAAGAAAGAGCATATAGGAATGATAGGGAAGAAAGAGTAAATAGGGAAGAAAGAGTAACTTTTAAAAACAAAGTGAAATACATAAAAACTCTTAGATTAAAGTTGCACAGTGCAGGAAGCCTTCTTGCAACACTTCTCCACATTTTGCAATTTTATTGCAGTGGGACTGAAAAAAGTGCAACCATAACTTTGATTGCATGTGATTTTTTTTTTTGTAGAGCACTGCCCATTTCCCACTGAGGTAGGGTGACTCAGAAAATAAACATTTTCACCATCAGTCACTCCGTTACTGTCTATCTAAAGTCATACCTTAGCAACAGAAACCAGTATGTATGCACAAATTGAGCTAACTCTACCACACTCCTTTCTCATTAACATCAGTGATCTCCTAAATGCATCTAAACTCCTCAAACCCATATTATATGCGGATGACACTACTTAATCTCTCCCAAATCCATTCATACTAACACTGTAAATGCTGAATTACAGAAAATATCTGCTTGGATGACGACTAACAGGCTTACTCTCAATATAGACAAAACCTACTTCATGCAGTTTGGAAAGAGAGCTTCAAATGTACTTCTTAACATAATGATAAATGGATCACCCATTTCTAGACTCACGGAGGGTAAATTTCTAGGACTCCACCTCAACAATAGTCTCAAATTCTAGACACACATATGGCAAATTTCTAAGCCTCTGAGACAGTAGGCATTCTATCAGAGATACTGTACTATGTACTGCAATCAGCTCTCCTTGCTCTGTACCACTCATTCTTTTACCCCTATTTCACCTATGGAGTCTATGCATGGGGCTCAACTACAGTAAATCACCTCAGACCCTTAATAACCAAACAAAAAACAGTAGTCCGATTGAAAGCAAATTCCAACTCAAGACAGCATGCTCCACCACTATTCAAGAGTCTTAACTTACTCAATATACAAACACCCACACTTTTTATTGTGCCTACTACATACATAAGACACTGCACTCTAATATAAACCCTCTTAAACCTCACCTTGACAGCTGCAACAGAACACACAACCATAACATAAGATGCAGAACACTCTTTGATATCCCACGTGAACATCTCTCTCTATGCAAAAACGCTATGCACATAAAGGGCCCTATGATTTGGAATTCACTGCTAGAGAACACTAAAGGACCCCTGTCTGGAAATCAGTTTAAGACTCTTCTTAGAAATCTACTCACCTGGAACTAAACAGCTTCCAAGCTGCTTTCAAATTCTCCTCCATTACCATGTACTGTGCTAAGGATGACAGTTTCACTCACCTAAATCTCATAACCTCAAAAATAGATGCCCAAAGTTAGTTACATTACTTAATACTACATTGTAAAAAATCAATACCTACACAAAGTTGTTCTGACTTATACTCAATTGTAACAATCTCATATTGTAAACTACTTTCAACGTGACTTATTGTAATATTCCGATATTTTAATTTAAGTCATTTTATTGTTGATATATACAACCTGTATATTACTTTCAAATTGTCCCATAGTAATATTCCCATATTGTAATTTAAGTCAATTTACTGTTTACTATATATAAAAACAGATGTACAGCTTTAACCCTTTGAGGGTTTTGGTCGTACTAGTACGTCTTACGCGTAGGGGTTTTTGACGTACTAGTACTCATAAATTCTAGCGGCCTCAAATCTAGGGGAGAAAGCTGGTAGGCCTTCATATGAAAGAATGGGTCTATGTGGTCAGTGTGCACAGTCTAAAAAAAATCCTGCAGCACACAGTGCATAATGAGAAAAAAAAAACTTTGACCATTTTTTTTTAATAAATCAGCGACTTTGCAGTGTTTTTTTCGTATGGTATTTATTGTTGTATTCTAGTTTTCTTGGTCTCATTTTATAAAAATGGAAGACATATACAGAAATTGAGTTGTTTTTGACTGGTTTTACAATGAAAGGTCCCTTGAAATTGAGCTCAAGTAGCAGAAATGTTCGATTTTTACCAAACTTCAAAGTAAACAAATCGTGCCAAGCGTGCAATACACTCAACGGTGAGTCTAATATTCTTTCACAAGTGAAACCAATAATATTTATACCTTTTTTTTACACTAATGCGTAGTCTGCATAACAGTAAATCTTATATTTTTTGTGAAAATAAAAATTCAAGGGGGAAAGCAAAAGAATTAAAGAGGAAGCCTTGAGACGTGACTAAAGACTAGAGGAAATGCATTTTTGTGCCAGGATGTCTTTCTTTTTTTTATTCTGGACCCTATTCGGAAATTGGCATCTTTTGAAATTTGTGTGAAATTGGCAAAATTGCTAAATTCTGACCACGTACTGGATTGTTTGAATTTCATAAATGGGGGGTTTCTTGCACCCTTCGATAGAAAAAATGGAGTTCTAGCGAAATATTCATGTTTTTGTCGACTAGTACAGTGAAATTGGGCCCAAAATGGGGCTCAAAGTGGCAAAAACGCCGATGCGTAAACATCGCCGAGACCGCTAACTTTGCGAGAGCATAATTCCGTAAGTTTTCTATCAAATTTCAAACTTTTGGTGTCTTTACGATCGGGAAAAGATTCTCTATCTTTTCATAAGAGAAAATAATTTTTTTTTTTTAAATTTGGCCGACCCTGAGAACGAGTTTCGGAGAGGGCCTGTCGACCCTCAAAGGGTTAACAAACTATGATCTAGTTGTCTAGTATTAAGTTAGTCTGTAATCCATTAAATTTAGTCTGCCCATAATGCCTAGTGGCTCTCTTTGCCCTGCAAATCATTATTGTAATTACACACTGTAAACTATCTATGTAAATAGGACCCCCTACAACATGTCAATTACATTGTAAACCTGCAAAGAAATAAAAAAATTGAATTGAATTTTGAATTTGAATTTGCTAGAGGTGCACTGATACTACAGTTCAGATGCCCCTCCAAACTGCAAATATCCCAGACCAGCAATCCCCCCAGCGACGTGCTACCGTCCGCCAAATAAATATGAAACAGAAACCAGAATTGTTTTACACAATGGTAGGATTGCTGGGGTCTTTTTCTTTGGCTCATAAACACGGAAGATAAAAGGGTACATCTTGCGCATCTATTTAAAGGGGACACTACACATGCATGTACAGTACAGTAGGGCTCCACTTATTTGGCAGGTTAGGTTCCAGGCTACTGCCGGAAAGCAGACTTCTCCGGAAAGCAGAACTCCATTTTTTCCATTTATAAATGCATATAAATGCCAGAGAACAAGTTTAACATATATTAAGTTAGCAATAGAACTAGGTATTAAAAAGTAAAATACACGCACAGTACACTCATTATTTACCTCAAAATATTTATAGTCTTAACATAGGGCAAAAAGTGAGTAGTATTTATTCTAAGAAGTCAGGTGTGGTAGCCCTCCTGGCCACCCCACCCACACATATTATACTGCGATGCTCAAAGCTCCCTAGAGCGATAAAATGCATATACAGTACACACATTACTTACCTTAAAATATTTGTAGTCTTAACCCTTTCAGGGTCCGTCCCGTAGATCTACGGCTTTACGTTGACTGTCCAAACCGTAGATCTACGCCAAAATTCTAGCGCCGTCAAATTTAGCGCGAAAGCGCTCATAGGCCTACATGTGAGAGAATGGGTCTGCGCGGTGGGTGTGCGCCATAAACAAAAAATCTAGGCGCCTGCATAGCATTGTGGGAACGCCGGCTCAGTCACCCTTGTTCACCATGCCTCATCGCAAGTCAGCTCTCACTCCCCGGAAAATTGGGACTCTCCTCTTCCTATCTGATAGTTCTGACACTGATGGAAGTGGAAATGAAGACGAATTTTACGGTTTTGATCAGTTAGTGACCGAAAAGAATGACCAGGATATCGATAATAGTTCTGAAAACCCTGACGATCCTCAACCTTCTACCTCTGGTGTGGGCACTCATGACTCACGGTCGGTTGTTCCTCAACGCAAGAGAAAACGAATATTTTCGCGTGGCCAGGCCTCTGACTTCAGTAATGACTATGATAGTGACGTGGATTGTGATTTTATTGCGCTCGACAGTCATTCAAGTAGTGATAGTGAGGAATCATATTCACCAGTGAAGCGTCGGTATGTTCGCCTCCACATGCGCTCAGGTAGTGTACCCTATGCTGTGCCCAGGGGACGGAGTACATCCCGTGGCCCTACACCAGTTTTAGGTAGTGATAGTGAGGATGATGTGGCTACACTTGGCATGGATAGACCACAGGCATCAGTGGATGGTGTTAGTGGTGATGGTAGTGGCACCGCCATGCGTGACTCACCAGGCCACGCGGGGGACCCACGCTGCTGACTCGTCAGTTCAAGGACAAAGCGAGTGTCAGCCACCAGCCCACCACAACCACAACCACCTGCACAACCAGCCTATGATGTCCAGTATCCACCAGCAAACCGTATGTGAGATTGGCAGCAAAATCCCAATTTTGTTCCCAAGCCTCACCACTTTGAGGGACTCTCGAAGTGGAATTCTACCTACTTGTCCCCTTGGAACCCGGCCAATGAACTGGAATTCTTTGAATTATTCTTTGACCAGCCATTGATGGAAGTAATAAGTATTTTGAGTACACCATGGCAAATACGATCTTATCACCACAGTCAAGACTACACAGGTGGAAAGAGACGACTGTTGCAGAAATGTATTTGCTTTTTTGCAACAATAATGCTTATGCCTCACGTCTATAAGCATAATATAAAAGCATACTGGTCCACAGATCAGCTAATTTTTACCCCGGTCTTCAGTGAAATCATACCAGTGAACAGGTTTATCTTACTCTTACGTATGTTGCACTTCTCTGACAAAACCAGGCCTGACAGAAGTGACAGGTTATACAAGATTAGAAATGTTTTCATGTATCTCAAACAAAAGTTCAGGATATACTTTATCCATTCAAGAATCTTGTAATTGACGAGTCTTTGATTTTGTTCAAAGGTAGACTGTCATTCAAGCAGTATATACCGAACAAGAGGAAACGCTTTGGTATAAAACTGTTTGTACTCTGTGATTGTGACAGTGGCCTGGTGTTGGATATTGTTGTATACATGGGTAGTAAAACATTGAAAGATACCAAGATGTTATTGTGTATCTCAGGTGACGTAGTGAGAAACATGATGGCACCTTATCTTGGTAAGGGGCATACATTATATACTGATAACTGGTACACAAGCCCATTACTCAGTGATTTCATGCGAGTGAACAAGACAGATGTGTGTGGCACAGTGCGTTCTAATTGTAAAAAATATGCCCAGGCTCAACGCAGGTGCTCGTGGTGATGACGTGCAGGTGTTTACTTGCCAGTGACATCATGGCATTACGGTGGCATGACAAACGAGATGTCACTTTGTTGACAACCATTCTTTCTTTCTTTCAACACACCGGCCGTATCCCACCGAGGCGGGGTGGCCCAAAAGGAAAAACGAAAGTTTCTCCTTTTACATTTAGTAATATATACAGGAGAAGAGGTTACTAGCCCCTTGCTCCCGGCATTTTAGTCGCCTCTTACAACACGCATGGCTTACGGAGGAAGAATTCTGTTCCACTTCCCCATGGAGATAAGAGGAAATAAACAAGAATAAGAACTAGAAAGAAAATAGAAGAAAACCCAGAGGGGTGTGTATATATGTGCTTGTACATGTATGTGTAGTGGGACCTAAGTGTAAGTAGAAGTAGCAAGACGTACCTGAAAACTTGCATGTTCATGAGACAGAAAAAAGGACACCAGCAATCCTACCATCATGTAAAACAATTACAGGCTTTCGTTTTACACTCACTTGGCAGGACGGTAGTACCTCCCTGGGCGGTTGCTGTCTACCAACCTACTACCTAGTGACAACCATTCACCGTAATGAAATGCAAGACAGTGGCAAAGTTGATCGAGTGACTAATGAACGTATTCGAAAACCAGTGACAGTGATTGATTATACACAAAACATGCGCTTGGTTTACAAGTGTGACATGCAGATTGGTTTTGTTGACTGTGTTCATAAGAGTTACAAGTGGTACATGAAACTTTTCTTCCATCTCATGGACATTTCAATGCTCAATGCATATAATATGTACCAAATAAAGACTGGCAACAGACCACCGTATGGTGAATTTTGTTTGTCTGTTGTCAGACAACTCATAATGAAGTACCAGGTAAGAACACCTGCTATACAACACGGTCCTCGAATTCCTCAGGATATACCCAAGCGTTTGAGGAAGGAAGGTGATCATTTCATAATACAACTTCCTTCAACTCAGAAGAAATTTGCTCAGAAGAGATGCATTGTCTGTGCACAAACAAAACGACGGCAACAAAGACGCAAAGACACTCGGTTTATGTGTGAGGAATGTAAGGTGCCTCTGTGCATGGTGCCTTGTTTCAAGGAGTTCCACAAGCTCCAGCAGTTCTAAAACCATGTCCAGTGATTGTAAATATGTAAATATATGATAGAACATTAGTATTATACAATATTTGTGCATGTTTATTGCAATAAACAACAGTGGTAAACAATAATATGATAATAACTTTAGTGCGGTTATCGTGTTCAATACAGTGAGTTTATATATACAGTGGACCCCCGGTTAACGATATTTTTTCACTCCAGAAGTATGTTCAGGTGCCAGTACTGACCGAATTTTTTCCCATAAGAAATATTGTGAAGTAGATTAGTCCATTTCAGACCCCCAAACATACACGTACAAACGCACTTACATAAATACACTTACATAATTGGTCACATTCGGAGGTAATCGTTATGCGGGGGTCCACTGTATACATTATATACAGTATTGGTCTCTCAGGCCCCAAATGTTAGTAGGAATAGAAAAAAATTGGAAAAGAAAAGAAAAAACAACTAAAACCGCAAAATAATGTAATGCGCGTATGTGGAATTCGTCGATGTTGACGCGACCGCATCATTTTTGACAAACTTCTTGGCACTGTATCTCGGTAAGTACTGATCAGATTTTTTTTTTTTTTGTCTTATTACCTTCACAAAAATATCCTCTTTAATTCTGTAAGAAAAAATAATTTTTTTTTTTTTCAAAATTTCTTGGACACTGGAGCACCACTTCAGATTTTGGCCTTGGACCCTGAAGGGGTTAATGGTCTTAATGTAGGGTGAGAGGTAAAAAGTATTAATTTGTAGAAAGTCGTGTGGGAGGTATGGCATCCTGCCCCGCCACTTATACCTACGCTCCCTAGAGCGATAAAATGCATATATAGTACACTCATTAACCCTTTGACTGCCGCAACTCCCAATCCTGAGGTGTCTCCTGGTGTCGCAAAATTTAAAAAAAAAAAATTATTTTTTCTTATGAAATGATAGAGAATCTTTTCCCGATTGTAAAGACACCAAAAAAATGAAATTTGATGGAAAACTGATGGAATTATGGTCTCGCGAAGTTAGAGACCTCGGCGATATTTACAAATCAGCGATTTCGCCTACTTTGAGCCCTATTTTCGGCTAATTCCATTATTCCAGTCAACCAAACTCATAGCTATTTCTTCAGAACTCCATTTTTTCCATCGATTGAGTACAAGAAACTGCCCATTTACCGATTTCAACTACCCAATAACATGGTCAGAAATTTGCAATTTGGCCAATTTCACGAAAATTAAAAAATATGACAATTTCAAAATAAGGGCCAGAATGAACAATGCAGACATTCCTGGCTCTAAAATAACATTTTCTTTGTTCATCAGTCATGTCTCCAGGCCCCTCTGATATTATTATTGCTTTTTATTTTGAAATTTTATTCAAACAAAAAATAGAAGATTTACTGTTATGCAGACTACTGCAACATTGTAATAATTGTAAAAATTACATCAACCCATTCATGACTGCATATTAGAATGGCTATTTGGACATTTATTGGACAATGACATCATTTGTTTACTTTTGAACATCGGCAAAAATCAAACATTTCCCGTACTTTGTGCTCCATTTCCAGGTTCTTTTTATAGGGAAATTATTCAAAATCACATCTATTTCTATAATATAGTTTCCATTCTATCAAATGAGACCAAGAAAATGAGAATACAACCACAAATACTATACGAAAATAGACCACAATGTCGGCATTTTAATTAAAAAAACGGTCGGAGTTTTTTTTTTCTCATTATACACTGCGTGCTCCAGGATTTTTTTTATATGGTGCACACTGACCACACAGACCCATTCTCTCACATGTGGGCCTACCAGCGTTCTCCTGCCTGATTTGAAGCCGCTAGAATTTATGAGTATACGTCAAACACGGTACCTCGTAAACGTATATATACGGCCGCGACAGTCAAAGGGTTAACCCTTTGACTGTCTCATTTGATAGAATGGAAAACATTATAGAAATAGAGGTGATTTTGATTGGTTTTTACTATAAAAAGAACCTGGAAATGGAGCTCAAAGTAGGGGAAATGTTTGATTTTTGCCTATGTTCAAAAGTAAACAAATGATGTCATTATCCAATAAATGTCCAAGCAGCCATTCTTATATGCAGTCATGAATGGGTTGACATTATTTGTACAATTATTACAGTATTGCAGTAGTCTGCATAACAGTAAATCTTCTATTTTTTGTTTGAATAAAAATTCAAAATAGAAAGCAAGAGTAATATCAGAGGGGCCTGGAAACATGACTGATGAACAAAGAAAATGTTATTTTAGAGCCAGGAATGTCTGCGTTGTTCATTCTGGACCTTATTTTGAAATTGTCATAATTTTTAATTTTCGTGAAATTGGCCAAATTACAAATTTCTGATCACGTTATTGGGTAGTTGAAATCGGTAAATGGGCAGGTTCTTGTACTCAGATCGATAGAAAAAATGGAGTTCTAAAGAAATAGCTATGAGTTTGGTCGACTGGAACAATGGAATTAGCCAAAAATAGGGCTCAAATTGGGTGAAATCGCCAATTTCACTGAGGTCACTAAATTCGCAAGAGCGCAATTCTGTCAGTTTTCCATCAAATTTTGTTCTTTTGGTGTCATTACAATCGGGAAAAGATTCTCTATCATTTCATAAGGAAAAAATATTTTTTTTTTTTGCTTTTGAAATTTTGCGACACCAAGAGAGACCTCAGGATTGGGGGTTGCAACAGTCAAGGGGTTAATTACCTTAAAATATTTGTAGTCTTAATGTAGGGTGAGAGGTGAGTTTTATTTGTATGAAGTAAAGCTGGGAAGTATGGGTAACCAGGAAGGGCAGCCCTCCCAACCCCACCCACACATAATGTAAACAAACTAGATGAAGCGTCTGGTTTTCGTCACAAGTCCTACAAGTTGCCTGGCTACCACAAGTTGCCTGGCTACCACAAGTTGCCTGGCTACCACAAGTTGCCTGGCTACCACAAGTTGCCCAGCTACCACAAGTTGCCCGGCTATCACAAGTTGCCCAGCTACCACAAGTCCTACAAGTTGCCTGGCTACCACAAGTCCTACAAGTTGCCTGGCTACCACAAGTTGCCTGGCTACCACAAGTTGCCTGGCTACCACAAGTCCTACAAATCGCCTGGCTATCACATCTCGCATTCATGTTAATTTATTCTACTGTGGGGTGTATTTAGATGGATTTAGCAAAATGTCTATATTAACATTTTATACAATATTTAATGCTCCTTAGAGTGATTTTTATTATTATTTTCATTATTATATGGCATCTTCAGACTAATACAGTGGACCCCCGGTTAACGAACTTTTTTCATTCCAGTAGTATGTTCAGGTGCCAGTACTGACCGAATTTTTTCGCCATAAGGAATATTGTGAAGTAGATTAGTCCATTTCAGACCCCCAAACATACACGTACAAACGCACTTACATAAATACACTTACATAATTGGTCACATTTGGAGGTGATCGTTAAGCGGGGGTCCACTGTAATAATAAGACACTCTTAGTGATTTTAATGTGTACCTGCATGCCAGCACAGCATGTAAGTTTACTTAGGTACAGGTACACATACATATCAGTTATACTGTAATAATAATGTAGGTATGTAGTCTGCCTGGCTACATACCTACATCTACCTACATAGATACAGTGGACCCCCGTTAACGATATTTTTTCATTCTAGAAGTAACGTTCAGGTGCCAGTACTGACCGAATTTGTTCCAATAAGGAATATTGTTGAAGTAAGATTAGTCCCATTTCAGACCCCCAAACATACACGTACAAACGCACTTGCGTAAATACACTTACATAATTGGTCGCATTGGGAGGTGATCTTTAAAACGGTGGTCCACTGTATTTAATGTGGCACAGAGCCATGTTATTACCATCGACATACCATGTTACTGAGTTTAATCGTTTTTTAACAACTACCTTTAGTTGCCATCATAAACAAAGGGAAGAAGTAAATGAATAATTCAAGCTTATGTATTAAGGGAGTGACGTAATGTTTTCCCCTCCGCCCGGCTACCACACCTCCGTACTATATAAACAAAATGTTTTTATGCTATGTAACATGTTTCTTATATAATTCTGAAGAAAATATCATAGATGGATTAATGAAAATGTCTATATTGACGTAAAATTAGACATTTAATGTGCCCAAGAGTGATTATTATTACATAATAGAAAGACGGTGCCCGTGCCGTAAATTTGCTGTATAGAAAGTTTTGGTCATAATTTGAGATCGCCTTATTAGTGGAACGCGGTAAGGCAAAATGCCAAAACACAGGTCCCTACTGTATGTGTATACTACTCATCTGAGTTGTCTTCTGTTTTCTTAATAGTTCTTGTTCTTATTTATTTCCTTGCATATTCATGGGGAAGTGAAATTAAAAGTCCTTCCTGTGTAAGCCATGCATGTTGTAAAAGCTGACTAAGGTGCCAGGAACAAAAATTTTTTCAACTCATTGGCTGTCTCCCACTGAGGTAGGGTGACCCGAAGAAGAAACACTTTCACCATCGTTCACACCATTGTTGTTTTCCCAGAGGTGCATAGATACAACAGTTTAGATAAGATTAGATTTCTTCGGATTTTTAACCTCGGAGGGTTAACCACCCAGGATAACTCAAGAAAGTCAGCGTGTCATCGAGGACTGTCCAACTTATTTCCATTGGGGTCCTTAATCTTGTCCCCCAGGATGCAACCCACACCAGTCGACTAACACCCAGGTACCTATTTGCTGCTAAGTGAACATGACAACAGGTGTAAGGAAACACGTTGAAATGTTTCCTCCCACCGGAATCGAACCTGGACCCTCTGTGTGTGAAGCGGGAGCTTTGGCCACCGGGCCACCTCATCGGGTATCCCAAACTTCTCCTTTAGAGTGCAGGCATTGTACTTACCACCTCCAGGACTCAAGTCCAGGTAACCGGTTTCCCTGAATCCCTTATTTATTTATTTATTTATTAATTTGAACATGATACAGAGAAGTACAAGGAATACAATTTTTAATGTGCAGCATGCCATTATGCAGAGCATTATGGGCAGGCTTAAAATTAACTTAAGATTAACTAAGCAATGATATATTCAGTGGTATAAAAATTATTGTAAATCAGATAACAATTTAGTACAAATGAGTATTACGAAGACAGGTCATATGGTCATTTACTGTGTTGCTGTGTAATCAGTAGAATGGAGTATTCTGTTAGGTAATGAAGTTAAATAGTAACAAAGTTTGATTGGATCACAGGTTGACATTTATGAGATACAATAATGAGATACAATTTATGAGATACAATTATTCAGTATTTATTTAGTTGTGGGTGAGTAAGTGATTTTTGAGAAGAGACTTGAATTTATAAACAGACAGTGTTTCTTTTATATTCACAGGTAATGATTTCCAGATTTTAGGGCCTTCACAAAATGTTACCCTTCTCACACTCCAACAGCTCGTTAAGTCCCGAAAAACTATCTGCCTCCACTCACTCCTTCTAACATACTCACACACTCCTGCTGGATGTCCAAGCCCCTAGCACACATACCCTCCTTAACACTCCCCTCCCATCTTTTCTAGGGCAACCCCTACACTGTCTGCCCTCCACTACAGATTTATACATCCTCCAGGTCATCTTATTTGCTCCATCCTTTCTAAATGTCCTAAAATGTCCAATACATGTATGATCTAGAAATAATTAATATTATAATGATTTTCCCCTTTTTTCTTTTATAAGAATATTTCTAGATTGAACTAATAAAGAATAGAGGCAAAAAGAATAACTTTTGATGTTTTGAAAATAAGCATAAACATAGATATGCATATGCACTAATAAAATAAAATAATTCAGGAAGTTAGGTTGTATAAATTACTGTTAGCATTATTGCTAAAGAAACTTAAAGTTAAATTACTTTACTGTCTTTTTTTTGTAGAAGAGGCAAACACCAGGTGATACTCTCCCTCACCATTGAAGCTCAACCCTTTGCTCCACCAACGACATATGCTCCTCCCCCAGCTGTAATGGGCTTCAGATCCAATTTTAATCCAAGGGGATGGGTGAGCTTATTCAGAGATATGGGTAAACTGAGATACTCGTTCAGAGGGAGGAGGAACAAATTTGGGATTCCAACTCTTCTGAAGAGTCACAATCGTGAAGGAAAATATTTGACACTAAAACTTTGTAAAATATTTACTTGCCTGGATAACTGTTAAATAAATTTTGTTATTTTTTTTTTTAAATATTATGCATGTAATATTATATACAGGAGGGCCTTATTTTTCAGTGCTTCACTTTATAGCATTTCACTAATGTGGGAGGTTTCAAATACCTATTCATCATTTTTTTCAGACTTCCTACAATAAATATATTTACCATTTAAGCTTATAAGCTAAGGATGAAAATATTTTAAGGTAAGTAATTTGTGTACAATATGTGATTTTTTAGGCATAGCTATATTGCTCACTTATATATGAAGTGTAAATATGTTTATCAGTCTTTTTTTTTATTATTATTAAAACATGGCCATTTCTCACCAAGGCAGGGTAACCTGGAAGAGAAAAACACTTTCATCACTGTATTGCGAGGCATGCCTATCTTAAAGTTTATAAAACAGCAACATTAACACCCCTCCTTCAGAGTGCCGGCACTGTACTTGCCATCTCCAGGACTCAAGTCTGGCCCGCTAGTTTCCCTAAATCCCTTCATAAATGTTACCTTGCTCACACTCCAACAGCACATCAAGTCCTAAAAACCAATTGTCTCTACTTTCTCCTATTTAACCCTTTGACTGTCGCGGCCGTATATATACGTCTTATGAGGTACAGTGTTTGATGTATATATATACTCATAAATTCTAGCATCTTCAAATCAAGAAGGAGAAAGCTGGTAGGCCCACATGTGAGAGAATGGGTCTGTGTGGTCAGTGTGCACCACATAAAAAAAATCCTGGAGCACGTAGTGCATAATAAAAAAAAAAAAAATCCTGGAGCACGTAGTGCATAATAAGAAAAAAAAACTCCGACCGTTTTTTTTTTCAATTAAAATGCCGACTTTGTGGTCTATTTTCGTATAGTATTTATGGTTGTATTCTCGTTTTCTTGGTCTCATTTGATAGAATGGAAAACATATTATAGAAAAAGAGATATTGATTGATTTTACTATAAAAAGATCCTGGAAATGGAGCTCAAAGTAGGGGAAATGTTTGATTTTTGCCGATGTTCAAAAGTAAGCAAATGACATCATTGTCCAATAATGTCCAACTAGCCATTCTAATATGCAGTCATGAATGGGTTGATGTTATTTATACAATTATTACCGTATTGGAGCAGTCCCGCATGATAGTAAATCTTCCATTTTTGTTTGAATAAAAATTCAAAATAGAAAGCAAGAGTAATATCAGAGGGGTCTGGAGACATGACTGATGAACAAAGAAAATGTTATTTTAGAGCCAGGAATGTCTGCATTGTTCATTCTGGACTTTATTTTGAAATTGTCATATTTTTTTTAAATTTTTGTGAAATTGGCCAAATTGCAATTTCTGACCACGTATTTGGGTAGTTGAAATTGGTAAATGGGCAGTTTCTTGTACTCAATCGATAGAAAAAATGGAGTTCTAAAGAAGTAGCTATGAGTTTGGTCAACTGGAACAATGGAATTAGCCGAAAATAGGGCTCAAAGTGGGCGCAATTGCCGATTTGTAAATATCGCCAAGGTCGCTAAAATTCGCGAGAGCGTAATTCCATCAGTTTTCCATCAAATTTCGTTTTTTTGGTGTCATTACAATCGAGAAAATATTCTCTTATCATTTCATAAGAAAAAATTATTATTTTTTTTTTTTTTTTTTTTTAAATTTTGTGACACCAGGAAACACCTCAGGATTGGGGGTTGTGACAGTCAAGGGGTTAACACACTCACACATGCTTTCTGGAAGTCCAAGCCCCTCGCACGCAAAACTTTCTTTAACCCCTCCCTCCAACCTTTGCTAGGCCGACCTCTACCCCACCTTCCTTCCACTACAGATTTATATGCTCTCCAGGTCATTCTGTTTTGTTTCATTCCTCTCTAAATATCAAACCACCTCAACAACCCTCCTCAGCTCTCTGGATAATACTTTTAGTAACCCTGCACCACCTCCTAATTTCCAAACTGCAGATTTTCCTCCTTGTATTCACACCACACATTACCCTCAGACATGACATCTCCACTGTCTCCAGCCTTCTCTTTGTTGCACCATTCACCACCCATTCTTCACACCCATATAAGAGTGTTAGTATGACTATACTCTCATACATTCCCTTTTCTTTTGATAGACTCCATCTACTGTAGCTGATAAGTCCACTCCCAGATATCTGAATACATTCACTTCCTCCATACTCCCCCTTCCCTCCAATATGAAATCCAATTAAGACACATGGGGAAACCATCTGGGATTTTTAAATTGTAGCCCTTTCCCCAAATCCAGGGGTTTTTATCAATACAAATTCTGGGACATAATTTAAAGGGACAGAAGGTTATATACAAAAGATGAGGTAATCAGTCCCTAAAACCTTTGGGAAAGTGGGTGCGAAGGGGCACCGTAGTCATGGAGATTCGAAGCAGAAGAAAGGGACCGGCGCTTAAAATAATAACGCCCGGGTGAAAGGAAAACGGGGGCCCATAGTCACGGGTTGGGGGGTTTTCCCCACCAGGGGAAAGAAAGGTCCTTCCCCAAAGAAAAGGGTTTAGTTTAGTAAAAGTTGTCGAAAGTGGGAAAGGTTATGTACAATTTAACCCATTTTTGGGGAAGGACCTATTTCCCCACGGGGGAATCCCACCTACCATGACTATGCCCTTGCCCTGCTACCCTACGTTACAAAAATTCAAAAAAAAAGTTCCCTAAAAAAGGCAAAGAAATTTGGGAACCCAATAAAAGAGAGAGAGAGTAGAGGCCCAATGGGTGACTAGCCCCCTTTAAAGTTTACTATACAAAAGTGGGAGTCTAAGAAAAAGAAGATAAATTTAAGATTACTTGCAAGGGGCAGGAATAAAGATATTTTTGGCTATAACAAGACATGGTTCAACCTGAAAAAAATAGAGAAATGCCCTTTCTAAATGCAACTTTTGCGGGAGTTAAAGTTTTCCACACTGATAGGGTCAATGGGAAGGGTGGGGGAAAGGGCAATGTATGCCCGGAAAAATTTTTAAAATTGTTGTCTTAGACATTTTATAAAAATTAAAGAAACTTCGGACACAGAATCTTTTTGGTTACATTTTCTCGGGGAAATCGTGAAAAATTATTTTTGGGGGGAATTTTAGGCCTTCCAAACCTTGTTAGGAATCAGTAAGCTTTTTTATGGGACGAAATTAAAAAAGGCGCCCTAGATATGAAAAGGTTGGGGTTAAAGGGGAGTTTTTTAACTTTGGGACAAATTAAATGGAACATTGTGACAGGAAATCTTGAGTCGGGGTGACTTTCTTGATATATTTTTAGGATTGTTTTTTAAAAAAAGTTTGTAAAAGGGAACCAACAAGAGAATTTCACTCTGGGGTTTACTTGGTTCTTGCCAATAAAGAATCCCTAATTAATTTAAACTTGAAGGTTTAAAGAAAGAGCTTGGGGAAAACGAACACAAATCACTTAGTTTTAATATATCAGGAAAATTTCCCAGAAAAATGCAATCCCAAAACCCCTGTCCCAGACTTTTGCTTGGCCGATTTTATGGGCCCGAGAAAATTTCCTAGTGGGTTTAAATTTTTGGGGGACCTGACCCATGGGGCAAAGGGAGGTGGTTTTTGGTTTCCAATATGAAATTTTTTTTTAGAGCATAGTTTTTTAGCTGCCCAGACAACTTTTTTTTCCGAGTAGGAAATTAAAATTTTAACAAAAAATGACCCCAAGTGGATGAAAAAATAGATTAAAACATCTCATTGGTCCCAAAAAAGAGGCATTATAGGTGTATCACAAGAGGGGGGAAAGGGGATTTAAAAATCAATATATTCAATTAAAAGAGAAAAAAAAAAAAAAAAAGGAATAAGAAAAGCAAAAAGGATTATGAGGCAAAGGGTCGCAAGGGATTCAAAGACTAACCCAAAAGGGTTCTTTCAGGTATACAGAAGTAAGATTAGGGACAAATAGGCCTTCTTAAGAGTAACTCAGGTCAGATAACGGGACAGTGATAACGATATGTGTGAAGTTTTCAGTACTTCCTCTCAGTTTTTACCCAGGAAAATACTAGGGAAATTCCAGAAATAATAGATTATGTAGAACAGGATGAAAAACTATGCACGATTGCAGTAACTAGTGATATGGTCCTCAGACAAATAGAGAAAATAAAATCTAACAAATCCCCCAGGCCTTGTTGAACTGTTTGCAAGGGTGTTAAAGGAATGTAAAGAGGAACTTAGCATACCTTTGGCTAATCTTTTCAACATATCACTACGAACTGGCAAAGTGCCTGATAAGTGGAAAATGGCAAATGTAATACCTATTTACAAGGCAGGTGGCAGGTCCTTAGCTTTGAACTATAGACCAATAAACCTTACCTCCATAGTGGGAAAATTTATGGAATGGGGGCACGTCACAAGCAGTGTTCCACAAGGGTCAGTGTTAGGCCCGTTGATGTTCACAATTTATATAAACGACATAAATGTGAGAATAAATAGCGACATCAGCAAATTTGCTGATGACACCAAAACAAGGCTGTCCCCAAATTTATTCTAATGAGGACACTAGAGCACTCCAGGATGATTTAAATAGACTGATGCAATGGTCGGAGAAGTGGCAGATGCAGTTTATTATAGACATATGCAAAGTTCTAAATGTTAGACAGGAAAATAACCATGCCACATATAAACTAAATAATGTAGATCTTAATACTACTGATTTTAAAACCAAGACAACAGTGAATTAGTGTTCACAATAAAGCTAGCAGAATTCTTGGCTTTGTTTCTAGAAGTATAAATAATAAAAAGTCCTTAGGTTGTTCTTTCAACTCTATATATCCTTGGTTAGGCCTCATTTAAATTATGCTGCACAGTTCTGGGTCACCATATTACAGAATAGATATGAATGCACTGGAAAATTACAGAGGGGGAAATGAAAAAGGGTTTTATTCCAGTATCAGAAATTTTTCCCTATGGGATAGACTGAGGGTCCTGAACCCTGCACTCTCAAAGAAAGGCATAAATTAGGGGGGGGATATAAATAAAGGGTTTATTAAAGGGAAAAAAAACGGGAATAAAAAAAGGGGGATGTAAATAGGCGAAATTTCCCCCCCAAGCAGGCCCTCGCAGCAAGGGTTTCAATTGGAAAAATTAAAAGATTTGGGAAAGGATATGGGGAAAAACCCACGGGTTTTGGGAAATTTAGAGTTGCGGATGAGGGGAAATAAAACTCTCCAATACGGGTTTGTAGGGGGCAAAAACGTTTTTGGTATTTTTAAAAAAATTTGGTTAGATAAATACATGAAGGGGTTTGGGGGGGTGTGATTTGGCCCCTGATTTACTTATGTACTAGGTCTGAGGGCTGGGGCTTTTCCCTTTAAAATTTGGAAGTGACCTGTTTTGGTGGGTCACTGGTTTTCGCCATGGGGTTTGAAATGGCCTGGTTTTGCATGGGTTGGGGGGCCCTGCTGCAATTTTTCCTTATTTTCTTTTATTTTTTATTCCACCCTCCCCTTTTAAGAGTGAGGAAACGTCCCTTTGTACCCCCCGGGATTTAAAGTCCAGCTAAAAAGTTTCCCCCAAAACCCCTTTCCCTAAATTTTTTCCTTTGGGCTCAGACTTTTAAAAATCCCCATAAAAATCATAAAAGCCACTTCGAATCAAAAAGGGGCCTTTGGGGCCCCCAAATTTTTTGTCTAACATATTTTGCAAATCCTTTGGGAGGGGCCCATGCCCATTGCACTAAAAAACCCCTCATTTTTTTTCCCCTTTTCTCTAAATTTCCTAAGACAACCCATACCCCTCCTACCCCCCCACCCCAAAATTAGATCCCAATTTCACTTATTTTTTTTCCCTTCCTCTCTAAAGGCCCAAAAACCACATCAACGATCTTTTTCGGGCCCCCCTAAACAAATTTTTTTTGGGTGATTCTACTTTCTAATCTTCTTTTTGGGCATTGAAGTTTTGGATGCTGCAGGGTTGGGTGCTTTTTTCCCGGTCCATTAAAAAAATATTCCTTTCCTTCTCCTGTTTTGATTCTGGCCCAAATGGCTTTGTTGATTTTATGTTAATCAATGACCTGTAAAAGTTTTTTCCTGTGATTCCCAATAAAATTACATCTACTCTAAAAATTTGTTACACTTTTTGGGGGGTCCCTGTCCCTTTTCATGAGCTTTTAAATTTTTGGGCCCCCTTTCCCCCAAGATGGTAAAATTTTTTGGAAGGAAATACAGGCCACTGGTTTGGGATATTTCGTTTTAGCCCTTTTTCCAGTGGCTTTTAAAATTTACAAAAAATTTTATTTTAACTTTCAAAGTTAAAGATCTTCCCCCTTTTTGTTTTTTCGGGTAACATTTCAGTCCTCATTGGCTATTTTTCTACTAATCTTAAATTGGGTTAAATGTTAAATGCATTAAATGATGCGCCCTGTTTGAAAGGGAATTTTTCCAAACAGGGGCAAATTTTTCTCTTTTTTTTTTAATATAAAACAAAAAGGGCAACCACAAGTCTTTTCCCAAAATATAGTAAGCAGTCACACCAGGCCTATATGAGCTTGCCAGCCTCCTAGCCAGGTTAGACATATCTTCTCACTGTTAAGGCCTAACACTAGACTGCCTCTGGCACAAGTTGGGTCATGCCCAAGTAAACTTAATCAAAGGAACAGATAAATATCATTAGGAGTCTGGGGAAGTTACCCATACCATAACTTCCCACTCCTTTCTATATGCACCTACCATCCGACTTGGGACCTGCTCGACTTACGACCACTCGACTTATGACCGTGTTTTTTATACCAAATTTCTGGGAAATAAACAACTATTTGTGTTGTACACAGTGTTTATCCTAAACCTTACAGTATAAAATACAGTATTAACAGCATAAAAAGTAAAGTAAAACATGAAATACCAAAATAAAACAAAATAAAGTCATTACAAAAATGTTTTGTTGATATTCAGTAGTAAAGTTCGACTTACGATCATTTCGACTTAAGACCGGTTTCTCGGGACCAAACTCGGTCGTAAGTCGGATGGTAGGTGTACATACATGTATGCTCATCAACTCAGTGGGGTATCAGCGGCGAAGGTAATGTTTATTGCAGTATGCCTGTATCTTCATTAATCTTACAAAAGACTCAGAATTCTGTATTGTTTAATGTATAATTAGAATGTTACATTTTTGCAGAATCTTTTTGAAGAGGCATCTAATTTGCTTCATATTTTTAGGTTTGTGTTGTGGTGGAAGCGAGTTGCATTTTTTGAGAGTGAGAAAGCGAGTCTAAAGTAGAGGAAATTGGCTTTCAAAACAATCTGGTGATCACGGCACTGTTTGCTGCGCTTCCTGTCACAGAACTTATCAGGTCTTACTTACTGGTGAGTGCACAGTATTGACAGTGACTCAGTAATCCACTTCATTTAAGGTGTTTGCTTACTATATCAGAGTATGTTTTTTTTTGTTATTGTTCATGAATATTGATTAAATAAAAGTGAATTTTTGTGGTGAAGCCATGGCAGAGGTAGATGAGAAGAGGGTTCCTTCTAGTACATTGTCAGATGTTTTAATCTTCAGAACATACATGACTTACCTGACCATGGCTCTCTCATTTTGTTACTGTTGTTTTTCATCATGTTTTTATTCATTAATGACTTGAGGTGGTTGTTCAGATGAGGCCCATGTGATAGAAATAATTTGTCATTTTTTCTTTTTTGAGAATAAGATAATTAAAATTATCTTAGTCCATATATTCATATTTGTTAGTGGTTTAACAGCAAGCATTTTTGTTTTTTGATAATTTCAACACCTTATTTCTCTGTGTGCCCCTTATGAATTCAGTTATTGATCCTGATATCAACCTCTTATTGAACTGCACAAATAATCCTACCAGTAATTGCCATTACTACACTACTAGTCAAGCTAAAACTCTACTCAGTGCCAACAAGAACATTACAATTTACAACTATAATGTTAGATCACACTACACATACATGTACATGTTTATTTATACACACTCATCGGAGTTTTCTTTGATTTTATCTTAATAGTTCTTGGTCTTATTACTTTTCTTTTTATATCCATGGAGAAGTGGAATAAGAATCTTTCCTCCGTAAGCCATGCGTGTTGTAAAAGTCAACTAAAATTCCGGGAACAATCCATAAATGCAATAAAAACTTCCCTGCCTTTATCTAAATACAGTTCACATATATGCTTCAATGTAAACACTTGATCTACACATCCCCTACCCACTCTGAAACCTCCTTTCTCATCCGCAATCCTACATTCTGTCTTGCCTCTAATTCTTTCAGTAATAACCCTACCATATACTTTTCCTGGTATACTCAGTAAACTTATTGCTCTATAATTTTTACAATCTCTTTTGTCCCCCTTCCCCTTATATAAAAGGACTATACATGCTCTCTGCCAATCCCTAGGTACCTTCCCCTTTTTCATACATTTATTAAACCAAAATACCAACCACTCCAACACTTTTTCCCTCCTGCTTTTAACATTTCTGTCATGATCCCATCAATTTCAGCTGCTTTACCCCCTTTCATTCTACATAATGCCTCACGCACCTCCCCCACTCTCACATCCTGCTCTTCTTCACTCCTAAAAGATGTTATACCTCCCTGGCCAGTGCATAAATTACCGCCTCCCTTTTTTTGTCGGCATTTAAAAGTTCCTCAAAATATTCTCGCTATCTACCCAATACCTCCATCTCTCCATCTACTAACTCCCCTACTCAGTCTGTAACTGACAAATCCATTCGTTCCCTAGGCTTTCTTAACTTGTTTAACTCCAAAAATTTTTCTTATTTTCATTAAAATTTCTTGACATTGTCTCTCCCACTCTATCATCTGCTCTCCTTTCGCACTCTTTCACCACTCACTTCACCTGTCTTTTACTCTCCATATACTCTACTTTTCTTATAACACTTCTGCTTTGTAAAACCTCTCGAACTAACTTTTTTCTTTTATCACACCCTTTACTTCATCATTCCACCAATCACTCCTGTTTCCTTCTGCACTCACCCTCCTATAACCACAAACTTCTGCCCCACATTCTAATACGTACTGCATTTTTAAAACTATTCCAACCCTCTTCAATCCCCCCCCCTCCCAATACTCATACTTGGGCCCCTAGCCCACCTTTCTGCCAATAGTTGCTTTATTTCACCCAAATTTCCCTCCTCCATTAGTTTTTTTTTATTTTCACCTCCCTCTTATTTTTTTTATTTCCTTTTTTTCTCTTGTCCCATCTCCCCAATAAAATCAGTTGCCCCTCATAAGCGTTTTACATCCTGGACCCCAAACCCATAAACCCTTTTTTATCCCCAAATACAAAAATCTAACAAAAATTTTTTCATTACGTGCTTTTAACATCCCTTTGTATATTTATTTACCCCTTTTTTTTCAAAAAATTTGTTTTACTTATTCCCAAAACCCTTTTTTCTAAAACATAGCTAAATTTAAAAGGGCAACCCATTTTCTTTCCCCCCGGCCCCCCAAAATTTAAAACCTACTATTTCCCCCCACAACATTTTTACCCATTTTAAGAAATTTAAAATTTTCCCCAACCCAAACAAGTCCTCACACTTGGTTAAAAAACCCCACACTTTTCACTCAACTTTTCCCCAAAAAATCTCTCTCTTTTTCCCCCTCTCACATCTCTCTTCTCCAGGTGCATATACGCTTACTAAACCCACTTTTCACAACCCCAAACCCTTTTTTTTACTCCCCCATAAAACCTTGGGAAATTTTTTTCAAATTTTTAAAAACCCCTCTTTCCCGCCATAGCCCTTTTTCTTAAATTATTGGGAAATTCCTTTTTGGCTCTAACTCTATTTGGAAAAACCCCATTTATCCCCCTTTTTTCCCCCTCGACTGAAACCCCCCCACCCCCTTCAGCTTTTTTTTCCCCCTTAAAGCCCGGGCATTCCTTCTTCCATTCATAACATCCACAATCATTCTCTTTATCATTCGCACAACATCCTGCCATTCCCGACATTCCACTCTGGGCAAATTTTTTTTCTTATTCTTTTTAGTAATTATTCAAGAAAAGGGGGTTTTCTAGCCATTGTTCCCAAACAAATTTTTTTTTGACTTTTACAACACGCCAAAGGCTTTTTTGGAGGAAAGATTCTTAATCCACTTCCCCCCCTGGATATAAAAGGAAAAGTAAAAAAGAATAAAAACTATTTTTAAAAAAAAATCAAAGAAAAACTCAGATGGGGTCTATAAAAAAACAAGTACATGTATGTGTAATTTTTAACCCAATTGGGAATTTGAAGTAGCAAGGGGCGTACCCGAAAACTTGCATAATTTTTGAGACAGACAAAAGCCCCCAGCAAAACCAAACATCGTGTAAAAAAGTTAAAATTTTTTTTTTTATTTTTTATTTCTCATTGTTTTCGTAATGTAAAACTATAAATTATTCTTTTAAAAAATTTTTTTTTTTTTTTTTTTGAAAATTTTTGGGTGTCTGGAACAGATTAATTGTATTTACATTATTTCTTATGGGAAATATTACTTTGGTTTTTGCACTCTTCGGATTTAGAACGGCCTTCTGGAACAGATTAAGTTCAAATTCTGGTGTTCCATCATATTAGAATTAGTCTGCCCAAAATGCTCTGGCATGATAGTGGCTTTCCTTATACTTTGCAAAACAAAATTGTAATTACACATTGTAACCTTTACAAAGAAATAAACCGTTATCTTTATCAGAAACATGCACTCTTTTAAAAACATGACAAGCATTATTTTCTAATGTTTTTTTATCCAACTAGCACAGGATTTGTGCAACTCTTATGCAACATTGATAAATGTAAAGTAGACATTGGGATTAGATATACAGCGGATCCTGAGTTTCGTTATTAATCCATTCCAGCGAGTGCCGAAAGTTGAAATTCACAAATTGCAGAACCATTTTCCCCGTAAGAAATAATGTAAATCCAATTAATCCGTTCCAGACACCCAAAGGTATTAACAAAATTTTTTTTTATAGATTAAATGTAGATTTACATTCAGAAAAGAATGAGAAATTAAGTATAAAACAATAATATCACACTTACCTTTACTGAAGACTTGTTGGTGTATAGAAGACAGGGAGGAAGCGAGAGGGAGGACTGATTATTGTTTGGGAGGGGAATCCCCTTCCATAAAGACTTCTGGTACTAAGTCCTTATCTTGGGTTATTTCCCTTCTTTGTTTTTGAATGGCACTAGGACCAGCTTAAGAGTCACTGAACCCCTGTTACACAATAAAACTGTCCAGAGAGCTCTTGCAGCTCTACCCTCTACCACAATCACTGCCACCCTCTACCACCATCACTACCACCCTCTACCACCATCACTACCACCCTCTACCACCATCACAACCACCCTCTACCACCATCACAACCACCCTCTACCACCATCACTACCACCCTCTACCACCATCACAATTGCTACCACCCTCTACCACTATCACAACTGCTACCACCATCTCATTCACTACCACCATCACTACCACCCTCTACCACCATCACATTCACTACCACTATCACTACAACCTCTACCACCCCACATTCACTACCACTATCACTACAACTTTACCACATCACTACCACCCTCTACCACTTCACTACCACCCCTACCACCATCACAAAACCATACCACCCTCTACCACCCTCATAAGCACCATCATAACCACTACTATCCTCTACCACCAAACACAACTGCTACCACCCTCTACCACCCTCACTACCACCTTCTACCCTCACTACTGCCCTCTACCATCATCACTACCACTACCTCATCACTAAACCCCTAAACCCCCGTCTACCACCATCACACCATACCACTGTCTACCACCATCACAACCACACCACCCTCTACCACCATCACTACCACCCTTACCACCATCACTACCACCCTCTACCAAAATCACTACCACCATCACAATTGGGTACCACCCTCTACCACCATCACAACCGCTGCCACCATCACTACCACCCCTCTACTACCATTGCAACCACTATCACCCTCTATACCATTACAACCACTACCACCCTCTACTACCATTACAACCACTACCACCCTCTACCACCATCACAATCACTACCACCATCACTACCACCCTCTACTGCCATCACAACTGCAACCACCCTCTACCACCATCACTACCACCCTCTACCAGCAGCAGCTTTCTTTGGGCCCATGGTGGCTTATTTAGCAGTCACACAGAATAAACAAGTGCAAAAAACAATGAATTATTACAAAATGTTTCTCATGACCTCGCAGGATAATGTTCACTCACTTAGACACAAAGTGACACTGCCTCATAATACGTGTGTGAGAGGGTGTGTGCGTGCGGGCACACTCAGACATGTTCTGTACCACTGACGAGAACGGAGGAAAGTAACAATAACTGAGCCAATATTTTTCCAAGAAAAGTTGGCACTGGCTGAAATTTTCGAAAACAGAGCCCAACAAAAAGGGAGGGTCCACTGTACTACTATATAGAAAGCCCCTTGTTATACCTGGAGTGGGTTCCTGGGGTCAATGCCCCCACGGTTCAGTCTTTGACTAAGCCTCATTAAAATGCTTTCCTCCCTGGCGGGGAATTGAACCCCTGGCTCCTGCATGACAGGCGGGGATACTTACCACTATGCTACCGAGGACAGAGCATTTCGAGCAAATTAGGCCAATTTTGTCCCAGGATGCAACCCACACCAGTCGACTAACACCCAGGTACCCATTTTACTGAGGGGTGAACATAGACAACCGGTGTAAGGAAACACATCTGTTTCCACCCCTTCGCTGGGAATCGAACCTGGACCCTCATTGTGAGGGCTTTTGCCACCAGGCCACAGGGCCAATTTTTAAAATTGCCTAAAATATGCACTTAAAAGTAAAACCAGATAGACAGTAATTATAGCATGATACAAGGCCCTGTTTTCGATTGAAGCTCCGATAGAGGATGCCAATGTTTTCATTAAAACTATTCTAACCTTCAAAAATATATTATTTTTGTTTGTAGGAAATAAGGATAAAATAATAAAGAAATAATAATAGATTTTATTTCTTTGCAAAAGTTACAATATGTAATTACATTTTTGATTCGTTAAGTACAAAGGAAGCCACTATCATACTGGGGCATTTTGGGCAGGCTAATCCTAGTACATAAATACTGAGGTCTAGACAAGTTGCATGATGAATATATTCTTTCTTTTAATTTATTTTGCCCCCTCATCCCCACTCCCCTCCTTAGCTGAATTGTCAGTGTTTCTTAACCCTTTCAGGGTCCAGACTCCTGATCTGAAAATTGCTGTCAGGGTCAGGAATTTAAAAACAAAAACAAAATTCTTATGAAATGATAGAGAATCTTTTTCCAGAGGTAATGACACCAAAAGTATGAATTTTGATGGAAAAATTATGGAATTGGGCTATTGCAAAATTAGCGGTCTTGGCGATATTTATGCATTGGCAATTTCACCCACTTTGAGTCCTATTTTAGGCCAGTGCCATTGTTCCAGTCTACCAAACTCTTAGCTGTTTTGCTAGTATGCCTTCTATCAACTGAATGCAAGTAATTGCCCATTTACCTATTTTTAGCTACCCAA
>NC_069407.1:24840257-24867190 GCF_026875155.1 Cherax quadricarinatus
CCCAAAAAAGACGGGCCCTAAAGTGCTAACAAATTATGAGAGTAGAGTGAATTATTGGATCACAGGAAAAAACTTTTACAGGTCATTGATTAACATCAAAATCAACAAAGCCATTTGGGCCAGAATCATACAGGAGAAGGCAGGTAATATATTTATGGACCTGAAGAAAGCAGCAACCCTGCAGCATCCAAAACATTCAATGCTAAAAGAGAAGATTAGATGTAGAATCACCAAAAGTATAGTTTAGAGGGCTGAGAAAAGATCGTTGATGTGGTTTGGACATTTAGAGAGGAAGGAACAAAATAAGATGACTTGGCATCTAATTCTGGGGTGGAAGGTAGGAGGGATATGGGTTGTCTTAGGAAAGTTTAGAGAAAAGGGATAAATGAGGTTTTGAGTGCAATGGGCATGGCCATCCAACAGGATTGTGCAAGTATGTTAGACAAAAGTGGAGGCCAATGGCCTTTATGATTCGATGTGGCTTTCATGATTTGATGTGATGTTAAGAGTCTGAGCAAGGTAACATTTATGAAGGGATTTGGGGAATCTGGTTAGCTGGACTTAAGTCCCGGAGGTACAAAGCACAGTGCCTGCACTCTAAAGGAGAGGGTGGATATAAGAACATAAGAAGAACATAAGGAACATTGCAGCAGGCCTACTAACCCATGCAAAGCAGGTCCATGTCACCCTATGGCGTAGACCAGTGACCCACCTAGTCAGGTCACTTCCACTTAAGGAAAGAGCACAGCATCAGACCTAGTAGCATAAGCTAGTCAGGTCCAACTCACACCCACCCACACCCATTCATGTATTTATCTAACCTATTTTTAAAACTACACAACGTTTTAGCCTCTACAACTGTATTGGAGAGTTTGATCCACTCATCCGCAACTCTATTACCAAACCAGTGCTTTCCTATATCCTTCCCAAATCTGAATTTTTCCAACTTGAAACCATTGCTGCGAGTCCTGTCTTGGGTGGAAATTTTCAGCACGCTATTTACATCCCCTTTATTTATTCCTGTTTTCCATTTATAAACCTTGATCATATCCCCCCTAATTCTATGCCTTGCTAGAGAGTGCAGATTCAGGACCCTCAGTCTATCCTCATAGGGAAGATTTCTGATACATGGAATCAACTTTGTCATCCTCCTCTGTACATTTTCCAGTGCATTCATATCTATTCTGTAATATGGTGACCAGAACTGTGCAGCATAATTTAAATGAGGCCTAACCAAGGATATATAGAGTTGAAGAACAACCTAAGGACTTCTATTATTTATACTTCTAGAAACAAAGCCAAGAATTCTGCTAGCTTTATTGTGAACACTAATGCACTGTTGTCTTGGTTTTAGATCAGTAGTATTAAGATCTACATTATTTAGTTTATATGTGGCATGGTTATTTTCCTGTCTAACATTTAGAACTTTGCATATGTCTATAATAAACTGCATCTGCCACTTCTCCGACCATTGCATCAGTCTATTTAAATCATCCTGGAGTGCTCTAGTGTCCTCATTAGAATGAATTGGACAGCCTGTTTTGGTGTCATCAGCAAATTTGCTGATGTCGCTATTTATTCTCACATTTATGTCGTTTATATAAATTGTGAACATCAACGGGCCTAACACTGACCCTTGTGGAACACTGCTTGTGACGTGCCCCCATTCCATAAATTTTCCCACTATGGAGGTAAGGTTTATTGGTCTATAGTTCAAAGCTAAGGACCTGCCACCTGCCTTGTAAATAGGTATTACATTTGCCATTTTCCACTTATCAGGCACTTTGCCAGTTCGTAGTGATATGTTGAAAAGATTAGCCAAAGGTATGCTAAGTTCCTCTTTACATTCCTTTAACACCCTTGCAAACAGTTCAACAAGGCCTGGGGGATTTGTTAGATTTTATTTTCTCTATTTGTCTGAGGACCATATCACTAGTTACTGCAATCGTGCATAGTTTTTCATCCTGTTCTACATAATCTATTATTTCTGGAATTTCCCTAGTATTTTCCTGGGTAAAAACTGAGAGGAAGTACTGAAAACTTCACACATATCGTTATCACTGTCAGTTATCTGACCTGAGTTACTCTTAAGAAGGCCTATCTTGTCCCTAATCTTACTTCTGTATACCTGAAAGAACCCTTTTGGGTTAGTCTTTGAATCCCTTGCGACCTTAGCCTCATAATCCCTTTTTGCTTTTCTTATTCCTTTTTTTTTATTTCTCTCTTTAATTGAATATATTGATTTCTTAAATGCCCATCCCCCTCTTGTGATACACCTATATATGCCTCTCTTTTGACCAATGAGATGTTTTAATCTATTGTTCATCCACTTGGGATCATTTTTGTTAGATCTAATTTCCCTACTCGGAACAAAAGTTGTCTGGGCAGCTAGAACTATGCTCTGAAAAAAGTCATATTGGCAACCAAGACCACCTACCTGACCCATAGTCAGGTCATCCCAATTTAACCCACTCAGGTAATTTCTCAGTCCCATGAAATCGGCCAAGCAAAAGTCTGGGACAGAGATTTGATTGCAGTTTTCTGGGTAATTCCATGATATATTGAAACTAAGTGATTTGTGATCGCTTTCCCCAAGCTCATCATTAACCTCAAGATTATTAATTAGTGATTCTTTATTGGCAAGAACCAAGTCAACCAGAGTGCATTCTCTAGTTGGTTCTGTCACAAACTGTTTTAAAAAGCAATCCTAAACTATATCAAGAAAGTCACCAGACTCAAGATTTCCTGTCACAATGTTCCAATCAATTTGTCTAAAGTTAAAATCTCCCATTAACACAACATTTTCATATCTAGACGCCTTATGAATTTCGTCCCATAACAGCTTACTGCACTTCCTATCAAGGTTTGGAGGCCTATAAATCACACCCAAAATTAATTTGTCACGATCCTCGAGAAACTGTAACCAAACAGATTCTGTGTCCGATGTTTCTAATCTTATATCATGTCTAAGACAACAATTTAAATTATCTCTGACATACATTGCCACTCCACCACCCTTCCTATTGACCCTATCAGTGTGGAATAGCTTATAACTCTGCATGTTGCATTCAGAAGACATTTCTCTATCTTTCAGGTTGAACCATGTCTCTGTTATAGCAATAATATCTATATTACCCGCACTTGCAAGTAATCTTAATTCATCTATCTTATTTCTTAGACTCCTACTATTTGTATAGTAAACTTTAAGGGAGCTAGTCACCCATTGTCCTCTACTCTCTCTCTCTGTTTATTGATCAATTGCTTTGCCTTTATTAGCAACTTTATTTTGAATATAGTAACGTCAGGTGTAGCAGACAAGGGCATAGTCACTGGTAGGTGGGATTCCCCAGTGGAAGTAGGTCCTTCCCAAAGAGATGGGTTAGTTGTACATAACCTACACCACTACGACAACTTCTACTACAACTAACCCATCTCTTTGGGAAGGAGAAGGACCTACTTCCACTGGGGAATCCCACCAACCAGTGACTATGCCCTCGTCTGCTACACCTGACGTTATTATATAAGCGCCAGGCTCCTTGCTTCTGCTTCAGAATCTCCATGACTACAGTGCTCTTCGCACCTACTCCAAGGTTGAGGGACTGATTACCTCATCTTCTGTATATAGTCCTTCTGTCTTCAAGTTATGTCCTAGAATTTGTATTGATAAAGCCACTGGATGGCGAAACGTCTACAATAAAGATACCCAGATGTTGCACATGTGTCTTAATTGGATATCATATTGGAGGGAGGGAGTATGGAGGAAGTGAATGTATTCAGATATCTGGGAGTGGACTTATCAGTAGATGGGTCTACAAAAGAGGGAATGTATGAGAGTATAGTCATACTAACACTCTTATATGGGTGTGAAGAATGGGTGGTGAATGGTGCAACAAAGAGAAGGCTGGAGACAGTGGAGATGTCATGTCTGAGGGTAATGTGTGGTGTGAATACAAGGAGGAAAATCTGCAGTTTGGAAATTAGGAGGTGGTGCAGGGTTACTAAAAGTATTATCCAGAGAGCTGAGGAGGGGTTGTTGAGGTGGTTTGAATATTTAGAGAGGATGAAACAAAACAGAATGACCTGGAGAGCATATAAATCTGTAGTGGAAGGAAGGTGGGGTAGAGGTCGGCCTAGCAAAGGTTGGAGGGAGGGGTTAAAGAAAGTTTTGCGTGCGAGGGGCTTGGACTTCCAGAAAGCATGTGTGAGTGTGTTAACCCCTTGACTGTCACAACCCCCAATCCTGAGGTGTTTCCTGGTGTCACAAAATTTAAAAAAAAAAAAAAAAAAAAATAATAATTTTTTCTTATGAAATGATAAGAGAATATTTTCTCGATTGTAATGACACCAAAAAAACCGAAATTTGATGGAAAACTGATGGAATTACGCTCTCGCGAAGTTAGCGACCTTGGCGATATTTACAAATCGGCAATTGCGCCCACTTTGAGCCCTATTTTCGGCTAATTCCATTGTTCCAGTTGACCAAACTCATAGCTACTTCTTTAGAACTCCATTTTTTCTATCGATTGAGTACAAGAAACTGCCCATTTACCAATTTCAACTACCCAATAACGTGGTCAGAAATTTGCAATTTGGCCAATTTCACGAAAATTAAAAAATATGACAATTTCAAAATAAAGTCCAGAATGAACAATGCAGACATTCCTGGCTCTAAAATAACATTTTCTTTGTTCATCAGTCATGTCTCCAGACCCCTCTGATATTACTCTTGCTTTCTATTTTGAATTTTTATTCAAACAAAAAATGGAAGATTTACTATCATGCAGACTGCTCCAATACGGTAATAATTGTATAAATAACATCAACCCATTCATGACTGCATATTAGAATGGCTAGTTGGACATTATTGGACAATGATGTCATTTGCTTACTTTTGAACATCGGCAAAAATCAAACATTTCCCCTACTTTGAGCTCCATTTCCAGGATCTTTTTATAGTAAAATCAATCAATATCTCTTTTTCTATAATATGTTTTCCATTCTATCAAATGAGACCAAGAAAACGAGAATACAACCATAAATACTATACGAAAATAGACCACAAAGTCGGCATTTTAATTGAAAAAAAAAACGGTCGGAGTTTTTTTTTCTTATTATGCACTACGTGCTCCAGGATTTTTTTTTTTTATTATTATGCACTACGTGCTCCAGGATTTTTTTTATGTGGTGCACACTGACCACACAGACCCATTCTCTCACATGTGGGCCTACCAGCTTTCTCCTTCTTGATTTGAAGATGCTAGAATTTATGAGTATATATATACATCAAACACTGTACCTCATAAGACGTATATATACGGCCGCGACAATCAAAGGGTTAAATAGGAGAAAGTAGAGACAATTGGTTTTTAGGACTTGATGTGCTGTTGGAGTGTGAGCAAGGTAACATTTATGAAGGGATTTAGGGAAACTAGCGGGCCAGACTTGAGTCCTGGAGATGGCAAGTACAGTGCCGGCACTCTGAAGGAGGGGTGTTAATGTTGCTGTTTTATAAATTTAAGATAGGCATGCCTCAGCAATACAGTGATGAAAGTGTTTCTTCTCTTCCAGGTTACCCTGCCTTGGTGAGAAATGGCCCATGTTTTAATAATAATAAAAAAAAAAGACTGATAACATATTTACACTATCATATATAAGTGAGCAATATAGCTATGCCTAAAAAATGCACATATTGTACACAAATTACTTACCTTAAAATATTTTCATCCTTAGCTTATAAGCTTAAATGGTAAATATATTTATTGTAGGAAGTCTGAATAAATGATGAATAGGTATTTGAAACCTCCCACATTAGTGAAATGCTATAAAGTGAAGCACTGTAAAATAAGGCCCTCCTGTATATAATATACATGCATAATATTCTATAAAAAAAATAACAAAATTTATTTAACAGTATATCCAGGCAAGTAAATATTTTACAAAAGTTTTAGTGTCAAATATTTTCCTTCACGATTGTGACTCTCTCAGAAGAGTTGGAATCCCAAATTTGTTCCTCCTACCTCTGAACGAGTATCTCGGTTTACCCATATCTCTGAATAAGCTCACCCATCACCTTGGATTAAAATTGGATCTGAAGTCCATTACAGCTGGGGGAGGAGCATATGTCGTTGCTGGAGCAAAGGGTTGAGCTACAATGGTGGGTAGAGTATCACCTGGTGTTGCCTCTTCTACAAAAAAAAAGAGAGTAAAGTAATTTAACTTTAAGTTTCTTTAGCAATAATGCTAACAGTAATTATACAACCTAACTTCCTGAATTATCATTTTATTAGTGCATATGCATATCTATGTTTATGCTTATTTTCAAAACATCAAAAGTTATTCTTTTTGCCTCTATTCTTTATTAGTTCAATCTAGAAATATTCTTATAAAAGAAAAAAGGGGAAAATCATTATAATATTATTATTTCTAGATCATACATGTATTGGACATTTTAGGACATTTAGAAAGGATGGAGCAAATAAGATGACCTGGAGGATGTATAAATCTGTAGTGGAGGGCAGACAGTGTAGGGGTTTGCCCAGAAAAGATTGGAGGGAGTTAAGAGGTATGTTGTGCTAAGGGCTTGGACATCCAGCAGGAGTGTGTGGGTATGTTAGAAGGAGTGAGTGGGGCAGATAGTTTTTCGGGATTAACGAGCTGTTGGAGGTGAGAAGGGTAACATTTTGTGAAGGCCCAAAATCGGAAATCATTACCTGTGAATTAAAAGAAACACCTGTCGTTTATAAATTCAAGTCTCTTCTCAAAATCACTCCCCCCTCACCCACAACTAATAAATACTGAATAAATGTATCTCATAAATTGTATCTCATTATTGTATCTCATAAATGTCAACCTGTGATCCAATCAAACTTTGTTAAACTATTTAACTTCATTACCTAACAGAATACCATTCTACTGATTACACAGCAACACAGTAAATGACCATATGACCTGTCTTCGTAATACTCATTTGTACTAAATTGTTATCTGATTTACAATAATTTTAAAACCACGAATATATCATTGCTTAGTTAATCTTAAGTTAATTTTAAGCCTGCCCATAAGCTCTGCATAATGGCATGCTGCACATTAAAAATTGTATTCCTTGTACCTTCTCTGTATCATGTTCAAATTAAAAAAATAAATAAAAATAAGGGATTCAGGGAAACCGGTTACCTGGACCTTGAGTCCTGGAGGTGTAAGTACAATGCCTGCACCCCTAAAGGAGAAGTTTGGGATACCCGATGAGGTGGCCCGGTGGCCAAAGCTCCCGCTTCACACACAGAGGGTCCAGGTTCGATTCCCGGTGGGAGGAAACATTTCAACGTGTTTCCTTACACCTGTTGTCATGTTCACTTAGCAGCAAATAGGTACCTGGGTGTTTAGTCGACTGGTGTGGGTTGCATCCTGGGGACAAGATTAAGGACCCAATGGAAATAAGTTGGACAGTCCTCGATGACACGCTGACTTTCTTGAGTTATCCTGGGTGGTTAACCCTCCGAGGTTAAAAATCCGAAGAAATCTAATCTTATCTAAACTGTTGTATCTATGCACCTCTGGGAAAACAACAATGGTGTGAACGATGGTGAAAGTGTTTCTTCTTCGGGTCACCCTACCTCAGTGGGAGACAGCCAATGAGTTGAAAAAAATTTTGTTCCTGGCACCTTAGTCAGCTTTTACAACATGCATGGCTTACACAGGAAGGATTTTTAAATTTTTCACTTCCCCCATAAATATGCAAGGAAATAAATAAGAACAAAAAACTATTAAGAAAACAGAAGACAACTCAGATGAGTAGTATACACATACAGTAGGGACCTGTGTTTTGGCATTTTGCCTTACCGCGTTCCACTAATAAGGCGATCTCAAATTATGACCAAAACTTTCTATACAGCAAATACGGCACGGGCCACCGATCTTTCTATTATGTAATAATAATCACTCTTGGGCACATTAAATGTCTAATTTTACGTCAATATAGACATTTTCATTAATCCATCTATGATATTTTCTTCAGAATTATATAAGAAACATGTTACATAGCATAAAAACATTTTGTTTATATAGTACGGAGGTGTGGTAGCCGGGCGGAGGGAAAACATTACGTCACTCCCCTTAATACATAAGGCTTGAATTATTCATTACTTCTCCCTTTGTTTATGATGGCAACTAAAGGTAGTTGTTATAAACGATTAAACTCAGTGAACATGGTATGTCGATGGTAATAACATGGCTCTGTGCCACATTAAATACAGTGGACCCCCGTTTAACGATCACCTCCCAATGCGACCAATTATGTAAGTGTATTTACGCAAGTGCGTTTGTACGTGTATGTTTGGGGGTCTGAAATGGACTAATCTACTTCACAATATTCCTTATTGGAACAAATTCGGTCAGTACTGGCACCTGAACGTTACTTCTAGAATGAAAAAATATCGTTAACGGGGGTCCACTGTATCTATGTAGGTAGATGTAGGTATGTAGCCAGGCAGACTACATACCTACATTATTATTACAGTATAACTGATATGTATGTGTACCTGTACCTAAGTAAACTTACATGCTGTGCTGGCATGCAGGTACACATTAAAATCACTAAGAGTGTCTTATTATTACAGTGGACCCCCGCTTAACGATCACCTCCAAATGTGACCAATTATGTAAGTGTATTTATGTAAGTGCGTTTGTACGTGTATGTTTGGGGGTCTGAAATGGACTAATCTACTTCACAATATTCCTTATGCGAAAAAATTCGGTCAGTACTGGCACCTGAACATACTACTGGAATGAAAAAAGTTCGTTAACCGGGGGTCCACTGTATTAGTCTTGAAGATGCCATATTAATAATGAAAATAATAATAATAATAATCACTCTAAGGAGCATTAAATATTGTATAAAATGTTAATATAGACATTTTGCTTAATCCATCTAAATACACCCCACAGTAGAATAAATTAACATGAATGCGAGATGTGATAGCCAGGCGATTTGTAGGACTTGTGGTAGCCAGGCAACTTGTGGTAGCCAGGCAACTTGTGGTAGCCAGGCAACTTGTAGGACTTGTGGTAGCCAGGCAACTTGTAGGACTTGTGGTAGCTGGGCAACTTGTGATAGCCGGGCAACTTGTGGTAGCTGGGCAACTTGTGGTAGCCAGGCAACTTGTGGTAGCCAGGCAACTTGTGGTAGCCAGGCAACTTGTGGTAGCCAGGCAACTTGTAGGACTTGTGACGAAAACCAGACGCTTCATCTAGTTTGTTTACATTATGTGTGGGTGGGGTTGGGAGGGCTGCCCTTCCTGGTTACCCATACTCCCAGCTTTACTTCATACAAATAAAACTCACCTCTCACCCTACATTAAGACTACAAATATTTTAAGGTAATTAACCCCATTGACTGTTGCAACCCCAATCCTGAGGTCTCTCTTGGTGTCGCAAAATTCAAAAGCAAAAAAAAAAAAATATTTTTTCCTTATGAAATGATAGAGAATCTTTTCCCCCATTGTAATGACACCAAAGAACAAAATTTGATGGAAAACTGACAGAATTGCGCTCTTGCGAATTTAGTGACCTCTGAAATTGGCGATTTCACCCAATTTGAGCCCTATTTTGGCTAATTCCATTGTTCCAGTCGACCAAACTCATAGCTATTCTTTAGAACCCCCATTTTTTCTATCGACTGAGTACAAGAACCTGCCCATTTACCGATTTCAAAATACCCAATAACGTGATCAGAAATTTGTAATTTGGCCCAAATTTTTTCGAAAAATTAAAAAATTATGACAATTTCAAAATAAGGTCCAGAATGAACAACGCAGACATTCCTGGCTCTAAAATAACATTTTCTTTGTTCATCAGTCATGTTTCCAGGCCCTCTGATATTACTCTTGCTTTCTATTTTGAATTTTTATTCAAACAAAAAATAGAAGATTTACTGTTATGCAGACTACTGCAATACTGTAATAATTGTACAAATAATGTCAACCCATTCATGATTTGCATATAAGAATGGCTGCTTGGACATTTATTGGATAATGACATCATTTGTTTACTTTTGAACATAGGCAAAAATCAAACATTTCCCCTACTTTGAGCTCCATTTCCAGGTTCTTTTTATAGTAAAAACCAATCAAAATCACCTCTATTTCTATAATGTTTTCCATTCTATCAAATGAGACAGTCAAAGGGTTAACCCTTTGACTGTCGCGGCCGTATATATACGTTTACGAGGTACCGTGTTTGACTATACTCATAAATTCTAGCGGCTTCAAATCAGGCAGGAGAACGCTGGTAGGCCCACATGTGAGAGAATGGGTCTGTGTGGTCAGTGTGCACCATATAAAAAAAATCCTGGAGCACGCAGTGTATAATGAGAAAAAAAAAACTCCGACCGTTTTTTTAATTAAATGCCGACATTGTGGTCTATTTTCGTATAGTATTTGTGGTTGTATTCTCATTTTCTTGGTCTCATTTGATAGAATGGAAACTATATTATAGAAATTTAGGTGATTTTGAATAATTTCCCTATAAAAAGAACCTGGAAATGGAGCACAAAGTACGGGAAATGTTTTGATTTTGCCGATGTTCAACAAGTAAACAAATGATGTCATTGTCCAATAAATGTCCAAATAGCCATTCTAATATGCAGTCATGAATGGGTTGATGTAATTTTTACAATTATTACAATGTTGCAGTAGTCTGCATAACAGTAAATCTTCTATTTTTTGTTTGAATAAAATTTCAAAATAAAAAGCAATAATAATATCAGAGGGGCCTGGAGACATGACTGATGAACAAAGAAAATGTTATTTTAGAGCCAGGAATGTCTGCATTGTTCATTCTGGCCCTTATTTTGAAATTGTCATATTTTTTAATTTTCGTGAAATTGGCCAAATTGCAAATTTCTGACCATGTTATTGGGTAGTTGAAATCGGTAAATGGGCAGTTTCTTGTACTCAATCGATGGAAAAAATGGAGTTCTGAAGAAATAGCTATGAGTTTGGTTGACTGGAATAATGGAATTAGCCGAAAATAGGGCTCAAAGTAGGCGAAATCGCTGTTTTTGTAAATATCGCCGAGGTCTCTAACTTCGCGAGACCATAATTCCATCAGTTTTCCATCAAATTTCATTTTTTTGGTGTCTTTACAATCGGGAAAAGATTCTCTATCATTTTATAGAAAAAAATAATTTTTTTTTTTTTTAAATTTTGCGACACCAGGAGACACCTCAGGATTGGGAGTTGCAACAGTCAAAGGGTTAATGAGTGTACTATAGTATATGCATTTTATTGCTCTAGGGAGCGTAGGTATAAGTGGCGGGGCAGGATGCCATACCTCCCACACGACTTTCTACAAATTAATACTTTTTACCTCACCCTACATTAAGACCATTAAACCCCTTCAGGGTCCAAGGCCAAAATCTGAAGTGGTGCTTCCAGTGTCCAAGAAATTTTGAAAAAAAAAAATTATTTTTTCTTACAGAATTAAAGAGGATATTTTTTTGAAGGTAAAAGACAAAAAAAAAAATCTGATCAGTACTTACCGAGATACAGTGCCAAGAAGTTTGTCAAAAATGATGCGGTCGCGTCAACATCGACGAATTCCACATACGCGCATTACATTATTTTGCGGTTTTAGTTGTTTTTTCTTTTCTTTCCAATTTTTTTCTATTCTACTAACATTTGGGGCCTGAGAGACCAATACTGTATATAATGTATACAGTGACCCCCGCATAACGATTACCTCCGAATGTGACCAATTATGTAAGGTATTTATGTAAGTGCGTTTGTACGTGTATGTTTGGGGGTCTGAAATGGACTAATCTACTTCACAATATTTCTTATGGGAAAAAAATTCGGTCAGTACTGGCACCTGAACATACTTCTGGAGTGAAAAAATATCGTTAACCGGGGTCCACTGTATATATAAACTCACTGTATTGAACACGATAACCGCACTAAAGTTATTATCATATTATTGTTTACCACTGTTGTTTATTGCAATAAACATGCACAAATATTGTAAAATACTAATGTTCTATCATATATTTTACATATTTACAATCACTGGACATGGTTTTAGAACTGCTGGAGCTTGTGGAACTCCTTGAAACAAGGCACTATGCACAGAGGCACCTTACATTCCTCACACATAAACCGAGTGTCCTTTGCGTTTTTGGGTTGCGTCCGTTTTGTTTTGCACAGACAATGCATTCTTTCTGAGCAAATATTTTCTGTGATGAAGGACGATATTATGAAATGATCACCTTCCTTCCTCAAACGCTTGGGGTAAAATCCTGAGGAATTCGAGACCGTGTTGTATAGCAGGTTTTCTTACCTGGTCTTCTTCATGAGTGGTCTGACAACAACAAACAAAATTACCATACGGTGGTCTGATTGCCAGTCCTTTATTTGGTACATATTATATGCATTGAGCATTGAAATGTTCCTGAAAATGGGAAGAAAAGTTTCATGGTACCACTTTGTAACTCTATGAACACAGCCCACCTAAAACCAATCTCATGTCCACTTGTAAACCAAGCGCTAATGTTTTGTGATAATCAATACTGTCACTGGTTTTTCGAATACGTTCAATAGTCACTCTATCAACTTGCCACTGTCTTGCATATCATTACGTGAATGGTTGTCACTAGGAGTAGGTTGTAGACAGAAAACCGCAGGAGGTACACCGTCCTGCCAAGTAAATGTAAAGAAAGCCTGTAATTGTTTTACATAAAGGGAGGATTGCTGGTGTCCTTTTTTCTGTCTCATGAACATGAAAGTTTTCAGGTAGTTTGCAACTTTCTTCTTACACTTAAGGTCCCACTACACATAATGAAAAATGCACATATCTACAAACCCCTTGGGTTTTACTCCTATTTTCTTTACTAGTTTTATTTCTTGTTATTTCCACTTATCTCCATGGGGAAGGGGAAACAGAATTCTCCTCGTAAGCCATGCCGTGTTGTAAGAGGCGACTAAAATGCCGGGAGCAAGGGGCTAGTAACCTCTTCTCCTGTATATATTACTAAATGTAAAAGGAGAAACTTTCTTTTTCCTTTTGGGCCACCCCGCCTCGGTGGGATACGGCCGGTGTGTTGAAATAAAGAAAGAATGGTTGTCAACAAAGTGACATCTCGTTTGTCATGCCACCGTAATGCCATGATGTCACTGGCAGTAAACACCTGCACGTCATCACCACGAGCACCTGCGTTGAGCCTGGGCATATGTTTACAATTAGAACGCACTGTGCCACACACATCTGTCTTGTTCACTCGCATGAAATCACTGAGTAATGGGCTTGTGTACCAGTTATCGGTATATAATGTATGCCCTTTAAACCAAGATAAGGTGCCATCATGTTTCTCACTACGTCACCTGAGATACACAATAACATCTTGGTATCTTTCAATGTTTTACTACCCATGTATACAACAATATCCAACACCAGGCCACTGTCACAATCACAGAGTACAAACAGTTTTATACCAAAGCGTTTCCTCTTGTTCGGTATATACTGCTTGAATGACAGTCTACCTTTGAACAAATCAAAGACTCGTCAATTACAAGATCTTGAATGGATAAAGTATATCCTGAACTTTTGTTTGAGATACATGAAAACATTTCTAATCTTGTAAAACCCTGCCCACTTCTGTCAGGCCTGGTTTTGTCAGAGAAGTGCAACATACGTAAGAGTAAGATAAACCTGTTCACTGGTATGATTTCACTGAAGACCGGGGTAAAAATTAGCTGATCTGTGGACCAGTATGCTTTTATATTATGCTTATAGACGTGAGGCATAAGCATTATTGTTGCAAAAAGCAAATACATTTCTGCAACAGTCGTCTCTTTCCACCTGTGTAGTCTTGACTGTGGTGATAAGATCGTATTTGCCATGGTGTACTCAAAATACTTATTACTTCCATCAATGGCTGGTCAAAGAATAATTCAAAGAATTCCAGTTCATTGGCCGTGGTTCCAAGGGGACAAGTAGGTAGAATTCCACTTCGAGAGTCATCAAAGTGGTGAGGCTTGGGAACAAAATTGGGATTTTGCTGCCAATCTCACATACGGTTTGCTGGTGGATACTGGACATCATAGGCTGGTTGTGCAGGTGGTTGTGGTTGTGGTGGGCTGGTGGCTGACACTCCGCTTTGTCCTTGAACTGACGAGTCAGCAGCGTGGGTCCCAGCGTGGCCTGGTGAGTCACGCATGGCGGTGCCACTACCATCACCACTAACACCATCCACTGATGCCTGTGGTCTATCCATGCCAAGTGTAGCCACATCATCCTCACATCACTACCTAAAACTGGTGTAGGGCCACGGGATGTACTCCGTCCCCTGGGCACAGCATAGGGTACACTACCTGAGCGCATGTGGAGGCGAACATACCGACGCTTCACTGGTGAATATGATTCCTCACTATCACTACTTGAATGACCGTCGAGCGCAATAAAATCACAATCCACGTCACTATCATAGTCATTACTGAAGTCAGAGGCCGGGCCCACGCGAAAATATTCGTTTTCTCTTGCGTTGAGGAACAACCGACCGTGAGTCATGAGTGCCCACACCAGAGGTAGAAGGTTGAGGATCGTCAGGGTTTTCAGAACTATATCGATATCCCGGTCATTCTTTTCGGTCACTAACTGATCAAAGCCGTAGAATTCGTCTTCATTTCCACTTCCATCAGTGTCAGAACTATCAGATAGGAAGAGGAGAGTCCCAATTTTCCGGGGAGTGAGAGCTGACTTGCGACGAGGCATGGTGAACAAGGGTGACTGAGCCGGCGTTCCCACAATGCTATGCAGGCGCCTAGATTTTTTGTTTATGGCGCACACCCACCGCGCAGACCCATTCTCTCACATGTAGGCCTATGAGCGCTTTCGCGCTAAATTTGACGGCGCTAGAATTTTGGCGTAGATCTACGGTTTGGACAGTCAACGTAAAGCCGTAGATCTAACGGGACGGACCCTGAAAGGGTTAAGACTACAAATATTTAAGGTAAGTAATGTGTGTACTGTATATGCATTTTATCGCTCTAGGGAGCTTTGAGCATCGCAGTATAATATGTGTGGGTGGGGTGGCCAGGAGGGCTACCATACCTGACTTCTTAGAATAAATACTACTCACTTTTTGCCCTATGTTAAGACTATAAATATTTTGAGGTAAATAATGAGTGTACTGTGCGTGTATTTTACTTTTTAATACCTAGTTCTATTGCTAACTTAATATATGTTAAACTTGTTCTCTGGCATTTATATGCATTTATAAATGGAAAAAATGGAGTTCTGCTTTCCGGAGAAGTCTGCTTTCCGGCAGTAGCCTGGAACCTAACCTGCCAAATAAGTGGAGCCCTACTGTACATGTACATGCATGTGTAGTGTGCCCTAAATAGATGCAGCAAGATGTACCCGTTATCTTCCGTGTTTATGAGCCAAAGAAAAAGACACCAGCAATCCTACCATTGTGTAAAACAATTACTGGTTTCTGTTTCATATTTATTTGGCAGGACGGTAGCACGTCGCTGGGTGATTGCTGGTCTGGGATATTTGCAGTTTGGAGGGGCATCTGAACTGTAGTATCAGTGCACCTCTAGCAAATTCAAATTCAAAATTCAAATTCAATTTTTTTATTTCTTTGCAGGTTTACAATGTAATTGACATGTTGTAGGGGGTCCTATTTACATAGATAGTTTACAGTGTGTAATTACAATAATGATTTGCAGGGCAAAGAGAGCCACTAGGCATTATGGGCAGACTAAATTTAATGGATTACAGACTAACTTAATACTAGACAACTAGATCATAGTTTGTTAACCCTTTAGGTCGCAGGCCTCTTCTCGAAAACTCGTTCTCAGGGTCGGCCAAAATTTAAAAAAAAAAAATTATTTTCTCTATGAAAAGATAGGAATCTTTTCCGATCGTAAAGGAACACCAAAAGTTTTGAAATTTGGATAGAAAACTTACGGAATTATGCTCTCGCAAAGTTAGCGGTCTCGGCGATGTTAAACCTTCGGGCGTTTTTTGCCCACTTTTAGCCCCATTTTCGGCCATTTCACTGTACTTAGTCGACAAAAAACATTGAATTTCGCTAGAACTCCATTTTTTTATCGAATGGTGCAAAGACCACCCATTTATGAAATTCAACTACCAGTACAGTGGTCCCAAAATTGCAATTTGCCAATTTCACACAAATTTCAAAAGATGCAATTTCCGAATAGGGTCCAGAATAAACAAGAAAGCTTCCCGGCACTAAAATGACATGTTCTCTAGTCATTAGGTCACGTCTCAAAGGCTCCTTTATTATCATTTGCTTTCACTTGTAAATTTTATTTTCACAAAAAATAAGATTTACTGTTTGCAGACTACTGCATTAGTGTAAAAAATGGATAAAATTTTGGTGCACTGTGAAAGAATATTAGACTCACATTGCGTGTATTGCACGCTTGCACGATTTGTTTACTTTGAAGTTTGGTAAAAATCGAACATTTCTGCTACTTGAGCTCCATTCAAGGCCCTTTCAATTGTAAAACAGTCAAAATAACTCAATTTCTGTAATATGTCTTCCATTCTATAAAATGGACCAAGAAAACTAGAATACAACAATATATCCATACGAAAATACACTGCAACGTCGCTGATTTATTAATAAAAAATGGTCAAAGTTTTTTTTTTCCATTATTTCACTGTGTGCGCAGGATTTTTTTTAGACTGTGCACAACAGACCACATAACCCATTCTTTCATATGAAGGCCTACCAGTTTCTCCCACTAGATTTGAGGCGCTAGAATTTATGAGTATAGTACGTCAAAAACCCCTACGCGTAAGACGTACTAGTACGACAAAACCCTCAAAGGGTTTAAAACTGTACATCTGTTTTTATATATAGTAAACAGTAAATTGACTTAAATTACAATATGGAATATTACTATGGGGGCAATTTGAAAGTAATATACAGGTTGTATATATCAACAATAAAATGACTTAAATTAAAATATCGGAATATTACAATAAGTCCCCGTTGAAAGTATTTACAATATGGAGATTGTTACAATTGAGTATAAGTCAGAACAACTTTGTGTAGGTATTTGATTTTTTACAATGTAGTATTAGTAATGTAACCCAAAATTTGGGCATCTATTTTGAGGTTAATGAGATTTAGGTGAGTGAAACTGTCATCCTTAGCACCGTACATGGTAATGAGGAGAATTTGAAAGCAGCTTGGAAGCTGTTTAGTTCCAGGTGAGGAGATTTCTAAGAAAAGTCTTAAACTGATTTCCAGACAGGGGTCTTTAGTGTTCTTAGCAGTGAATTCCAAATCATAGGGCCCTTTATGTGCATAGCGTTTTTGCATAGAGAGAGATGTTCACGTGGGGTATCAAAGAGTGTTCTGCATCTTATGTTATGGGTTGTGTGTTCTGTTGCAGCTGTCAAGGTGAGGTTTTAAGGGGTTATATTAGAGTGCAGTGTCTTATGTATGTAGTAGGCACAATAAAAAGTGTGGGTGTTTGTATATTGAGTAAGTTAAGACCTTGAATAGTGGTGGAGCATGCTGTCTTGAGTTGGAATTTGCTTTCAATCGGACTACTGTTTTTTGTTTGGTTATTAAGGGTCTGAGGTGATTTACTGTAGTTGAGCCCCATGCATAGACTCCATAGGTGAAATAGGGTAAAGAATGAGTGGTACAGAGCAAAGGAGAGCTGATTGCAGTACATAGTACAGTATCTCTGATAGAATGCCTACTGTCTCAGAGGCTTAGAAATTTTCCATATGTGTGTCTAGAATTTGAGACTATTGTTGAGGTGGAGTCCTAGAAATTTACCCTCCGTGAGTCTAGAAATGGGTGATCCATTTATCATTATGTTAAGAAGTACATTTGAAGCTCTCTTTCCAAACTGCATGAAGTAGGTTTTGTCTATATTGAGAGTAAGCCTGTTAGTCGTCATCCAAGCAGATATTTTCTGTAATTCAGCATTTACATGTGTTAGTATGAATGGATTTGGGAGGATTAAGTAGTGTCATCCGCATATAATATGGGTTTGAGGAGTTTAGATGCATTTAGGAGATCACTGATGTTAATGAGAAAGGAGTGTGGTAGAGTTAGCTCAATTTGTGCATACATACTGGTTTCTGTTGCTAAGGTATGACTTTAGATAGACAGTAACGGAGTGACTGATGGTGAAAATGTTTATTTTCTGGGTCACCCTACCTCAGTGGGAAATGGGCAGTGCTCTACAAAAAAAAAAATCACATGCAATCAAAGTTATGGTTGCACTTTTTTCAGTCCCACTGCAATAAAATTGCAAAATGTGGAGAAGTGTTGCAAGAAGGCTTTCCTGCACTGTGCAACTTTAATCTAAGAGTTTTTATGTATTTCACTTTGTTTTTAAAAATTACTCTTTCTTCCCTATTTACTCTTTCTTCCCTATCATTCCTATATGCTCTTTCTTCCCTATCTTTCCTATTTACTCTTTCTTCCCTATCATTCCTATATGCTCTTTCTTCCCTATCTTTCCTATTTACTCTTTCTTCCCCTATCATTCCTATATGCTCTTTCTTCCCTATCATTCCTATATGCTCTTTCTTCCTATCTATCCTATATACTCTTTCTTCCCTATCTTTCCTATTTACTCTTTCTTCCCTATCTTTCCTATATACTCTTTCTTCCCTATCTTTCCTATTTACTCTTTCTTCCCTATCCTTCCTATTTACTCTTTCTTCCTTATCTTTCCAATTAACTCTTTCTTCCCTATCTTTCCCACTTGCTTTCCCTATTTACTCTTTCTTCCTTATCCCTATCTTTATTTTTTATGTTAACTTTCCTATTAAAAGTATTGTTCCAGGTCATGTTAAACAATTGCATTAAATTGTATTAAATTGTATTTCACACTGGATGAGCTGGTCTGTTAGATCAGCATCTTGCAAGTCTGCCATCATTCATCACCTGCCTCCTCTGATTCTATAATAATAGATACGAGTGGCTGGAGACGAATGCTTTTTGGGACCTGACGAGCTGTTGGAGTGTAAGCAGGGTAATATTTTGTGAAGAGATTCAGGGAAACCGGTTAGCCAGACTCGAGTCCTGGAAATGGGAAGTACAATGCCTGCACTTTAAAGGAGGGGTTTAGGATACTGGCAGTTTGTTCGGACATCTTAACCCTTTGACTGTTTCAGTCATATATATGTCTTACGAGCCACCGTGTTTGATGTATTAATGCGCACAAATTCTAGCGGCTTCAAATCAAGCGGGAGAAAGCTGGTAGGCCTACTTATGAGAGAATGGGTCTGAGTGGTGGGTGTGTGCCCTGTGAAAAAAATCGGGGACTCAGTGGTGCATTGTGGGAACGGCATCTTGGAAGTCCATTTTCACCATGCCTCACGGTACGAAATACCTCACTCCTCGGGAGATTGGAGGTCTTTTGTTCCCAAGTGATAGCTCTAACAGCGATGGAAGTACCAGTGAAAGTGAATTTCATGGTTTTGGAGAGGGTGTGACCAAAAGCAGTGCCCAGGATAACGTAATTAGTGATGAAAATCCAGATGCCTACAATCTTCCACTTCTGGTGCTGGGCCGTCTCATTCACGTTCACCTGTACCAGGACAAAAGAGGAAACTATTTGCCTGTGTACAAGACTCAGATGTGAGCAGTGAAAGTGAGTGATAGTGATTTCAAAGCTATTGAAAGCAGTTCTAGTTGCAACAGTGAGGGTGAATATTCTCCAGTGAAACGGCAGTATGTACGACGCAGCATGCATTCTGGTAGTGTGCCACATGCTCTTCCAAGGGAAAGAAGTAGATCTTTTAGATAGAGATGATGATATTGTTACAATGGGGATGAATGATGTGCATGGGGCAGCAGGTGGGGGTGGCGACACGAGTCATATGGCACCAGCAGCGGGCCATGCTACTGCCCACACTGCTAACTCAACACAGCCACAACCACCCTCAACCAGCCCCACACTCCCACAACATCCACAACCATCACCTGCACAACCACAACCTTCACAACCACAACTACCTGTAAATATTCAGTACCCACCACCAGACTGCATCTGGGATTGGCAGCCCAGTGACAATTTTGTTCTCATATCTAGGTGGTTGGCTATCTTACTTCTTAGAATCCTCTCAAAGATTTTTATGATATGGGATGCGAGTGCTATCGGTCTGTAGTTCTTTGCAATTGCTTTACTGCCACCTTTGTGGAGTGGGGCTATGTCTGTTGTTTTTAGTGAGTGTGGGATGACCCCTGTGTCCATCCTCCCTCTTCATAGAATCCTGAAGGCATGCGATAGGGGCATCTTGATGAACATGGAGTTTCACGAGTCTGGGCCTAGGGCAGAGTGCATGGGCATGTCATTTATTGCCTTTTCAAAGTCTTGTGGAGTTAGGATAATATCGAAGATTTTTGAGATGACCATAATTTTTGGTTTCGTTCATAAAGAATTCATTTGGATTGCCAAGCCTTAGTCTGGGCAGCGGCTCGCTGAACACTGAGTCATATTGGGACTTTAATATCTCACTCATTTCTTGGCTGTCATCTGTGTATATCCCATCCCGCCTAAGCAGAGGCCCAATACTGGATATTATTTTTCCCTTACATTTGGCATAAGAGAAGTAATTTTTTTTTTTCACTTTCCTTTATGGCTTTTAGTTCTTCCTGAGATTCTCGTCTCCTGTAAGATTCCTTCAGCTTATGTTCAATATTTGCAATTTCACTGACCAGTGCCTCCCTTTGCTGGTGTCTTTTTCTGTCTCATAAACATGCAAGGTCTCAGGTATGTCTTGTTACTGCTACTTACACTTAGGTCAAACTACACATGCATGTACAAGCATATATATACACTAACCGCTCTGGGTTCTCTACTATTATCTTCCTACTTCTTTTTTCTTGTTAATTTCCATGGGGAAGTGGAACAGAATTTCTTCCTCCATAAGCTATGCGTGTTGCAGGAGGCAACTAAATGCCGAGAGAAATGGGCTAGTAACCTCTTCTGTATAAATTACTAAAAAGAAGGAAAAGAAGAACTTTATAAAATTGGGATGTTTGAATGTGTTTGGATGTAGTGCAGATGATAAGAAAGAAGTGATTGCAAAGATTATGAATGAAAAAAAGTTGGATGTTCTAGCCCTAAGTGAAACAAAGCCGAAGGGGGTAGGGGAGTTTCAGTAGGGAGAAATAAATGGGATTAAGTCAGGAGCATCAGAGAGAGTTAGAGCTAAGGAAAGGGCAGCAATAATGTTGAAGGATCAGTTATGGAAAGAGAAGAGGGAATATAAATGTATAAATTCAAGGATTATGTGGATTAAAATAAGTGTCAGATGTGAAAAGTGGGTTATGATAAACATGTATGCACCTGGAGAAGAGAAGAGTGTAGATGAGACAGAGATTTTGGGAGATGTTAAGCGAGTGTGTAGGAGCACTTGAGCCAAGTGAGAGTAATTGTGGTAGGAGACCTAAATGCCAAAGTAGGAGAAGCATTTAGAGAAGGTGTGGTTGGTAAGTTATGGGTGCCAGGTTTAAATGATAATGGGGAGCATTTGATTGACCTTTCTAGAGAAAGGGAGTTTAGTTATAGGTAACACACATTTTAAGAAAAAGAGGATAAGTATACAAGACATGATATAGGGCATAATGACAGTAGTTTGTTGGACAACGTATTGGTAGATAAAAAGACTGTTGGTAGACTTCAGGATGTGCATGTTTATAGAGGGGCCACATATATACAGATCACTTTTTAGTTGCAGCTACAGTGAGAGTAAAAGGTAGATGGGATACAAGGAAAATGGAAGCAGCAAGTAAGAAAGAGGTGAAGGTTTCTAAGCTAAAGGAGGTGGCAGTTAGGGTAAGATATAAACAACTGTTAGAGGACATATGGGCTAGTGTGACTATAGGCAATGGGGTAGATGTATGGGGTTAGTTTAAGAATATAGTGTTAGAGTGTTCAGCAGAAGTTTGTGGTTTACAGGAAAGTGGGTGGTCGGAGGGAAGAAGAGTGATTGGTGGACTGATGATGTAAAAGAGAGCAAAAGAGAAAAAGTTAGCATATGAGAGGTTTTTACAAAGAAGTGATGCAAGGAGGGAGGAGTATAATGGAGAGAAAAAGAGAGGTTAAGAGAGTGGTGAAGCAATGTAAAAAGAGAGCAAATGAGAGAGTGGGTGAGATGTTATCAGTAAATTTTGTTGAAATAAGAAAAAGTTTTGGAGGGAGATTAACACGTTGAGAATGCCTAGGGAACAAATGGATATGTTAGTTACAAATACGAGAGGAGAGTTAGAGGTATTGGGTAGATGGATTTTTTTTTTTTCAACAAACCAGCCATATCCCACCAAGGCAGGGTGGCCCAAAAAGAAAAACGAAAGTTTCCTTTTAAATTTAGTAATTTATACAGGAGGGGTTACAGCCCCTTGCTCCAGCATTTAGTCGCCTCTTACAACACGCATAGCTTATGGAGAAGAATTCTGTTCCACTTCCTCATGGAGATAAGAGGAAATAAACAAGAATAAGAACTAGTAGGAAAATAGAAGAAAACCCAGAGGGGTGTGTATATATATATGCTTGTACATGTATGTGTAGTGTGACCTAAGTGTAAGTAGAAGTAGCAAGACGTACCTGAAACCTTGCATGTTTATTAGACAAAAAATGGACACCAGCAATCCTACCGTCATGTAAAACAATTACAGTCTTTCGTTTTACACTATTGGTAGGACGGTAGTACCTCCCTGGGCGGTTGCTGTCTACCAACCTACTACCTATAATGGAGGGAATATGTTGAGGAATTGTTAAATGCTGATGAAGATAGGGAAGCTGTGATTTCGTGTATAGGGCAAGGAGGAATAACATCTTACAGGAGTGGGGAAGAATCAGTTGTGAGTGTGGGGCAGCGGGTAGAATGAAAGGGGGTAAAGCAGCTGGGATTGATGGGATAAGATGGAAATGTTAAAAGCAGTTTGGAGCGGTTAGTGTTTTTATTAATAAATGTATGGAAGAGGGTAAGGTATCTAGGGACTGGCAGATAGCATGCATGGTTTCTTCATATAAAGGCAAAGGGGACAAAAGAAAGTGCAAAAATTATAGGGGAATAAGTCTGTTGAGTATACCCAGTAAATCGTATGGCAGAGTTATTATTGAAAGAATGAAGAGTAAGATGGAAAGCAGGACAGATGATGAACAAAGAGGCTTTAGGAAGGGCAGGGGGTGTGTAGACCAAGTGATTGCAATGAAACATATAAGGTAAACAGTATTTAGATAAGGTAGAGAGGTTTTTGTGGCATTTATGGATTTGGTGTATAGGGGGGCAATGTGGCAGATGCTGCCAATGTATGGAATAGGAGGTAGGTTAATGAAAGCAGTGAAGAGTTTTTACGAGGATAGTGAGGCTCAGGATAGAGTATGTAGGTGAGAGGGGGATTATTTCCCAGTAAAACTAACCTTAGACAGGGATGTGTAATGTCACCATCATTGTTCAACATATTTATAGATGGAGTTCTAAGAGAAGTGAATGCTTGGGTGTTGGCAAGAGGTGTGGGGTTAAAAGATAAAGAATACTATACTGTAATATAAAGTGGAGTTGCCCACAGTTGCTCTTTGCTGATGACACTGTGCTTTTGGGAGTTTCTGAAGAAAAGTTGCAGAGTTGGTTGATGAGTTTGGTAAGGTATGTAAAAGGAAATTAAAAGTGAATACAGTGGACCTTCCATTTTTGTCGATCTTCGTTATCGCCAATTTCGGTTTTGGCTGACTTTTTTTGTCAATTTTCTGGCTCTGTTTTCGTCGATTACCTCCGCTTTCATCAATCATACGGAACCTGTCCAGTGCCCAGCACGCAGACAAAGCCACCTCCCACATTGCATTCTCAGCCAGTGTAGCATTGTTTTTCGGTCAGTGAATATATCCTGCCAAAGGGCATATGAAACATTTCACATTGCATGATAATCCATTGTTTTTGCCACTTGTTTATTGTGTTTGATGCTAGTAAGCCACCATGGGCCCAAAGAAAGCTTCTAGTGCCAGCCGATTGGTAAAGAATGTGAGGGAAAAACGATATAATTCAAGAAAAAGTTTGTAGAAAAATACGAAATTGGTGGTGGTAGAGGGTGGTAGTGGTTCTGATGGTGGTAGGTGGTAGTGGTTCTGATGGTGGTAGAAGGTGGTAGTGATGATAGTAGAGGGTAGTAGTGGTTGTGATGGTGGTAGAGGGTGGTAGTGGTTGTGATACTGGTAGAGGGTGGTAGTGGTTGTGATTGTGGTAGAGGGTGCCTTCTTCAGTGATTCTGTGATTCTACTAACTCCTCCAATGTTGTTGGGGTTATATAGGGCTACAGAAAACACTGCTGCCTCAGCTGCAGCCTTCACCAACATTATGTACTGCTTATGCTCACAGTGGTCCTTATACACCCAACAACAACAACAGAACACCTGTCATTAAAAACATAATTACTTATTTTATTCATTCTAGAGTATATGTCATGTTTCTATGTTATTAATATTGTTTATTTCATATTCAATTCAATTCAAGTTTATTCTCTATAATGGTTACAATGTGGGGTTTACAGGTTTTTTGGGTATTTTGTGGTTTACATGTTATAAAATACTAATTACAGAGGGGGCCACTAGGACACCTAGCATGGCTAGGCATTTCAAGCAGACTTAGATTAATTCTTAACATTAAATCCTTACAGATTATAGTATTAAGGCTAAGTGACTACATCATAATTTTGAGCTTAGCAATGTGAATGCTTTTGTTTTGGCAAAATACAAGGTGTCTATATTTGAGTAACATTGGCAAACTTATGATAGTTAGGATTTATTTTTAAGATTAAGATTAGTATTTCTGGGTTTATAGTCAGTGGGTGAGTGAGTGTAATTTTGAACCACCAGGTGGTTATCATGTAGTTAGTTGTCGGGGTGGATCAGGGAGATAAGATGTTTTCTAACTGTAGTTTTTGAAAGTGATGAATTGTGTCTGCAGTTTCTAGAGTTTTCAGGTAGGGTGTTCCAGATTTTAGGTCCTTTGAAATACATTGAATTTTTGTAAAGGTTTAGTCGAACATGGGGAATGTCATAGAGATGTTTGTGTCTGGTGTTATGCCTGTGGATCCTGTCACAACTATCAAGAAAGCGTTTTAGGTCAAGGTTAATATTGGAATTTAAGGTCCTGTAGATATAGATTGCACAGTAATAAGTGTGGATGTTCTGAACAGGGAGTAAGTTTAGATCTATGAAGAGTGGAGGGGGGGTGTTGCCAGGGATGGGATTTAGTGATTATTCTTACTGCGGCTTTTTGTTGGGTTATTATTGGCTTTAGGTGTGTTGCTGCAGTTGAACCCAAAGCACAGATAGCATAGGTGAGGTATGGACAATATAAGTGAATGGTATAGAGTGAGAAGGGCAGTTTGCGGTACGTAGTATCGTATCATGGAGAGGATCCCCACCGTTTGGATATTTTTTTATGTTATGTGTTGGATATGGGTGCTGAAATTTAGTTGTTGTCGAGGTATAGGCCAAGGAATTTGCCTCATTATGTCTGGGGAATTAGAGTGTTGTCGATCTTAATGATAAGTTGCGCAACACCTGCTCTGCTACCAAACATAATATAGTAGGTTGAATTGTGATAGATAAGTAAGACCGTAGAGTTGATATTAGTGTCACATTCTCCAGCCTAGGTAGTAGGTTGGTAAACAGCAACCACCCAGAGAGGTACTACCGTCCTGCTAAGCGAGTATAAAATGAAAGCCTGTAATTGTTTTACATGATGGTAGGATCGCTGGTGTCTTTTGTCTGTCTCATAAACATGCAAGATTTCAGGTATGTCTTGCTACTTCTTCTTACACTTAGGTCACACTACACATACATGTACAAGCATATATATACACACCCTTCTGGGTTTTTTCTATTTTCTTTCTAGTTCTTGTTCTTTTTTATTTCCTCTTATCTCCATCGGGAAGTGGAACTGAATTCTTCCTCTGTAAGCCATACATGTTGTAAGAGGTGACTAAAATGCTGGGAGCAAGGGGCTAATAACCCCTTCTCCTGTATAAATTACTAAATTTAAAAAGAGAAACTTTCGTTTTTCTTTTTGGGCCATCCTGCCTTGGTGGGATATCGGCCGGTTTGTTGAAAGAAAGAAGAATTCTCCAGCAGTAAACTTGCCTCCCTCTCCCCTCTGCCCGGTCTTGCTTTATATTTATTTGTCATTCTTTTCTGCATGTAAATCTATATTTAAGCTAGAGAAGTGACCCTTCATAAAGTAAAATAAATTTTTTTGTTGATACTTCTGGGTGTCTGAAACAGATTAATTCCAATTACATTATTTCTTATGGGAAAAATGGTTTTGGTTTTGACAAATTTTGGTTTTGGCCGATGGCTCTGGAACGGATTAAACATGAAAACCGAGGGTCCACTGTATAGGAAAGAGTAAGGTGATGAAGATAACAAAAAAGATTAGGTAACAGAAGATTGGATATCAGACTGGAGGGAAAGCGTATGGAGGAGGTGAATGTATTCAGATATTTGGGAGTGGACGTGTCAGCAGATGGGTCTATGAAAGATGAGGTAAATCATAGAATTGACGAGGGGAAAAAGGTGAGTGGTGCACTGAAGAGTTTGTAGAGACAAAGAACTTTATCTGCAAAAGCAAAGAGGGAAATGTAGGAGAGTACAGTTACACCAATGCTCTTGTATGGGTGTGAGGCATGGGTTGTGAATGTTGCAGCAAGGAGAAGGCTGGAGGTAGTGGAGATGTCGTGTCTGAGGGCAATGTGTAGTGTGAATATAATGCAGAGAATCTGTAGTTTGGAGATTAGGAGGAGGTGTGGGATTTCCAAAACTATTATCCAGAGAGCTGAGGAGGGGTTACTGAGATGGTTTGGACATTTTAGAGATCTGGAACAAAATAGAATGACTTTGAGAGTATATGTCTTATGGAGGAAAAAGGGT
>NC_069407.1:24867690-24915010 GCF_026875155.1 Cherax quadricarinatus
GTTTTTGCCCCTCGGATTTTACTCTTTGATGCTGCTCTCTGTGTTCTGTTAGTTAGGAAATTATAGATCCATCGACCGATTTTTCCCTGTTTCCCTTTAGCACGCATTTTGTGCCTATTACGCCATGGTCAAAATTTCGAAGGCTTTTGCAAAGTCTGTATATATTACATCTGCATTCTTTTGTCTTCAGGCATTTAGACCTTGTCGTAGTGATCCAATAGTTGACACAGACAGGAGCAAAACCTGTTCTAAACCCATGTTGCCCTGGGTTGTGTAACTGATGGGTTTCTAGATGGGTGGTGATCTTGCTTCTTAGGACCCTTTCAAAGATTTTTATGATATGGGATGTTAGTGCTATCGGTCTGTAGTTCTTTGCTGTTGCTTTACTGCCCCCTTTTGTGGAGTGGGCTATGTCTGTTGTTTTTAGTAACTGTGGGACGACCCCGTGTCCATGCTCCCTCTCCATAGGATGGAAAAGGCTCGTGATAGGGACTTCTTGCAGTTCTTGATGAACACGGAGTTCCATGAGTCTGGCCCTGGGGAAGAGTGCATGGGCATGTCATTTATCGCTTGTTCGAAGTCATTTGGCGTCAGGATAACATCGGATAGGCTTGTGTTAACCAAATTTTGTGGCTCTCTCATAAAAAATGCATTTTGATCTTCGACTCTCAGTCTGGTTAGCGGCTTGCTAAAAACTGAGTCATATTGGGATGAGTAGCTCACTCATTTCCTTGCTGTCATCTGTGTAGGACCCATCTTGTTTAAGTAGGGGCCCAATACTGGATGTTGTTCTCGACTTTGATTTGACATAGGAGAAGAAATACTTTGGGTTTCTTTCGATTTCATTTATGGCTTTCAGTTCTTCCCGCGATTCCTGACTCCTATAAGATTCCTTTAGCTTGAGTTCGATGCTTGCTATTTCTCTGACCAGTGTCTCCCTACGCATTTCAGATATATTGACCTCTTTTAGCCGCTCTGTTATTCTTTTCCGTCGCCTGTAAAGGGGGCGCCTGTCTCTTTTTTTTACATCTACTCCTCCTTTTCTTAGAGGAATAAGCCTTGTGCATACATCGAGTGCCACCAAGTTAATCTGTTCTAGGCATACGTTGGGGTCTGTGTTGCTTAGTATATCTTCCCAGCTTATATCGGTTAGGACATGGTTTACTTGGTCCCACTTTATGTTCTTGTATTGAAGTTGAATTTGGTGAATGCTCCCTCGTGACTAGTCTCATTATGTCGGTCTGGGGCTCCACGCAAACATGTCTGAACCTCAATTATGTTGTGATCTGAGTATATTGTTTTTGATATGGTGACATTTCTAATCAGATCATCATTGTTAGTGAAGATGAGGTTTAGTGTATTCTCCAGTCTAGTAGGCTCTATTATTTGCTGGTTTAAATTGAATTTTGTGCAGAGATTTAAAAGCTCGTGTGAGTGTGAGTTTTCATCAGAGCTGCCTCCTGGTTTACCTGGAGTTTACCTGGAGAGAGTTCCGGGGTCAACGCCCCCGCGGCCGGGTCTGTGACCAGGCCTCCTGGTGAATCAGAGCCTGATCAACCAGGCTGTTGCTGCTGGCTGCACGCAAACCAATGTACGAGCCACAGCCCGGCTGATCAGGAACTGACTTTAGGTGCTTGTCCAGTGCCAGCTTAAAGACTGCCAGGGGTCTGTTGGTAATCATCCTTATGTGTGCTGGGAGGCAGTTGAACAGTCTCGGGCCCCTGACACTTATTGTATGGTCTCTTAACGTGCTAGTGACACCCTTGCTTTTTCATTGGGGGATGGTGCATCGTCTGCCAAGTCTTTTGCTTTCGTAGGAGTAAATTTTCGTATGCAAGTCGGTACTAGTCCCTCTGGATTTTCCAGGTGTAATATAATCATGTATCTCTCCCTCCTGCTTTTCCAGGGAATACAGGGTTTAGGAACCTCAAGCGCTCCCAGAAAATTGAGGTGTTTTATCTCCGTTATGCGCACCGTGAAAGTTCTCTGTACATTTTCTAGGTCGGCAATTTCACCTGCCTTGAAAGGTGCTGTTAGTGTGCAGCAATATTCCAACCCAGATAGAAACAAGTGACCTGAAGAGGGCATCATGGGCTTGGCCTCCCTAGTTTTGAAGGTTCTCATTATCCATCCTGTTTATTTTTTTAGCAGATGCGATTGAACAATGTTATGGTCCTTGAAGGCGAGATCCTCCACATGATCACTCCCAGGTCTTTGACGTTGGTGTTTCGCTCTATTTTGTGGCCAGAATTTGTTTTGTACTTGATGAAGATTTAATTTCCTCATGTTTACCATATCTGAGTAATTGAAATTTCTCCGTTGAACTTCATATTGTTTTCTGCAGCCCACTGAAAGATTTGGTTGATCCGCCGGGGAGCCTTGCAGTTCTGAAATGGAAGACACTGTCATGCAATTGGGGTTCATCTGAAAGGAAGACACGTCGGGGGGTGAATCCTTGTCTAGCGGTTTGAGGATAGGAACAAGATGGGAGCGAGTACGTGCCTTGTGGAACAGAGCTTTTCACCGAGCTCCCTGGGACTTTATCTTTGACGACTACCCCTCGTGTTCTTTTTATGGGGGAAAATTTTTAAAGATCCATCGACCGTTTTTTCCTGTTTTTCCTTTAGCACGCTTTTTGTGCGCTATTACGCCAGGGTCACCCTTGTCGGGCTTTTGCAAAGTCGTATTTTTTAACTCTGCATTCTTTTTTGTTTCTAAGCATTTAGGCCCTTGTCGAGTGATCCAAAGTTGAGACAGACAGGAGCGACCTTTCTAAACCCCTGGCCCGGGGTTGTGTATGAGGGGTTTCTGATGGGGGGTGATCTTGCTTCTTGGGACTCTTTAAAAGTTTTTATGATAGGGGGAGTTGGGCTTTTGGTCTGTATTCTTTGCTATTGCTTTTACTGCCCCATATGTTGCCCCCTGCAAAAAATATTATTTGCTATTCCTCCATTTTAGGGGGCCTTAAGTTGAAATCCCCCAGGAGCAAGATGTTGGGTGCAGGAGCTGGGAAATTTTTTTCCCGACAGTGGGCCCTTTTTTAACAGCTGTTCCTGGAAATGCTGGGATTTGCATCCGGAGGCTTGAGACTACCCCAATGATAAGTTTTGGTTTTTCGACCCTTTTTGCTAAAACTTCCACTACATCATTTGAAGGGATTTAGCAGTTTTGCGCAAACAAGTGACTCCTAATGTACAAGCCAACCCCCCCCTCCCCTTTTGCCTGTTCACTCTGTCACATCTGTATGGGGGTAACCGGGGGCTATATTTTGTTGTCCAAAATGATCCTTTTTTGTGGGTCCAAAAGGCCCAACATTTCCTTTTCCCCTGCAAGCAGTCCCGGGGAAAGGTATTTTGTTGTTTTTTGCTGGCTTTAGACCCTGTTATTGCAAAGAAGAATGTCATCGGACTGGTGGATTTTTGGTATGGGGGTGGGGTTTTTTTTTCCCAATTAGTTTTTTTGTATCTGTTGGTTTGGATGGGGGCCATCGACTGTGGGTTTCCCCCCAGGAATGATGATTTTTTTTTTACGATTTCTGCCATTTCCTGCCCGTTTTTTTTCCTTTCCCGGCACTAAAAAAAACCTCTCCCTCTGAGTGGGTGTGGGGCCCCAAAGGTTTTTCCCCCTGGCCTGGATGTTTTGATCTTTTTGTACCCTTTAGATGGGTGCCGGCAATTTAAATTATGCACAGTCTTTCCTTACTGAAGAGGTAACATTTTAGTGTGAAAAACTTACAGGAAGGGGGTTTTCATTTTCCTGTTGTCTATGGGCATGGTTTTTTTTAGGGGGATCAAGCTGCACGTCCCTCTGTTTTTCCAGATTTCCCATGTCTGCAGATCCAAGTGATGTATGTGCACAGGCTTGGTTTTCCCGTTTGTTTGGGTTTTCTGTGACTGTTTCCCTGTTGGTGCATTTTTTCCCTTCTTATTCCCTTCCTCCCTAGCCCCAAACAAGGGAGCTCCCACCAGTTGTTTTGGGGGTATAATCTTCACTATAGCTATGGAGTCCCTTTTTTGTTATTTCCTGTGGATTTTTTAATTGCTATTGGTTTTTTCTTATCTTTGACTACACTTGTTTCCCCCCTACGGTTCCTGTCCCCTATGAGGTCATTTTTATGTATTCCTTCCTGCGTATAATTCCCCCCACCCGACAAAAACTCCACTTCACCATTACTGTCTCCCAGGACAGACCCCCCACTTCACCAGGCGATCCCCCAAAGGGGGCCCTGGTCACAGACCGGCCGCGGGGGCGTTGCCCCCCCGAAATCCCCCTTGCCGGAAAAAAAAAAACCCCCCCCCAGTCCCAAACAAACCACCAGTCCGATAACATTCTTCTTTGGGCAAAAATAAAAGGGTTTCTAAACCCAAAGCAATAAACAACAAAATCCCTTTTTAAATCCGTGGACTTTTTTTGAAAGGGGCAAAGGCAATGTTCGCGGTTTTAAACTGAGCCCCAAAAAAAAGGGATCACTTGGCCCAACGAAATAGGGACCCCAGGTTACAATTTTAAACAGATGTACAGAGTGAACGGCAAAAGGGGGGTGGCCTTACATTGAAAGGGGTTCATTTTTTTTTTGCCCCAGAAGTTTAAATCCCCAAAAATGACGTAGGGGAAAGTTTTGGGCAGTAAAGGTCGAGAACCAAAACAGTCATTGTGGTAGTCTACAACCCTTTCCGGATGCAACATCCCAGCAATTCCAAGGAACAGCTGAAAAAAATTCCCACTGTCTGGAAAATCCCACCCTTCCGGAAACCCAACATCTTGCTCCTGGGGGAAATTTAAAATTTTAAGGCCCAAAAAAGGAGGAATATAGCAAAAATATTTTTGCATAATAACACCAGGGGCAGCTAGATAAAAAACCACACTCACACGAGTTTTTTAAACCCTCTGCACAAAATTCAATTTTAAACCAAAAATTAATGGGAGCCTTTTGACTGGGAATACCTAAACCTCATTTTCCCATTTAAAAATGAGGGATTTTATAAGAAATTCACCAATAAAAAACAAAAACTCAATCAAAACCCAAAATTAAAGGTTTTCAACATGATGCTGGAGCCTCAAAACCGACAAAATGAACAAAGCCCACGGGGGAGAAATTCACCAAATTAACTTAAATTTAACAAAAACAAAAAAGGGGGACCAAGAAAACCAATCCAAACCCCGATATAAAGCGGGGAAAAATAACTAAGCAACACAGACCCAAACTTATCCTAAACAGTTTAAACCTCGGGGGCCCACTCGATTAGGGCCAAGGCTTTTTTCCTCTAAGAAAAAAGGAGGAAAGTAGATGTAAAATTTAAAAGAGACAGGGGGCTCCCTTTTAAACAGGCGACGGAAAAAAAATAACAGAGCGGCTAAAAGAGGCCCAAAAAATTACCCCAAAAAATTTGCGCAGGGAGACCTGGTCGGGAGAAATACCCAACCCATCGAACTTAAAACTTTAAAAAAAAATCCTTTAGGAGTCAGGAATCGCGGGAAGAAACTAAAAGCCATAAATGAAATCGAAAGAAACCCAAAGTATTTCTTCCCAAAGGGCCCAAAACAAAAACGAGAACAACGTCCCATATTGGGGGCCCACTTAAAAAGATGGGTCCTACAAAAGATGACAGCAAGGGAAAAAAGTGAGCAAATCAAGGGCCCAATATACTCAGTTTTTAGCAAGCCGCAACCAGACTGAGAGTCGAAGACAAAAAGAATTTTTTATGAAGAGCCACAAAAATTTTATTAACACAACCCCTTTCCCATGTTTTCCCCGACGCCAAAAAACTCGAACAAACGATAAATGACATGCCCCGCACTCTGCCCCAGGGCCCCGACCATTGGGAAAACCCGTGTTCACAAGAACTGCAAGAAGCCCCTATCACGAGCCTTTTCCATCCTATGGAGGGGAGCATGGACACGGGGTCGTCCCTCAGGGTTTCGGACATCGGGGGTATTGCATGAAACCCCCGGGGAGCTAGTGTCATGTGGTTCTGTCTTCAAATACTAGTTGAGCTCCAAGTGGAGAAGTAGCAGGAATAGGCGGGAAAAAACCCAAACTACAAAAGGGGAACTACTCAGGCATGAGGAATTTCCCTTTAAGGCATTCAGGGGAGAGGGACTGACAGGAAAAACCATACAGAAATGATGGACTATTAGCAAAAAAGCAAGGGGGGAAAGGGGAAGGGGTTTTTTCCCCAAGGGGGAAACAAAATAATGGGAAAACAGAACGGCCCTTTGGGTTCACCCAAAGGTGTAGGGGGCAAAAACTGGGGACTAGAGAAGGAAAAGGTACAGAAACGAGAACTCAGGAAAAAAAAGAAATCAGCCGAAGAGCCAAAAACGAATATGCACAGAAAAAAGGGGGGAGGCTCAAGGACATTGAAAATGACAACACAAAAGTAAAAACTGCCCCGAACTGTTGAAACCCCAATCAGAGGAAAAAACAGTCAAGGACCGGGTAATCAGACTGGGGAAGGTGATGGGGAATTCACAAGAAACGACCGAGAGGTTTGTCAGGAGCTCAACAAAAGATTTAAAGGTATTTACAGGGGAAACCATAGGACTCCAAAAATCAGAACGGGGGGGGGGCACCCCAGCAAGTGCTGGATGGGGTACATAAACCAAGGGAGGAGGGGGAAGAATGATGTGCAAAATTGACACTAAAAGGGGGGGACCAACAACATCTCCCAGGGGTCCTTAAAGAGGGAGCAGAAATAGTGTGAGCCATTAACAAAGACTTCAAACATCTTGAAACTGGGCAACTCCCTGAGGTATGGAAAATGGCAAATTAGCCCCAATTTTTTAAAAAAGGGAGACAGACATGGGGCCAAAACTACAGACCTGTATCACAACGTGTATAGAAAGCAAGGTCAGGAGAAGATCATCAGGAGGAGATGGGGGGCACCGGGAAAGAAAAATGTAAAATTGACAACCACAGGTTTCAGGGAAGGGAAAAATAATGTGTCACAAACCTACTAAGTTTTATGACAAGGTGACAAAGAAGAAAAAGAGAGAGGGGTGGTTTGACTGCATATTTTTGGACTGCAAAAAGGGCCCTTCACACAGTTCCTCAAAAGAGGTTACTGCAAAGTAGAGGACCGGGACACATAACAGGAAAGGCATCAATGGACAGAGAAACCTACGGGGCAAAAACGATCGGGTACGCGACGGGGTTCGGAGTGGGCGCCTGTGACAAGGGGGGTTCCACAGGGGTCAGTCCGGGCCCTGTGCTGTTCTGGATATGTGAACGCATAAGGAAGGGATAGACTCAGAAGTGTCCTTGTTTGAAAGAGAGTAAATTTTTAAGAGAAGAATCAAATGGGACGAGGATCAGGCAGGACTACAAAGAGCCCGGACGGGCACAAGCCTGGCCAGGAACGGGCTCCTTGAATTTAACCCTGCCAAAGCAAGTCATGAAGATTGGGGAAGGGCAAAGAAAACGCAGACACAATATAGTTTAGGGGCCAAAGCTAAAAACCTATAAAGGGAAAAAAAGATCGGGGGGTGAGTATAACACCGAGCATATTCCTGAGGCGCAAAACAATCAATAACGCTGCGCTTTCGGGGGCCTGGAAACTACGGATAGCGTTCCGATCCCTCGAAAGGATCTTTTGAACGTATACCATCTCTCACCCCCCTACTGGGTATGCACACCATTTTTGGAATCCACCACTATAAAGCACGTCAAAATTAGAGAAAGGCAAATTTTTGCAAAAAGACTAGTCCAGACAGGGGTTTTTCCCCTATAAAAGAAAGGTTGAGGGAAATCGGCCTGACGACACTGGAGGACAGGAGGGTCAGGGAGACATGATAACGCTATAAAACTGCGCAGAATAGACAGGTGGACAAAGGGGGATGTTCCAGAGAGGGGACACAAACAAGAGGTCACAATGGAATTTGAAGACCAGATGAATAAAAGGGGATGTTGGGAAGTATTTCTTCAGTCTAGGTTTCGGGGGGCCGTGGAATACCCTAGAAAGTGACGTAGTGGAGGGGGGAACCATAAAAAGATAAGATTTCGTTTCGGATTTTTAACCCCGAAGGGTTAGCCACCCAGGATAACCCAAAAAGTCAGTGCGCATCGGGGACTGTCAACTTATTTCCATTGGGCCCTTAATTTTGTCCCCGGGAGCGACCCACACCAGTCGACAAACACCCAGGTCCCTTTTTGCTGCTAGGTAAACAGAACAATGGGTTTGAAGGAAACGTGTCGAATTTCCCACCCCTGGGAACAAACCCGGGCCCCTCCTTTTGTGTGAAGGGGGAGTTTTTAGCCACCAGCCACCGGGCCACCATACACTTTTTTAAGGCGGGGAAATGATAGACTCATGGGGCAGGAAGAGAGGACCTAGTACAATCAGGAAGAGGCGGGGGCGGAGTATGACTCACCCCTGCAACCCCAAAGGGGATACAAACACACACACCAAAAAGGAAAAGGGAATGGTGAGTGATAGGGGGGGGGGGAGGGGGAGGGATGTTGAAGCTGGTGCAACATCCACCAGGTTGGGGGGGGGGTGTTGGGTTGCTGTGGTTTTACCAGTCACTGCACAACAACCATCACAGCTCTGGTGGCACCACTGTACTACCTCCTAAACCCGTGTTTGAGTCTTATCTTAGCACACAAGGAAAACATCCGGAGTTGTTAATGTGTGTTAGTGTAGCCCGGGAGTGTACAGCTCCTGGGTCGTCATAGCTTGTGCAGTGGGAAGCAAGTGACTGCAGATTCAGTATTTACTGTTGTGACAGAAATAACCCTTTATGGTAAGTACTCCTAACTTATACCTCTACCTCAGTGTTAACTAAATAAATACCTTAATTTAATTTAAGCTGTTGGTCTAAATACGAGAACGTTGATGGCGTCTAGATAAATGGTTCAGAGAACCGACAAGCTGATAAACTAGACACATGTGCAACACTTGGGTATATTTATTGAGAAAAAGCTTCCCCACACTGGGTTTAAACAGTCCAATACAAAGAAATGGGGAAAATCAGGAGGGGTTTGAGGGAATCCCCCTAGTAATTAAAACAAAAAAGGTACACAAATACAGTTAAATAAATTAACTTTAAAAAGCAGCAGATGTTTTTCCTGGATTTTCCTGGGAAAAGTTCCGGGGGTCACGCCCCCGTCCCCGGGCTGGACCAGCCTCCTGGGGTCAGAGCCTATCAACCCAAAAGGAAAAAAGTCACCTGACTTTTTTGGGTTATCCCAGGGTTTTCTACACTACGCCATGTATGATAATTTATGTAAGTATTTGTTATACCCGAATAAACTTCTTTCTTAATGTTTTGCTGGCTGCCCCGCAAACCAACGAAGAGCCCCAGCTTACCTAGGATAACCACAAAAAAATCAAAAGTGACCTATTTCAACTAGGGCCCCCTTTAATATTTAAAACCTTAAATTTAAAAGTCAGGACTTTTTACCCAACTCCCCCCCTCTTCACCATTCTCCCCTTGTATTGGGTGACGGGGGACTATGTGGCGAAGCATTTTCTCAATAAACATACCCAAGTGTTGCACATGTGTCTAATTTATCAGAGCTTGGGTTGCTGTGATGCCTCCATCATCTGCACCATGACTTTCTTGATGGTACACTTGTCTTTGTCAGTGATAACCACAAGTAAATGATTATATTACAAGGATGAGTGCAGTGCTCATCACAGATACAGGTTATATATACTTGGTATTGATCATGAGGACAGCCATGACTCGTCTTAACTTTTGATGTTAGCAGTGAACGTGTACTGTACGGGAGAGCTGGACCACTGCTCCCACCTTTGTGCTATTGTAAAAAAGTTTATTTAGGTATACACAATTACATAGAATATCATACATATCAGCATATGTATAGGAACCTAGGATAACCCAGTAAAGTAAGAGTGATTTATTTCCATTGGGGTCCTTGTGATAATTATTATTTAAAAGTTGAAATCAGGTAAGTATCTTAACTGTAAAAGCAGTTACAATAAAATAAAATATACTAGGGGAGAGGTAAAATTAGTTATTTTCATACAAGAAATCACTCTACTCCCTTTCTGTAGCCTTATTCATGAGGTACATTTTGGCTCTCTTCTTGAACTGACTTATGCAATGACAGGCTTTGATATGTGCAGGCAGTCTATTCCACTCTTTATTGCAGTACAGGACAATGTCTTTGAAGCTTGACCATTGACTGTAGGTACTGCAAAGTTGTTCTCCCTTCCCCTAGTTCTGTAATTGCATTGGTTCCCTGTCTTAACAAAATTGACAGTAAGATATTGGAGACACTGGCTGTGAGCAGTTTTATTAACGTAATTTAGCTTTAGTTGATTTACTCAGTCTTCAACATTAGCATATCCAGTTGTTGTAATTCATTCTGCCTTCATGTTTTCTTGGACCCAGGACCAGAATGAATCTCACTATTTTGTTCTGGGTGATTTCTAGCTTATCTTTCAGTTTTTTTTTGTGTTAAGGCAAAGTTCCAAGAACATCAAAAGAAGTCTATAATACATTGTATGAGAGCTAGACATAGGGTCCTGCGAGCCTCAGTAGGTCTTAAAGCTCCTTAGGACTAGGAGACATAGGTTGATTAAAAAAGAATTGATAGTGGATTAAATAATACCTTTTAGCAGGAGCCGGCTCCTGATGGAAATAAGTCATCTTTTTTGGGGGAGGTTATCCTAGGTAATTTACACATTACTAGGTATGATAATCATGCATATGTGTACCTGTACCTAAATAAACTTACTTGATTCCTAGGGAGATCAGGTACTTTTGAAAACTAATTTTCTTTTATGAATGTAAGCATGCAGTCTTACCCTTATTTTTTATGGAAATTATTGCTTTGGGAGTATTAGCAAAAAGAATACATTTATTCTGGGACTTGTAGCACATCAGGGCCAGTGTTACAAAAAATGCGATTCTAAAAGCTTAGAGATCTCCAGTGAATACTAGAAAGGACTGCCCTTCTAGCATCCAGCCTGTTACTGGGTTTTTGTAACAAGTAGTCAGTATCCTTGTCCAATTATCCATTAGAATTGAGTATTATTCAATAGTGCTTCAGGATTACAACTGGTAGGCTACTAACTAGAAAAATTAAAATTTAATAAATTTATTAAGTCTAGAGGTATATTATCAAAGTAAATTAAATCAATCACAGTAATGAAAATAATATCAATCTCTCGAGTTCAATATTATTGTGCTGAAAGCACATATCACATTTATAATTCTTAAGTACCGTCTGGTACATTAACATTTAATAAGATATTACAAATATGTACAAGTAAGTTTGTGTATGCGTGTAAGTGCTCTAAGTAGTTCACTATGTCTCACGACTCGACTAGACTTAAACTAGTGACTGACAAAGTCCTCACATAAACTGACTTCTTGACCGACTGGCAACCAGAACAGTCTGCTTGAACAATGAAAAGAAATGCTAACCCAATAGCCATATATCAAGCGACAGCGACACAATCAGGATCAAGGAGATAATATAACGACACTAAGCAGGGACCATCAGCAGATCCTCCACAAAAGTTACAAAACTCCCATACTACTGAATCTAAGTTCAGCATAGGAAAAAGCTTGACTGTGACAATACACAGAAACCAGTACAAAATTAGGTCAGAAGCTATAGCTCGGGACCTGAGATGTTCAGAGTGTCTATGTGACACACAACCTCAGTACAACGTCGAAAATCACTAAGTTTATGTAATGTTCTGTGAACAGAGTTCTACAGAACTAACAAGAATAATGAGACAGACAATCTGTCCAACCATCAAGCGAGTCTCGAGCAGACTGAATACTTCACGAGAGGTGAGGACACCCCCCCCTCGATCACGTGATAGCCCCGTGGACAGCACAGCTCAGAAGCCGGCAGTATAATGAGCGACAAGCGATAATTACAGTAGTTTGACAATCAAGACTTGAACTGAGCACAAATTATGTACATCCTAACAACATAAGTCAAATAAGAATATAAAGCAATATATTTACGATTTAGCTATTATCGCAAATATAAGCAATATAAAATTATATGAAAAGATAATACAGTGGACCCCCGGTTAACGATTTTAATCCGTGCAAGAGGGGTAATTGTTATGCGAAATAATCGTTATGTGAATGAATTTTCCCCATAAGAAATAATGGAAATAAAATTAATCCGTGCAAGACACCCAAAAGTATGAAAAAAAAAATTTTTTACCACATGAAATGTTAATTTTAATACACACAAACTGAAAAAGGCATGCACACTTACATGACACTTACTTTTATTGAAGATCTGGTGATGATTGATGGGATGGGAGGAGGGGAGAGAGAGTGTTAGTGTTTAGAAGGGGAATCCCCTTCCATTAGGACTTGAGGTAGCAAGTCCTTTTCTGGGGTTACTCCCTTCTTCTTTTAATGCCACTAGGGCCAGCTTCAGAGTCACTGGACTTCTTTCGCACAAGATATCTGTCCATAGTGGCCTGTACCTCTCGTTCCTTTATGACTTGCCTAAAGTGTTTCACAACATTGTCAGTGTAATAATCACCAGCACGGCTTGCAATAGCTGTGTGAGGGTGATTTTCATCCATGAAGGTTTGCACTTCAAGCCACTTTGCACAGATTTCCTTAATCTTTGTAGTAGGCAACTTCTTCAATTTCTCTCTCCCCTCCTCTGAACCAGTTTCCCCAGGTCTGGCCTCTTGCTCTTGAAGTTGATCTATCAGCTCATCAGTGGTTAGTTCTTCATTGTCCTCCTCCACCAACTCTTCCACATCCTCCCCACTAACCTCCAACCCCAAGGACTTTCCCAATGCCACAATGGATTCCTCAACTGGCATAATCCATCTCAGGGTTAGCCTCAAACCCTTCAAAATCCCTTTTGTCTACACATTCTGGCCACAGTTTCTTCCAAGCAGAGTTCAAGGTCTTCTTAGTCACTCCCTCCCAAGCCTTACCTATAAGGTTTACACAATTGAGGATATAAAGTGATCTCTCAAAACTCTCTTAGAGTCAGTTGAGTTTCTGGGTCACTACAAAGCACCTTTCAACAGAGCTTTTGTGTACAGTTTCTTGAAGTTGGAAATAACCTGCTGGTCCATGGGCTGCAGGAGAGGAGTGGTATTAGAGGCAAAAACTTCACCTTAATGAAGCTCATGTCCCCATAAAGTCGCTCTGCCACGTCTGTAGGATGACCAGGGCATTGTCTAACACCAGGAGGCACTTAAGTTCTAATTTCTTTCAGTTAGGTAATCTTCACATTGGGGGCAAATGCATGGTGTAACCAGTTATAGAAAAAGTCCCTAGTGACCCATGCCTTACTGTTTGCCCTCCACAGCACACACAAATTATCCTTGAGGACATTCTTTTGCCTGAACGCTCTGGGAGTTTCAGAGTGATACACTAATAAAGGCTCACTTGCAATCACCAGTAGCATTGGCACACATGAGAAGAGTAAGCCTGTCTTTCATAGGCTTATGTCCTGGGAGTGCCTTTTCCTCCTGAGTAATGTAGGTCCTGCTTGGCATTTTCTTCCAGAACAGGCCTGTTTCATCACAATTAAACACTTGTTCAGGTTTCAGTCCTTCACTGTCTATGTACTCCTTGAATTCCTGCACATATTTTTCAGCCGCTTTGTGGTCCGAACTGGCAGCCTCACCATGCCTTATCACACTATGGATGCCACTACGCTTCTTAAATCTCTCAAACCAACCTTTGCTGGCCTTAAATTCACTCACATCATCACTAGTTGCAGGCATTTTTTTAATTAAATCCTCATGCAACTTCCTAGCCTTTTCACATATGAATCGCTTGAGAGACGCTATCTCCTGCTATCTGTTTTTTCATTTATCCACACCAATAAGAGTCTCTCAACATCTTCCATCACTTGCGATCTTTGTTTCGAAAACACAGTTTAAACCTTTGGCAAGAACAGCTTCCTTGATTGTCTTTCTGGTGCCCACAATAGTAGCGATGGTTGATTGGGGTTTCTGTACAGCTTGACTAGGTCGGCTATACGCACTCCACTTTCATACTTATCAATGATCTCTTTCTCATTTCTATAGTAATTCTCACCCTTATTGGTGTAGGGTTGGCACTAGAAGCTTTCTTGGGGCCCATGGTCACTTATTTTCCAGAAACAGCACCGAAAACACTGTAATAATACGAAATATTCCGAGTGTATGCTTGGATGTTACCGCGGAGGCTGGCTGGTAAACAATGGCACGGGCGGCACATGTGAGGCTGGCTGAGGGCGCACATTGGACGCGTCTCGGACGAAAATCGGTGAGCGGGTTTTTAATCGGTATGCGCGGCAAAAATTTTGCGATTAAAGTAAGCGGTATGCGGAATAATCGCTATGTGATGCCATCGTTATGCGGGGGTCCACTGTATACATTATATATATACATAATAATCATTGTAACCCATTCAGGGGTTGCAACAGCCAGTCAACTGACACTCCTGGCCAAGTGACAGCTAAACGATAGGAAAGATGAATTGAATGGTAACTGAACCTTGGCAGGCTCATATCTACCGCTGGTGGAGTAAAGTAAAGTTAGGTTGGTGTTTGGTAGGTTAGGATAAGTTTCGTACACTTCTTTAGCTATAAAATTGCTCACAAACAGTGTCCAGAATATCTTGCTGTCAATTTTGTCAAGGTTGGGAACCAAAGCAATCATAGTACTAGGGGGAGGGAGCACAACTTTGTAGTACCCACAGTCAGTGGCCAGGCTTCAAACACCTTTTATTGTACAGCAATAAAGGAATGGAACAGACTGCCTGCACATGTCAAAGCCAGTCATAGCATGAACCAGTTCAAGAAGACTGCCAAAAGGTGTCTGATGAATGTAGCTACAGAAAGGGAGGGGAATGATTTTCTATTTTTTTAGCTAACATACGTGTAAATTTTACCTTATTCCTAGTAATGACCCTCGTATTGTAGATAGTCTTAACGACCCTCGTGTAGTAGATAGTCTTTTTAGTATGATAATAAGATGTTATCTTCATTGTAGAATAATAAGAAAATATTATAACCTTTATATTATAGTAATAAGGTAAAAGGACCCCAATGGAAATAAGTCACTGTGTCTGACTTTTTTGGGTTATCCTAGGTTCTCTACACATATGCTGCTATGTATGATAATTCTATGTAACTGTATTTGTGTATACCTGAATAAACTAACTAACTTATACTTACTTACTTACTTACTTACTTACTTAGCTTTATGTACAAGAAAGCACCGTTTAGGGTGATCTTGGTGTAAGAAGAGCATCATGAGGGAGTTATGTATGATACTATAATTGTAGTTATGTGTACTTGTGGCTAAATAAACTTTCTTGGTATCCCAGCTGTTAGTTAGTTTAATATCTTTATTATGCACCTCATACCCATCCTGTGGGCAGTAGTCAAAAGATTACAGAGGTACATAATGGGTCCAGGGACTGGACCCCAAAGTTATGATAGCTGAACTAGTTACAAAGGTAATGAACTCCAGGTAGATCTGGTCACAATCATGGCAAGTTACAAAGGTAATGAACCATTTACACCCCTATACATGGTTACAATCATGAACAAATTACAAAGTAATGAGCCACTGATACGTCCACACCTGGTCACAATTGTAATGAGTTATAAATACAAATATTGAGTGGGTCATGCACCCACACATGAGCACGCACACACGAGCACGCACACACGAGCACGCACACACATGGACACGTGGTCAGTCATGAAGATCAGAGAAGGGCAAAGAAGACCGCAGACAGAGTATAAGCTGGATGGCCAGAGACTACAAATGTCACTCAAGGAGATAGATCTTGGGGTGAGTATAACACTGAGCACATCTCCGGAAGCACACATCAACCAGATAACTGCTGCAGCATATGGGTGCCTGGTAAACTTGAGATTAGCATTCAGATACTTAAGTAAGGAATCTTTCAAGACACTGTACACCGGGTACATCAGGCCCATGCTGGAGTATGCAGCACCAGTTTGGAACCTGCACCGGGTCAAGCACGTTAAGAAATTAGAGAAAGTGCAAAGGTTTGTGACAAGGTTAGTTCCAGAGCTAAGGGGAATGTCGTACGAAGAAAGGTTAAGGGAAATCTTCCTGATGACACTGAAGGACAGGAGGGTTGGGGAAGGCATGATAACAACATACAAAATACTGCGCGGAATAGACAAGGTGGACAGAGACAAGATGTTCCAGAGAAGGGACACAGATACGAGGGGTCACCCTTGGAAGTTGAAGACTCAGATGAGTCACAGGGATGTTAGGAAGTATTTCTTCAGTTATAGAGTGGTCAGGAAGTGGAACATAGCTTTAAGACGAAGTATGATAAAGCTCAGGGAGCAGGGAGAGAGAGGACCTAGTAGCGTTCAGTGAAGAGGCAGGGCCAGGAGCTGAGTCTCGACCCCTGCAACCACAATTAGGTGAGTACATACACACATGAGGGTGCATGCACAGAAAGACACATGCACATGAGCGTACAAACATATACACACACACAAGCACGCATGCACATCCCAGGTGCACAACATTAAACAGTGCCCTTGATACAACCAACCTAACACTGGACACTTTTAACCCTTAAACTGTCCAAACGTAGATCTATGTTTTTTCAACATTTGAAAGTATGTAGAAAAATGTAGATCTTTTTTTTTTTTTACATTTGAAAATATGTAAAAAAAATTTGATCTACTTTTTTTTTGTTATATTTGAAAATATGTAAAATAACGTAGATCTACTTTTGGAGCACTACGCATGTGAACGTAAATTTGTTTGGACAGTTTAAGGGTTAAGGAATAAATTATCACCTTACTTACAGAAACATTGGATCTCCATAATTTTTTTTTATATTTTATTTAAAACAATGCATACAAATATACATAGATATTCACGTATATAAAAATGATATAAATACGTATAAAAATAGACATCATCAGTGACTGTTCCAGTCCACAAAGTAACACTATTCATAATGGTGCTAATATACACCTAACCACAGTATGAAGCAGGTGACTCACCCCCCCCCCCATTTTACTTTATTGTTATTAATATACTCAAAAAGTTTCGCTAAACCACAAGGAAGAACATTTACTTTAACAGTTTCATGTACTCCATATTTTATTGTTTTATTTTAAAACATTGCAATACTTTTTTAAAATATAAGAACCCTCATCTAGTTCTCCACAGAAAAAGAGAATTTTTTATTCTTGCAATACACAAATGCATTTATCTTTGATCTTACAAAATATCCCTCAACCTATGCTTTTTATCCTTTTACGAAATACAAGATTACACAACAATATACTTTGTATCATTCAAAATATATCACAATATGCATGTAAATTTTAAATATACTTGACATGAAATTTACCTAAGAATTAATACAAAATAATGACTTCTATATACATTGTACACACATGCATTACATGTGATTATGATTCCATTAGAATGACTTGCATACTTCCCCTCCTTTACCACAGTGCAAAAAATAAGACACTTGCACTAGAATTCACAACATCTTATAACTATTCAAAGAACTTATAAAAAACTAACAACAATTACACTTTAGGACAATTTATAGATGATTACACAACTTTACAACAGGGGAGAATGTCCAACTAATATGATAACAGTACACTAGATATTGAAACATACTAGTATTACGTATACAGTACTCAGATTTATATTAGTTAACACGTATTAACATGTACAACAAGATATAGATGTTTATTGACAAGTTTTATAGCAATTTCAGACTATGTTTTTTCACACACTAAGGTTGATAATAGAACATTATAGCACCTAATCGAATTGATAAGCCCCCTCTCGCTTCTCAGGAAAACATCACTACAGTTAAACAGTGCTAAAAAAAAATTCTATTTCGAGCAATTCAAATCCCATGTAATACATTATACCGATGAAAACATCACTACAGTGTAATCAGTGCTTAAGATTCATGATATTCTAGCAATTCTATGTCCATGTAATTCATTCTCCCCCCCTTATGCAGAGACCAGTCCACCCAACCATTACAACACTAAATCGCGCAACCCTTTCACAGTCATATCTCTATACGATGCCGGAAAATCTATAGCCCAGATGAGCTATACACTACCTCATTTATACACTTTGTTTTATAGAAATGTCCTGCTAAAGCCCTTGTTCGTTCCTCCCCCCCCACCTCCCTCATCGCCCACGATATATAGATATAACCTGCCACTAAATGCATGACGGCCCTCTTCACACTATCTCCCACTCCCTCTCTATCCAAACTCGGTGCCCTTAATGTTCTGTATATATAGTAGGCACAGTAATAAGTGTGTATATTTTGTGTGTTGAATAAGTTCAAGCTTTTGAAGAGTGGTGCAGGTGCTGAAGTTTGAGATTATCCGCACTGCCACTTTTTGTTGGGTTATTAAAGATTTAAGGTGATTGGCCGTGATAGATCCCCAAGCACAAATGCCATAGGTGAGGTAAGGGTATGTTAGAGAGTGATATAAAGTAAGGACTGTCCATTGGGATACATAGTATCATATCTAGGAAAGGATACCTACTGTTTTGGAAACTTTCTTAGTCATCCAGTTTGATATTTTGTGTAGCTTGCTGTTTACAGTGTTACTAAGTACAGTGGTCCCTCAATAATTGTCCGGCCTGAAAGACGTCCATTTCGGAAATAGTCCTGTTATTTCGTCTAAACATTGGCTCGCAAATGGTCCGTTAGCTCGCTAATAGTCATTCGTCCGGGACACGTACTCACGCTCTGAGCTGCCTGGGCCTTCCCTTCCCAGCCAGTGTGCCATTGTTTACCAGTGAGCGACGGTCCCCTCACTTGCTCCTACGAAATATTTCATAATATTCCATTGATTTTAGTGCTTGCAAGTGCTAAATAAGCTACCATGGCTCCAAAGAAAGCTCCTAGTGCCAAGCCTTTGGTAATGAAGGTGAGAAATACGATTGAATTTAAGAAAAATATCATTGAACAATATGAAAGTGGCGTACGTGTGGGTGAACTGGCCAGGATGTATAACAAATCCCGTACAACCATATCTTCCATCATAGCCAAGAAAAGGAAATCAAGGATGCTTTTGTTGCAAAGGGGGTAAATATGCTGACAAAAATGAGATCACCAGTACTCGAAGATGTTGAGAAGTTATTATTGGTGTGGATAAACGAGAAACAATTAGCAGGAGATAGTCTTATGACGTCGCTTATTTGTGAAAAGGCTAGGCAGTTGCATGACGATTTGGTAAAGAAATTGCCTGCAAATAGTGGTGATGTGAGTGAATTTAAGGCCAGCAAAGGTTGGTTTGAGGGATTTAAGAAAAGTAGTGGCATACGCAGTGTGATAAGGCATGGTGAAGCTGCCAGTTCGGACAAAGTTGCAGCTACAAAATTCGTAAGTGAATTCAAGGAGTACATAGAAGCTGAAGGACTGAAACCTGAACAAGTGTTCAATTGTGACGAAACAGGCCTCTTTTGGAAGAAAATGCCAAAGAGGACCTACATTACTCAGGAGGAAAAGGCACTGCCAGGACACAAGCCTATGAAAGACAGGCTGATGCTCATGTTCTGTCCTAATGTTAGTGGGGATTTCAAAGTGAAGCTGTTACTAGTGTACCATTCTGAAAATCCCAGAGTGTTCAAGAAAAGCAATGTTATGAAGAGTAAATTGTGTGTGTTTTGGAGATCTAATAGTAAGGCATGGATCACAAGGGACATTTTTGTCGAGGGCCATAGTGTGAAGAATTACCTCCTGGAAAAGAAATTGGATCTCAAGTGCCTCCTAGTAGTGGACAATGCACCTGCTCATCCTCCAAACTTGGATGACCTAATTCTGAAGGAGTTTGGGTCATCACAGTGAAGTTCTTGCCCCCGAATACCACTCCTCTCCTCCAGCCCATGGACCAGCAAGTCATTTCAAACTTTAAAAAACTCTACACCAAAGCAATGTTTGAAAGGTACTTTAATGTGACCTCAGACACTCGCTTGACCCTAAGAGATTTTTGGAAAGAACACTTCATTATTCTCCATTTCATAAGCCTTATAGGTAAGGCTTGGGAGGGAGTGACTACCAGGACTTTGAACTCTGCTTGGAGAAAATTGTGGCCAGATTGTGTCCACAAGAGGGATTTTGAAGGGTTTGAGGCACCCCCTGATGAGCCTATGTCAGTTGTGAACTCTGTTGTTGCACTGGGGAGTTCCATGGGGTTGGATGTGAGTTTGGAGGATGTGGAAGAGTTGGTGGAGGACCAAAGTGAAGAGCTAACCACTGAGGAGCTGCAAGAGCTTCAGCAGGAACTGCAACAGATCGCAGCTCAGAATCTTGCTGCAGAGGAGGAGGAAGAGAGATTGAAGAAGGTGCCTTCTTCAGAAATTAAGGAGATTTTTGAAATGTGGGGTAGGATGGAAAGATTTATGGAGAAACATCACCCTGAGAAGGATGTTGCAAGCCATATCGGCAACTTGTACAGTGACAGAGTCTTGGCCCATTTTAGGGAAGTTTTAAAGAGACACCAGAAACAGAGCTCTCTGGACAGTTTTTTTGCGAGACAGGACTCCAGTGACTCTCAAGCTGGTCCTAGTGGCATTAAGAAAGAGAGAAGAGAAGTAACCCCAGAAAAGCAATTGGTACCTGAGGTGTTGATGGAAGGGGATTCCCCTTCCAAACAGTACATAATCCAATCTGTCTCCTTCTCCAGTCTTCCATACACTGAGAAGAATCGCCAATAAAGGTAAGTGTTATTCTGTTAATGTTTCATTCATCATGTCCCATTGTATTGTTTATGTACTACATCTATATTTCATGTAAAAAATTTTTGTTTTAATACTTCTGGGTGTCAGGAACAGATTAATTGTTTTTACATTATTTCTTATGGGGAAAATTGATTCGAAAATCGTCTATTTCGATAATAGTCCCACTTCCAGGAACGGATTATGGACGATTATTGAGGGACCACTGTATAGCCGGATTTGGGTGGGAGAAGATGTAAGCAGTGTCATCTGTGAATAGAATGGTTTAAGGAGCCGCGATGCATTTGGGAGGTCATTGATGTTAATAAGAAAGAGTGTCCTCTGACCCCGTAATGTTCTAGTTTTAGGTGCAAGATATTGTGGTCTATTGTATCAAATGCTTTCCGTAGGTCTATGAAGGGCCCCAGAGGATATTCATTTTCTTCAGTTGCTGTATATAGAACTCGAGCAAATGAATAATTACATCATTTGTGCTTTTTTTTGGCATAAACCCAAACTGGTAGGGGTTCATTATGTTATGGGATAGGAGGTATGAGTAGATTTGTTTATGTATTATTTTTTCAAAGATTTTAGAGGCAAAGGCAAGTTCGATGTTGGTCTGTAGTTATTTAGTTCTGTAGGATTGCCTCCTGTGAGGACCAGGGTGACCCTTGCTGTCTTAAGTATGGATTAGAATGCTTAAGATTCAACAGATTTGTTAAATAGTGTTGCAGTAATGGGTGACAGCACATGAGCTGCTTTTTTATACAAATACAAATACAAATTTTAATTTCTTTGCAAGATTACATTGACATTATGTAATTACAATAATGAGTTGCAGTGCAAAGAGAGCCACTGTCATGCTTTGGCATTATGGGCAGACTAAATTTAATGGTTTACAGACTACTTAATACTAGAGAAATTGATCATAGTTTGTTTAAGTTGTACATCTGTTTTTATTTATAGTAGACAGTAAGTTTACTCAAATTACAATCCAGGGATATTACATTGGGACATGTTGAAAGTATTTTGTGGGTTTTGAGTATGAATAGTAAATATTTAAGTTATATTCTGGGAATATAACATTGTGAGTTGTTGAATGTAGTTTACAGTATGAGAATGCTACAATTGAGTGTAAGGCAGTATTGTTATGGGTAGGTATTTATACTACAATGTAGTATTATGTAATGTATGAACTTTGGGCACCTAGTTTTGAAGTTTTAAGATTTAGGTAATTGGGAGATTTTTTGGTAAAGTTAAATATTGAGTATTGAGCATTTAGTTTTGGGTGAGTAGGTTGTTTTTGAGAAGAGTCTTAAATTGATGTTCAGACCGGGTTACTTTAGTATTTACTGGTAATGAATTCCAAATTTCGGGACCCTTTATGTGCATAGAGTTGTTACACAGTGTGATATGGACACAGGGTACATCAAAAAGTGATCTGTGTCTTGTGTTATGGTCGTGTGTCCTGTTAAGGTTGGTGAGGAGAAGTTTGAGAGGAGGGCTTATATTTGAGTGTAGTGTTCTATGTATGTAGTAGGCACAAGAATAAGTATGGATGTTCTTTATGGTGAGCAGTTTTAGACTTTTGAACATTGGTGGAGTATGCTGTCGAGAGTGGGAATTTGTTATCATTCTGACTGCAGCCTTTTGCTGGGTTATTAGTGGTCTTAGATGATTTAATGTTGTTGATCCCCATGTACAAATTCCATATGTGAGATAAGGGTAGATGAGTGAGTGATACAGTGCAAGGAGAGCTGATTGTGGAAGATAGTACCATATCTTTGATCGTATGCCTACCATCTTAGAGATTTTCTTGGAAATTTGTTGCATGTGTGTCTAGAATTTGAGGCTACTGTCAAGGTGGATTCCTAGGAATTTTCCCTCTGTGAGTTTTGTGATGGGTGATCCATTTAGTGATATGTTAAGTGGAACATTTGTAGCTCTGTTTCCAAACTGAATGAAATAGGTTTTGTCAGTATTGAGGGTAAGCTTATTAGTCATCATCCAGGTAGATATTTTCTGCAATTCAGCATTAACCCCTAAACGGTCCAAACGTATATACATTACATGTATATGTTCTCTCCCCCGGTGCCCCGAATATTTTGAAAAATTAAAATTCTTTTATTTTTTTTTTATTGAAATAGAGAAAATTTTTCTAAGTGTTACAGGATTAAAATAAAAAAAATTAGGGTCAGTACTAACTGAGATATGAGGCTGCAAAGTTGGCACTTAATCTTTTGACTGTCGCAAGCCCCTTTCTGAAACTGTCATTCTATGTCGAATAATTTTTGGGAAAAACAAATTATTTTTTCTTATGAAATGATAGAGAATCTTTTCCCGATGGTAATGAAACCAAAAGTATGAAATGTGATCAAAAACTTACAGGATTATGCTCCCGCGAAGCTAGCAATTTTGGTGATATATATGCATCGTCGATTTTGCCGGCTTTGAGCCCTATTTTCGGCCAATTCCATTGTTCCAGTCAACCAAACTCATAGCTATTTCTTTAGAACTCCACTTTTTCTATCAATTGAGTACAAGAAACTGCCCATTTACTGATTTCAACTACCCAATAAAATGGTCAAAAATTGACAGTTTGGCCAGTTTCTTGCAAATTATAAAAGATGCCAATTTCAAAATATGGTCTAGAATAAACAATGCAGACATTCTAGGCACTAAAATAACATATCCTTTGTTCATTAGTCACGTCTCTAGGCCCCTCTTATATTACTCTTGGTTTCTAGGGTAGTAGTTTGTGGTGTTGTCTGTGATTATGCCTAATTTTAAAGGGGATATGGTGTTAGTCCAGATGTGGCCTAATAAGGAGATACTAGTCTCGGAGATTCTTGTAGGTTTTGTTATTGTTGGTAGCAACAAGCAGTTGCTCATAGTGTGTGTGAATTCGGTTACTTGTGGGTCCTTGGTCATGTAGTAGATTTATGTTGAAATCTCCTGTGAGCAGCAAAGGGTCTTTGTTCTTATGTGCATCAGTTATATTTCCTAATTTTTCACCAAAATGGTAAATGTTTGACTGTGGTACTCTGTAGATGTTTATCACTGTGAGGGGTTTTTGCAGGTCTTTTGATATAAATTTAGCTATTATATATTCTCCATGTCCATCTCTTGTGCAAGAATTGATACATTCAGGTTGATCTTAGTAGTACACCTACCATCCGACTTACGACTGTGCAGCTGGGCTGGGCCAGCTGATGCACACCACTGTACAATATTTGACAACAGGGCCGGATTACCGCATAGGCATACTAGGCATTTGCCTAGGGCCCCGCGCATTTGGGGGCCCCGCGGTCCAAGGGGTTCAGGGGCTCATCCAAGACTGCGCACATGGTGCAAGTGCAAAGGGGTCCCTACCTAAAAAGTTCAAGTGTTTGGAGAGTAAAATTTATTTTTAAAAATTAATCAAAACAAAAATAAATAATGAAATAAAATAAAATAAAAATAAATAAACCTAACCTTAGATGGCAACACTCAACACGCCTTTGTTTACATCAGAACAGCTGTGTTTTCCCGCTAATGGGTGAGTATGGGAGATTCCTCTCCAATTTTCTGTAGTAATTACACGTTATCTAGCTTGTACTGTGACAAATTAACTGAAGAAATGTAAGACAGCTACATACTTCGTCATTCTGGATTCGCTGATTACAGAATTGGTGAAAAGAAAAGAAATCTACCAGAATCTCAATGACAAGTTTGGATTTCTGTTCAAAATTACTACTATGCCAGATGCAGAATTGAGAAAAGCTGCATTAAAGTTGCAACAACACCTTTCAGCAGATGTTCAGGACACATTTGTTGAAGAAATAGTTCATTTTTCTGGGTATATGAATCAGATTAAAGCTCCAACTGAAAAATATGCACCCTCAGCTGCTTTGAAACATTTAAGAAATGCAGGTATCTCAGAAACCTTCCCTAATGTTGACATAGTGTATCGCCTTTACCTAACACTTCCAGCTACTAACTGTGAAGGAGAACGTTCAATTTCTGTTTTGAAAAGAGTGAAAAACCAGCTCCGTTCAACAATGAGCGAAGACAAATTGTGTAACCTAGCCTTGTTGACCATTGAGTCTGATCTTACAAGAAATATTGATTTTCAGAATATAATTGATGAATTTGCCAATATGAAATCCAGAAAAAAGTTTATTTAAGAAGTGCCTGTGAATATAAAAAATTCTTTACTTTCTTGAGTTTATATGATTTAATAGTCTTATGCATGATGCAATGATAATAATGGTCAGTGATTTATAAAGGGAATAATAGTGCTGTAGTGGTTATGCTGAATATAATAGGTATATGATGTCACTACTTTAATAGCCTAATCTAGTAATACTATGCTGTCTTGAGTTTATTCTCTTTAAAATGCATGATTTAACAAGATAGTTATAATGGCTATTGGTAAATGGTTTTGGTTGTCTTGATGTACTTTCCCTATTAAATTTAATCTAAATAGCAAAAATGTATTTAATTAGACCTTAAACAGGCTCACACCGACCCCCCCACCCCCAAGCTGGAAGGGGTTGCTTCGCTTACCCATAACTCAAAGGGGCCCCGCCAATCTGAATAGCCTAGGGCCCGGAGACTTCTTAATCCGGCCCTGTTTGACAATACTCGCGGCAGCAATGCGTCATGCAGGCAGCATCAGTTTGAGTAACCCTGTCCTATCAGCAGCATCATACTGTATTAACTGTACTAACTGGACTAAATTTCACCATGGCCCCTAAGATGAAGTCTGAATCTTGCACTGGAAATTGTGGCAAGAAAGCTCTTACTCTCGAACTCTCTATTTGTTTTCACTGTTGCACATAAACCTGTCTGTATCTGTCTGCCTATATATATCTGTGTGTGTCTGTTAATCTGTCTGCCTACCTGTGTGTCTGTGTCTACCTGTGTCTGTCTACCTGAGTGTCTGTCTTTCTGTCTACCTGTGTCTGTCTTTCTGTCTGTGTCTGTCTGTCTTTCTGTCTACCTGTGTGTGTCTTTATGTCTACCTGTGTGTGTCTTTATGTCTACCTGTGTGTCTTTGTATATCTGTGTCTGTCTACCTGTGTGTCTGTCTACTTGTGTGTGTCTTTATGTCTACCTGTGTGTCTTTGTATATCTGTGTCTGTCTACTGGAGTGTCTGTCTTTCTGTCTGCTTGTCTGTCTCAGAGCCACTCATTAAGAGTGTAATTGGTCTTGAAGTTGCCATATTAATAATGATAACACAATAATAATCACTGAGGCGCATTAAATGTGTATAAAATGTTGATATAGACATTTTGCTTAATCCATCTATGATTTCTTTTTCAAAATTTTATAATAAACATGCTACATAACATATAAACATATAAATTAACAAATATGAGATGTTTTTCTGGTCGGCTTGACAGTGAACAGGAATCATTCGTGTCCGGGCTGGTAACAACAACAACAACAACGTTTGTTTACATAACTCACCAACCTTCTACAGTACACACTCATTTGTTTATTCATTTAATCTTGTTTACTCACCTCTCACTCTACATTAAGACTACAGATATTTTAAGGTAAGTAATGAGTGGACACGATTATTATACTATAGTTTAATAATAATATTGTTATTAGTACATATGTATTATTGTAATTATAATAATTATTATTAATATTATTATTAATTTAGGGCACTGGAGCACAGATCCACTGTATAGCACTTTGTCTGGATTATTTGGGTTATCCTAGGTAATTTATACTATGTATGATAACTTACGTGTACCTGTGAGAGAGAGAGACAGAGACAGACAGAGCCAGAGCCAGACAGACAGAGAGAGCCAGAGCCAGAGCCACATTCAGTCAGCCAATCACCCACCCGGCCAGCCAGCCAGCTACGTATTACACATGTTCCAGAGTTGTTTCTCTTTACTTAGGGTATAGGTTAATGTATACTACATTCTGGCAGGATGACACTACCAGTGGTATTCTCCCATTCCACTGTGTCGACAATACGTAAAGATAACAATAACATATGATACTGTATGGGATGTAAAATTTACAATACAGTTCACTACCATGTATACATTATATATAGTAAATAAATAATTAAAATATAACAATAGAAGTAAATTATGGTAAAAAGAATGAAATAATGATTGTACATTACAGTACTATGTAGGTAGGTAGTTTATATAGGAAAAGTTTGACATTATGCCCTACCCAGTATGTCGGCAATTTTCAAAGGTTCGACTTGCGTCCATTTTGACTTACGACTGGTTGGTCGGAACCAAGCTTGGTCTTAAGTCGGATGCTAGGTGTATATAGCTGTTCCAGCCCCTTGCTGGTTTGTCCTACAGTTGTGTATGGCTGTGTAACCAGAAATGGCATAGACATCTGTAGTACCAGGCTTTAGCCAGGTTTCTGTGAGTGTGGTGATACATGATTGGTGGCAAGTTATTTAGGTCTCCTGCCTTGTTTTTTAATGATTTAATTATTAGTGAGACTTAAGTAGGATTTGTTGGTACTATATATAGAGTACAGTCAAATCAACTCAAAGTTTATTCTCTATAAGGATTACAATGCGGGGTTTACAGATTTTGGTTATTGTGTGGTTTACATGTAGTAAAATGCTAATTACAGAGGGGGGCCACTAGAACAGGAGGATAACAATGAACTGCAGGAGGATTTAGACAAATTAATGTGTTGGTCTGAAAAATGGCAGATGAAGTTCAATGTGGATAAGTGTAAGGTACTGGTCCTTGGTAATGAAAATAACCCTCGAAGCTATAAACTAGGTGAAGTAGAGCTTCATCATACAGTGTGTGAAAAGGACTTGGGAGTCATGGTAAGCAGAAGCCTAAAGCCAAGGCAGCAGTGCCTAAGTGTGCACAACAAGGCAAACAGATTACTTGGATTTATCTCAAGAAGTATAAGTAACAGCAGCCCAAAAGTCATTTTACAGCTCTATACATCACTGGTGAGGCCTCATTTAGATTATGCTGCTCAGTTTTGGTCTCCTTACTACAGGATGGATATAGACTCATTGGAGAACATACAGAGAAGAATGACTAAAATGATTTACTGTGTAAGGAATCTCCCGTATGAAGATAGACTTAAAGCCTTAAATCTTCACTCTCTGGAGAGACGTAGAATGAGAGGAGATATCATTGAGGTGTATGAGTGGATGACGGGCATAAACAAAGGAGATATTAATAAGGTATTGACGGTGTCGAACCAGGTAAGAACCAGAAATAATGGATTTAAGTTGGATAAATTTAGATTTAGAAAGGACATAGGTAAGTACTGGTTTTCTAATAGAGTTGTGGATGTGTGGAACAATCTTCCCAGTGGGGTGATAGAGGCTAGGACCTTGGGTAGCTTTGAGAAGAGATTGGACAAATATATGAGTGGGAGGGGCTGGGTTTGATTAGTGTCATTGGGTATGGGAGTTAATTCTTGGGTAGCTTTGGGTAGAGGTCGTTTTGATAAGGACCTGCCTTGTATGGGCCAGTAGGCCTTCTGCAGTGTTCCTCCATTCTTATGTTCTAACACCTAGCATGGCTAGGCATTTTGGACAAACTTAGATTAATTCTTAACCCTAACTTACAACAAATTGTGGAGTAAGTTGACTAAATACTAAGTGACAAATACTAGTTTGTGAGTTTAGCAATGTGAATGCTTTTGTTTTGGCACAATACATAGTTTCTATATTGGAGTATCACAGGCAAACTTATGCCTAGTTAGGATTTATTATTTTAAGATTGGGATACGTATTTCTGTGCCTATAGTCAAATGGGTGAGTGAGTGTGAGTGTAAGTGGGGACCACTAGGTGGTTTTTATGTAGTTAGTTGATGGGGTGTATCAGGGAGATAAGATGTTTTCTAACAGTAGTTTTGAAGGTGATGAATGTGTCTGCAGTTCTAGAGTTTTCAGGTAGGGTGTTCCAGATTTTAGGGCCTTTGACATACCCTGAATTTTTGTAAAGGTTTAGTCAGACACGGGGAATGTCGTAGAGATGTTTGTGTCTGATGTTATGCCTGTGGGTCCTGTCACAACCAGGGCCAGATTAAGAAGTCTCCGGGCCCTAGGCTATTCAGATTGGCGGGGCCCCTTTGAGTTACGGGTAAGCGAAGCGACCCCTTCCAGCTTGGGGGTGGGGGGGTCGGTGTGAGCCTGTTTAAGGTCTAATTAAATACATTCTGGCTATTTAGATTAAATTTAATAGGGAAAGTACATCAAGACAACCAAAACCATTTACCAACAGCCATTATAACTATCTTGTTAAATCATGCATTTTAAAGAGAATAAACTCAAGACAGCATAGTATTACTAGATTAGGCTATTAAAGTAGTGACATCATATACCTATTATATTCAGCATAACCACTACAGCACTATTATTCCCTTTATAAATCACTGACCATTATTATCATTGCATCATGCATAAGACTATCAAATCATATAAACTCAAGAAAGTAAAGAATTGTTTATATTCACAGGCACTTCTTAAATAAACTTTTTTCTGGATTTCATATTGGCAAAATCATCAATTATAATCATCAATTATATTTTTTTTCATTATTTATTTTTGTTTTGATTAATTTTTAAAAATAAATTTTACTCTCCAAACACTTGAACTTTTTAGGTAGGGACCCCTTTGCGCTTGCACCATGTGCGCAGTCTTGGATGAGCCCCTGAACCCCTTGGACCTCGGGGCCCCCAAATGCGCGGAGCCCTAGGCAAATGCCTAGTTTGCCTATGCGGTAATCCGGCCCTGGTCACAACTATCAAAAAAGCGTTTTAGGTCAAGGTTAATGTTGGAATTTAAGGTCCTGTATATGTAGATTGCACAGTAGCAAGTGTGGATGTTCTGAACAGGGAGTAAGTTTAGATCTATGAAGAGTGGGGGGTTGTATTGCCAGGGATGGGATTTAGTGATTATTCTTATTGCAGCTTTTTGTTGGGTTATTATTGGCTTTAGGTGTATTGCTGCAGTTGATCCCCAAGCACAAATAGCATAGGTGAGTAGGATAAATGAGTGATTGGCTATAGGTAACCGGCATTTGCACACGTCAGTATCGTATCTTGGAGAGGATCCAACTGTTTGGAATTTTTTGTATATGTAGATTGGCACAGTGAGTGTGGATGAAATTCAGGTAGTTGTCGAGGTGGGGGTATAGCCAGGAATTTGTGATTATTCTTTGCAATTATTGTGGGTCAATCTTATTGTATTAAGTGTATGCGCACCTGCTCTGTACCAAGCAAAATAGTAGGTTTGTCTGTGTAAGTGAAGTTTATTGGGCTGTCAGCAAGTGATATTTTGAGCAGCTCCTCATTAACATAGTGTTGAGGTGGCAAGATTAGTGAGGATGACTTAAGTCTGATATCGTGCATAGGAATGGGTTTCAGGTGTTGGGATACACTTGGAAGCCTCATTATGTCATGGCAAGAGCAGGGCTGTCACAATGTACATTAACTGTGAACCCTCCTGTATCAATAGTGGTTTTGTCTGTGTTTAAGGTGAAATTATCTGTATCCATTAGAATAGTTTGAAAGCAGCAGCCTCTTATACCAATAGTGTTCAAGATTAGGGTGAGGATGACCGTGTCTTACAGTGGTTCATTAAGCTGGAAGATCATTGATGTAAATGAGGAAGAGCAGGGGGCCCAAGGACACTTCCCTGTGGAACTCCAGTATCAAGTGGCCGTGTTGATGATGCTGTGTCTTTAATGGTGACATACTGATACCTATTAGTAAGGTAGGATTTGAAATATGCAAGCACATGGCCTCTTATACCATAATGCTCAAGTTTGTGGAGTAGGATGCCGTGGTCTACTGTGTCAAAAGCTTTTCTTTGGTCAATAAAAATTCCTAGCAGATATTCCTTATTTTCCAGTGCTGTGTAAAGCAGATCTAGCGCTTTTACAATTGCATCATTAGTGCTTTTATTTTTCCTGAATCCAAATTGGCAGGGGTTGAGTATGTTTTGTGCCGTTATAAATGAATACGGTCTCCTGTGCACGGGTTTCTCGAAGATTTTGGATAGCAATGGTAAATAGCAATGGTAAGTTTGATATTGGCCTATAGTTGTTTACATCTGTAAGGTCACCACCTTTATGTATCGGTGTAACCCTTGCCGTCTTGAGTAGTTTCGGGAAGGTGCTAGTTTCTAGTGACTTATTAAAAAGTAATGTAACAGTGTGCGAAAGGACATTGGCCGCTCGCTTGTACAATAATGGTGGGACATGAGACAGGTTCCCTGAGTTATTTTTAAGTGACTTTATAATGTCAGTGGCTTCGGTGGGTACAGTTGGAACAAGATAGAAGGAATTTGGGAAATTCCCATCTAGATAGTCCCCGGCATGCGCGTTGGTATGTGTGATTTTATTGGCAAGATTAGATCCTATGGTTGAGAAGAAGTTGTTTATCTTGTTAGCTGTTTCAGTGGGATGCAGTGGTGTTTCATTAGGTTTAGTTAGGACAATATTCTTGGTTTTTTTTTAGTTTGTGGGTGCCCAGAATCTGATAGTGTTTTCCAGGTCTTTTTTATGTCTCCTCTTGTGTCAGTGAATCTGCTGGAGTAGTGCAGCTGTTTGGCTTTCTTTATTACTTTGGTGAGAACTGATGAGTAGTGTTTAAGAATATCTTTATGTATTAAGCCCTGTCTATATTGCTTTTCATATTGGTGTTTCTTATCAATGGATTTCAGAATGGTGCTGGTTAGCCATGGGCAACCGAGCCGTTTATTCGTGATCTGTTTCGTTTTTATAGGACAATGTTTGTTGTATAGTCTTAAGTAATTTGTTAAGAAAAATGTCTGTCCAATCGTCAGTACCATTGGCCTTGGAGAATTCTGTAGGCCAGTCAACAGTCTCTAGGTCTGCTGTGAACTTCCTTGTTGAGGCCTCATCATGGAATCTAAAATGAAACTTTGTTGTGTTCCAGTGGTGGTTTACTAATGTTTGTTAAGAGGAAGGCTGGAATATTTCTGCACACTAACAGCACCTTTCAAGGCAGGTGAAATTGCCGACCTAGAAAATGTACAGAGAACTTTCACGGCGCGCATAACGGAGATAAAACACCTCAATTACTGGGAGCGCTTGAGGTTTCTAAACCTGTATTCCCTGGAACGCAGGAGGGAGAGATACATGATTATATACACCTGGAAAATCCTAGAGGGACTAGTACCGAACTTGCACACGAAAATCACTCACTACGAAAGCAAAAGACTTGGCAGACGATGCACCATCCCCCCAATGAAAAGCAGGGATGTCACTAGCACGTTAAGAGACCATACAATAAGTGTCAGGGGCCTGAGACTGTTCAACTGCCTCCCAGCACACATAAGGGGGATTACCAACAGACCCCTGGCAGTCTTCAAGCTGGCACTGGACAAGCACCTAAAGTCAGTTCCTGATCAGCCAGGCTGTGGCTCGTACGTTGGTTTGCGTGCAGCCAGCAGCAACAGCCTGGTTGATCAGGCTCTAATCCACCAGGAGGCCTGGTCACAGACCGGGCCGCGGGGGCATTGACCCCCGGAACTCTCTCCAGGTAAACTCCAGGTAGTGGTCTGTAGGGGGGCTAGTATATTGGTCCATGTGTGGTCTATTATGGTTGCACTTGTCTCAGTGAACCTGGTTGGTTTAGTTATTGTTGGTATGAGAAGTGTGTTGCTCATATTGTTGATGAAATCAGTTACAGCCTGATCATCTAGTAGGCCAAGGTTGATATTGAAGTCTCCAGCTAAGAGAAGGTGGTGCTTGTTCATTTGTCTGTTAGTTATTAGTGTCTTTAATTTCTCATTGAAATTTGGGATGTTTGTGTGGGGTATCCGGTAAATGGCACCGATTGTTATAGGCGTCTTAAGGTTTTTTACAGTAAAATTATCAAAAATGCATTCTCCATATTCATCACTAAAGTAAGTGGTGCTAATACAAGATAATTGGTTAGAGTAATAGATTGCAATACCACCCCCAACTTGGTATGGTCTGCAGTTGTGGATTGCTGTGTATCCTGGTAAAGGGTAGATATCTATTGTGTCCTGCTTAAGCCAGGTCTCAGTAAGAATAATGCAGGAGAATAATGCGGCATTAAGTAATGGCAATTTCATCTAATGGCGCTTTTTGCCATTGAAAAAATGCCTTAACCAACGGCAAAAAACTTAACCAACGACATTTGTCCACCACTCCAAGAGTCAGTGTGCCATTGTTTACAAGCTGTTGAGGTCGGTTTCCACGTGTGCCTCCCATATATTTTGGATCATTCTACTATTTCTAGTGCTTGTAACTGCTAAATAAGCCACCATGGGTCCCAAGAAAGCTAGTGTCAAGCCTGCATTAAAAAGGGTGAGAATTATGATGGAAATGTACATGTACAATGACACACTTGTGTCTCATTTTAGGGAAATCCTAAGGGCATGTGAGAAACAGAGCTCTCTGGACAGCTGTTTTGTGTGACAGGGGTCAAGTGACTCTCAAGCTAGACCTAGTGGCATTAAAAAAACCAAGGAGGGAGGTAACCCCACCAAAGGACTTGGTACCTGAAGTCCTTCTGGAAGGGGATTCTCCTTTCAAGTAATAGACAATTCTGAATTTCCCCTGCTGCTGGCACATCACTCAACAACTCCACAATAAAGGTATGTGGCATTTAATTATTGTTTATTTTGCATGTCCCATTCCTTTCTATATAAGGAAATGTATATTTCATGTAAATTTTTTTTTTTTTTCAGACTTTGGGGTGTCAGGAACTGATTAATTCTATTTCCATTATTTCTTATGGGGAAAATTAACTCAACCAACGGCAATTTCAACCATCGGCAAGCCCTTTGGAATGGATTAATGCCGTTGGTTGAGAGTTCACTGTATGTGGGTAATTACCAGTGAGGTCTTATGGCTGAGTATTTGCTTTTTGGGACTTTGCTTGCTAGTTTTGATCCTATAGTAGAAAAGAAGACTTAAAGTTTGTTGGCAGTGTCTATAGGCTGTATGTGGGGTTAGTCTGGTTTTGCAAAGTTAATCTCTCTGTTTCTAGACAAGTTTTCTAGTGCCCAAAATTTTCATATCACCTTTTATTTCATTAAATCTGTTTTCATAATGCATTTGTTTGGACTTCCATATTAGATTAGTAAGTACTGAGGTGTATCATTTAGTTAGTTCTTTTGTTATTAAGCCCTGTCTGAATTGTTTTTCATGTATTATTATTATAATCAAAAAGAAGCGCTAAGCCACAAGGGCTATACAGCTGTTTTTCATGTAGATGTTTTTTTATCGATGGATTTAAGTATACTACTTGTAAGCCAGGGGCTGTTTAGTGTCTCTGCTGAGATCTGCTTCGTTTTCATTGGACAATGTCTATTATAGAGGTTGTGGGTTCTGTGTAGGAATATATGTATTTTGACACATCAAAATTGTGGTTGTCCACTAACTCACCCAGCCAGTCAGTATTATGTAAGGCAGTAATAAAATTATTTAGTGATGACTTGTCATGTATTCGAAAAGAGATCTTAGTTGTGTCCTGAAGCAATCTACTTAAGTTGGTTATGAGAAAAGATGGGTAATAGTCCATAGTGTTGTCTGTGATTATGCCTGCTTTTAGTTGGGGGGTATAGTATTGGTTCAGATATGATCAAGTAGTGAGGCACTTGTCTCTGTGATTCTTGTTGGTTTAGTCATAGATGGTAGTAGCAAGCAGCTGCTCATAGTGTTTGTGAAATCAGCTACTTGGGGGTCAGTTGTTTGAATGAGGTTTATATTAAAGTCACCAGCAAGCCTTTGCACCATTTTTAACATTTCTGGTGTATTTTTAAATGTTTATACAGTAGTGTACTGTATATTGTAATAAACAGAATAGAGGAAATCAGCTCTAATATACATTACTTAGGTATGCATACTGGTCAGAGAGCCTGTCGTTAGTCCGAGTCGTTGGTAAACGAGTATGTCGCTAAGTGAAGAGAGGCTATATTCACTAAATCTATTTTTTCATCTTAAAATTACCATAGCGGATGTACAGTAGAGGGGTTACATCTTTGATTTCCAAATACATTTTATTAAATTTATTATAGTTATTCTTTTATTTACTCTAATCCTTAATTTTTCTTATAGGTAGACATCAGTAAAAGAAGCCATTATGTACATGTGCTGGAACAAAGTGATCATTGTCTGTTGCCTGATGACAGCTGTACTGGGGGCTTTGCAAGAGACCCATCAGTATATAGGCAGTAATATTACAAATAGTTGCTCAGACATCATTTTCAAGGACGGGAATTGTACATCTGACCTTATATATGTGTTAATCAATAAGACGTCACCATGTATCTTTAACTGCACATACAATATTTTTCAGGTAAGCTAAATTATTTATTACTTTCATTTAGCAATGAAGTGTGTTAATAGTATGTAATTTTAGCTTTAGTTTTGGTTGATTGTCTGTTACAGTTGAAAACATAAAATCAGTAGGCCTGTTGACGTGTGCTAGGCAGGTCAAATTTACACTCACCCACACCCACTTATGTACCTGTCCATCTTATATTTAACCCTTTAACCCTTTGACACTTTTGGTCGTATATATACGTCTTACGAGGTACCGTGTTTGACAAACGTATATACTCATAAATTCTAGCAGCTTCAAATAAAGCAGGAGAAAGCTGGTAGGCCCACATGTGAGAGAACAGGTCTGTGTGGTCATTGTGCACCATATAAAAAAAATCCTGGAGCATGCAGTGCATAATGAGAAAAAAAAAAACGACCGTTTTTTTTTTTTATTAAAATGCTGTATTTGTGGTCTATTTTTGTATAGTATTTATGGTTGTATTCTCGTTTTCTTGGTCTCATTTGATAGAATGGCAAACATATTATTGAAATAGAGGTGATTTTGATTGGTTTTACTATAAAAAACACCTGTAAATGGAGCTCAAAGTAGGGAAAATGTTTGATTTTTGCCAATGTTCAAAAGTAAACAAATGATGTCATTGTCCAATAAATGTCCAACTAGCCATTCTAATATGCAGTCATGAATGGGTTGACATTATTTGTACAATTATTACAAAATTGCAGTAGTCTGCATAACAGTAAATCTTCTGTTTTTTGTTTGAATAAAAATTCTAAGTAGAAAGCAAGAGTAATATCAGAGGGGCCTGGAGATGTGACTGATGAACAAAGAAAATTTTATTTTAGAGCCAGGAATGTCTGCATTGTTCATTCTGGACCTTATTTTGAAATTGTCATATTTTTTAATTTTTGTGAAATTGGCCAAATTGCAAATTTCTGACCATGTTATTGGGTAGTTGAAATTGGTAAATGGGCAGTTTCTAGTACTCAGTTGATTGAAAAAGTGGAGTTCTAAAGAAGTAGCTATGAGTTTGGTCGACTGGAACAATGGAATTAGCCGAAAATAGGGCTCAAAGTGGGCGAAATTGCCGATTTGTAAAATCGCTGAAGTTGCTAACTTTGCGAGAGCGTAATTCCGTCAGTTTTTCATCAAATTTCGATTTTTTGGTGTCATTACAATCGGGAAAAGATTCTCTATCATTTCATAAGAAAAATTTTTTTTTTTTTTTTTTTTAAATTTTGTGACACGAGGAGACACTTCAGGATTGGGGGTTGCGACAGTCAAAGGGTTAACTCGTTAGTGTATGTTATTATGTCATTATTGAACTAATCCCTGTACTATCACCTCCTAGATAGTATTTACTACCTCATTATCCCAGGTGTCCCACACAGTTCTTTGTGTGACCCATTTTGTGTTATCTTTTCAGATTCCCATTTCACAATTTATTTTTTTGTTAATAGGATATTTACTCTTTAAAAATATCTGTATTACCTTTTTCTTTCCTACTTAAGCACTGTTAAAATTCTCTTATAATCATTCCTAATTTTCCCTTTTTTCCCAAACTACAAATAACAAACTAGTGTGCAATACCTTGAACCATCCCTCACTAGCTAGTTTCAACTACCTCAAATAATATTCCTATAGTGATATTAATTGCTCAAATTTTATGGTATTAGGCAATTCCTACTCTCAGATTATTTTCATATCTTAGTGACTATATTGTGTGTGCAATTAGTGTATATTTCAATTACATTATTGCTCAAGGCCCAAAACTATCTTTTCCTAGCTACTACCAACTACCTCATATTATTTTTTACTTTTTATAGTACAATAAATTGCTCAGCTTATTATATATAACAAATCAGATCTTACTCCCAAATCAACATCATATCTTAGTTACTATCTGCCAATTTAACTTTGTTTACCATTATTTAATTTAGTCCCTATATTTTTTCTCCTTTATTTTAGCTTTATTATAGCTTTACATAACAACCTTAGTTCATATATTCACAATTGTTAAAATAATCAAGGTGCTATTCTCAGGTGCTAAAGTGTAATAAGTTCACTATTTTGCCATTATATTCCCTAGCTCATTTATTTGATTACCACTTTATTTGTTCACCACAAAGTTTTTTTTTAGTCCCTTTTATATTGTCTCCTTAGCTCAAATTTTTTACATTTGTTAAAATAACTCAGGTGCTATTTTATAGCTTTAGAATATTTACTTTGTCTTATACAGGTGCGCCATCACAAATCCGGCAATCAGTTATTTGGTTCCTTCAGTTATTCGGCACTAATTTTGGCTAGCATAATTTAAAATTTCCAGGGTCGCCACACCAACCTGCTTGTACTGTTTATTTATTGTTTTAACCTGCTTACTTTTAGCCCTAGCCATGGTTCCAATGAATAAAAGAAATGCTTCTCATTATGTAAAGCGCCTACACAGTACATTATCCATTAAAGATAAGGTGGCTTTGAAGCCACTGTCGGTTGTCATGAACTCGGTCTCATGAAGCAGGAGAATATGCTTTATTATTACACTAATATCAACACTACAGCTTATTTGCCTATCACAATTGATCTAATATGACATAATAAACAATATAAATAACATAAAACATGTTAAATACTCCAGAATGAATAATATTTGGCATAATACCGAGCAGTTCGACAGAGTTACAAAGTGGATATGGTGAACAAATACCATTCTCCTATCCTTGTCTTAGGTGCTTATATTAGAGAAAACGGAGTATAGCACAGGGCTAACTATGATATACACTCGTACTCCACCATAAACATGAAACAAAAAAGTTATTTTCTATATATAGATTATCACACATAGCAGCATATGTGTAGAGAACCTAGGATAACCCCAAAAAAGTCAATGTGGCTTATTTTTAGTACCTGGCTTGGGTTAGCCATATATGATTTTTGGTAAATATTTGATTCCCAGCCAGGGTAGAAACATTAGGCGTGTTTCTTTACACCTGTTGTCTATGTTTACCCATCAGTAAATGGGTACTTGGGTGTTAGTTGACTAGTGTGGGTGTTATCCTGGGACATTGACCTAATTTTCTTGAAATACTCAGCATGACAAGTGTCTTTCTATACAGTAGTATGTCACTGATGTCAGCTAGGCCTGTATACCTTGTACATGTACGTGTAGCAAATAAAGATACAGTGGTCCCTCAATTATCGTCCTTAATCCGTTCCTGGAAGTGGGACTATTATCGAAATAGACGATTTTCGAATCAATTTTCCCCATAAGAAATAATGTAAATCCAATTAATTCGTTCCAGACACCCAGAAGTATCAAGAACAATTTTTTTTTTACCTAAAAGATAGATTTACATGCACAAAAGAATGAACATTCAACATGACAGTTACCTTTAATGAAGGCTGTTGTTGATGAATGGAAGACAGTGAGGAGAGAGGGAAGAGAGGTTATTGTTTGGAAGGGGAATCCCCCCTCCGTAAGGACTCTAGGTCACTTCAGGGGTCACTTCCCTAGCTTAAATATAGATTTACATGCAGAAAAAATGCCAAATAAATGTAAAACACTAATAAAATGTATAAATGAACATTGGTAATAGGGGTAGTTGATGAGTGGAACGGTCTGCCTAGTAGGGTGATTCAAGCTAAAACATTGGGTAGTTTCAAATTTAGGTTGGATAAGCTATGGCAGGAAAAGAGGGACTACAAATGTATAAATTCAAGGATTATGTGGAGTAAAATAAAGATTGGATGTGAAAAGTGGGTTATAGTAAGCATGTATGCACCTGGAGAAGAGAGAAGTGTAGAGGAGAGAGAGAGATTTTGGGAAATGTTTTGAGTGAATGTGTGGGGAGTTTTGAATCAAGTGTGAGAGTAATGGTGGTTGGGGATTTCAATGCTAAAGTGGGTAAAAATGTTGTGGAGGGAGTAGTAGGTAAATTTGGGGTGCCAGGGGTAAATGTAAATGGGGAGCCTTTAATTGAGCTATGTGTAGAAAGAGATTTGGTAATAAGTAATACATATTTTATGAAAAAGAGGATAAATATACAAGGTATGATGTAGCACGTAATGAAAGTAGTTTGTTAGATTATGTATTGGTGGATAAAAGGTTGATGGGTAGGCTCCAGGATGTACATGTTTATAGAGGGGCAACTGAAATATCGGATCATTATTTAGTTATAGCTACAGTTTAAGTAAGAGGTAGATGGGAAAAGAGGAAGGTGGCAACAACAAGTAAGAGGGAGGTGAAAGTGTATAAACTAAAGGAGGAGGAAGTAAGGGTGAGATATAAGCGACTATTGGCAGAAAGGTGGGCTAGTGCAAAGATGAGTAGTGGGGGGGTTGAAGAGGGTTGGAATAGTTTTAAAAATGCAGTATTAGAATGTGGGGCAGAAGTTTGTGGTTATAGGAGGGTGGGGGCAGGAGGAAAGAGGAGTGATTGGTGGAATGATGGAGTAAGGGGTGTGATAAAAGAGAAAAAGGTAGCTTATGAGAGGTTTTTACAAAGCAGAAGTGTTATAAGAAGAGCAGAGTATTATGGAGAGTAAAAGAAAGGTGAAGAGAGTGGTGAGAGAGTGCAAAAGGAGAGCAGATGATAGAGTGGGAGAGGCACTGTCATGAAATTTTAATGAAAATAAGAAAAAATTTGGAGTGAGTTAAACAAGTTAAGAAAGCCTAGGGAAAGTATGGATTTGTCAGTTAAAAACAGAGTAGGGGAGTTAGTAGATGGGGAGAGGGAGGTATTAGGTAGATGGCGAGAATATTTTAAGGAACTTTTAAATGTTGAGGAAGAAAGGGAGGCGGTAATTTCATGCACTGGCCAGGGAGGTATACCATCTTTTAGGAGTGAAGAAGAGCAGAATGTAAGTGTGGGGGAGGTACGTGAGGCATTACGTAGAATGAAAGGGGGTAAAGCAGCTGGAACTGATGGGATCATGACAGAAATGTTAAAAGCAGGGGGAGATATAATGTTGGAGTGATTGGTATTTTTTTTTAATAAATGTATGAAAGAGGGGAAGGTACCTAGGGATTGGCGGAGAGCATGTATAGTCCCTTTATATAAAGGGAAAGGGGACAAAAGAGATTGTAAAAATTATAGAGGAATAAGTTTACTGAGTATACCAGGAAAAGTATACGGTAGGGTTATAATTGAAAGAATTAGAGGAAAGACAGAATGTAGGATTGCGGATGAGCAGGGAGGTTTCAGAGTGGGTAGGGGATGTGTAGATCAAGTGTTACATGGAAGCATATATGTGAACAGTATTTAGGATAAAGGTAGGGAAGTTTTTATTGCATTTATGGATTTAGAAAAGGCATATGATAGAGTGGATAGAGGAGCATGTGGCAGATGTTGCAAGTATAGGGAATAGGTGGTAATTTTACTAAATGCTGTAAAGATTTTTATGAGGATAGTAGGCCAGGTTAGGGTGTTAGAAGAGAGGGAGAATATTTTCCGATAAAAATGGGTCTTAGACGGGGATGTGTAATGTCACCATGGTTTTTAATATATTTATAGATGGGGTTGTAAAAGAAGTAAAATGCTAGGGGTGTTCGGGAGAGGGTGGGATTAAATTATGGGAATCAAATTCAAAAGGGGAAATTTGACACAGTTACTTTTTGCTGATGATACTGTGCTTATGAGAGATTCTAAAGAAAAATTGCAAAGGTTAGTGGATGAGTTTTGGAATGTGTGTAAAGGTAGAAAGTTGAAAGTGAACATAGAAAAGAGTAAGGTGATGAGGGTATCGAATGATATAGATAAAGAAAAATTTGATATCAAATTGGGGACGAGGAGTATGGAAGAAGTGAATGTTTTCAGATACTTGGGAGTTGACGTGTCGGCGGATGGATTTATGAAGGATGAGGTTAATCATAGAATTGATGAGGGAAAAAAAGGTGAGTGGTGCGTTGAGGTACAGTGGCAGTGGTCCCTCGCTTTTCGTAGTTCTCGGCAATCGTAAATTTCGCCAATCATAGGGGTATTTTCGTATAAACATGGACTCGCTTTTCATAGGTTGACTCGCAAATAGTAGTTCGTCCGGGACGCGTATGCACAGTGTGAGCCGGGGCAGCCTCCCTACCCAGCCAGTCTGGCATTGTTTACCAGTGAGTGAAGGTCCCCTCAAGTGCTCCTACGAGATATTTCATAATATTCCACTCATTTTAGTGCTTGCAATTACTAAATAACTACCATGGCCCAAAGAAAGCTCCTAGTGCAAGCCTGTGGAAAGAAGGTGAGAAATATGTACAGTGACAAAGTCTTGGGCCATTTAAGGAAATGTTAGAGACGCCAGAAACAAACTCTCTCCACAGTTACTTTGCGAGACAGGACTAGAGTGACTCTCAAGGTGGTCCTAGTGGCATTAAGAAACAGAGAAGAGAAGCAACCCCAGAGAAGCAATGACCTAGGGGTTGCGGAAGGGATTCCCCTTCCAAACTGTAAACAATCCAATCTCTCCTCCTCCAGTCTCCCCTACACTAAAAGAATCTCCAATAAAGGTAAGTGTTATGCTGCTAATGTTTCATACATCATTTCCCATTGTATTGTTTATGTACTATATGTATATTTCATGTAAAAAAATTTTTTTTGTTTTAATACTTCTGGGTGCCAGGAATGGATTAATTGTATTTACATTATTTCTTATGGGGAAAATTGATTCGCAATCGTAAATTTCGTTTATAGTAGCTCCTCCAGGAACGGATTAATTACGAAAAACGAGGGACCACTGTATATGTGGAGTCAAAAAACGTTATCTATGGAGGCAAAGAACGGAATGTATGAAAGTATAGTAGTACCAACACTCTTATATGGATGTGAAGCTTGGGTGGTAAATGCAACAGCGAGGAGACGGTTTGGGGGCAGGTGGGGATGTCCTGTCCCAAGGGCAAGTGTGGTTAAATTTTTATGCAAAAAATTCGGAGTGTGGAAATTAGGAAAAGGTGTAGAGTTAATAAAAGCATTTGTCAGAGGGCAAAAGAGGGGGTTTTTGAGGTGGTTTGGTCATTTAGAGAGAATGGATCAAAGTAGAATGACATGGAAAGCATATAAAACTATAGGGGAAGGAAGGAGGGGTAGGGGTCATCCTCGAAAGGTTGGAGAGAGGGGGTAAGGAGGTTTTTGTGGGCAAGGGGCTTGGACTTCCCACAAGCGTGCGTGAGCGTGTTAGATAGGAGTGAAAAGGAGACGAAGTACTTGGGACCTGACGATCTTTGGAGTGTGAGCAGGTAATATTTAGTGAAGGGATTCAGGGGAAAACCGGGTTTTTTTTTCCCTATAGTCAGACTTGAGTCCTGGAAATGGGAAGTACAATGCCTGCACTTTAAAGAGGGGTTTGGGATATTGGCAGTTTGGAGGGATATGTTGTGTATCTTTATACGTTTATGCTTCTAAGCTGTTGTATTCTGAGCACCTCTGCAAAAACAGTGATAATGTTTTGAGTGTGGTGAAAGTGTTGAATGATGATGAAAGTATTTTCTTTTTGGGGATTTTCTTTCTTTTTTGGGTCACCCTGCCTTGGTGGGAGATGGCCGAATTGTTGAAAAAAAAAAAAAACAAGAGTGAGAGGGGTTGGATTTGAGTTGGACTTGCACCTGAGCTTCTTGCTTGGGTAGCATTTGTTCTGTTAGTGGGTTGGATTTGTGAAGGACCGGCCTAGTGTGGGCGAACAGGCTTATTGCAGTGTTCCTCCTTTCTTATGTTCTAAAAGCTATGGCTTGGGTAGTTTCAAATTTAGGTTGGATAAATACACGAGTGAGAGGGGTTGGATTTGAGTCGGACTTGCACCTGAGCTTACTGCTTGGGTAGCATTTGTTCTGTTAGTGGGTTGGATTTGTGAAGGACCGGCCTAGTGTGGGCCACCAGGCCTGTTGCAGTGTTCCTACTTTCTTAAATAAATAAAATAACATCACACTTACCAGTAGGGTGATCAAGGCTAGGGCCTTGGGTAGCTTTAAGAAGAGATTGGACAAATATATGAGTTGGAGGAGCTGAGTTTGATTTGTGTCATTGGGTACGGGAGTAAATTCTTGGGTAGCTTTGGGTAGAGGTCATTTTGATAAGGACCTGTCTTGTATGGGCCAATAGACCTGCAGTGTTCTTCCATTGTTATGTTCTTAGTGGGAAGGATTGTAAAGGAACCTGCCTAGTATGGGCCACAGGCCTACTGCAGTGTTCCCCTTTCTTATGTTCTTATTGGGGATTTGTGTGAGGGAGGGATGGCAATTTATTGTTGGAGAATATGACCACTAATACAACTCAAGGCTTATTTATCTATCACAATTCAACTAATATGACATAATAAAACAATATTAATAACATAGAAACATGGAATATACTCTAGAATGAATAAAATAATCATTACGTAGTCACGAGAGGTGTTGGTGTTGTTTGTTGGGTAATATAAGGGGCCACCGAGCGTAAGCCGTCCATAATGGTGTGAAGCAGCAGCTGAGGTGGCGGTGTTTTCTGTAGCCCTAAAATAACTCCAATAACATTGGGGAAGTTGGTAGAATCGCTGAATCACTAAAGAAGGGAAACCCCTACCACATCACAACGACCTTCTACCACTATTACAACTGTTACCACCATCACTACTACCTTCAACCACCATCACTACCACCATCAACCACTATCACAACTGCTTCCACTCTACCACCACCACCACCTTTGTATTTTTCTACAAACTTTTTCATAAATTATGTGTTTCTCACATTCTTTACCAAAGGGCTGGCACTAGAAGCTTTCTTTGGAGCCATGGTAGCTTATTTAGCACTTGCAAGCACTAAAATCAATGGAATATTATGAAATATTTCGTAGGAGCACGTGAGGGGACCGTCACTCTCTGGTAAACAATGGCACACTGGCTGGGAAGGCAGGCCCAGGCGGCTCAGAGCGTGAGTACCCGTCCCGGACAAAGGACGATTAGCGAGTTAACGGACCATTTGCAAGCCAATGTTTAGGCGAAATAACGGGATTACAGTGGACCCCCGCTTTACGATCAGCTCCCAATGCGACCAATTATGTAAGTGTATTTATGTAAGTGCATTTGTATGTGTATGTTTAGTGGTCTGAAATGGACTAATCTAATTCACAATATTCCTTATGGGAACAAATTCGTTCAGTAATGGCACCTGAACATACTTCTGGAATGAAATAATATCGTAAGCCGGGGGTCCACTGTATTTCCTAATTGGACGACTTTCAGGCCGGACGATTATTGAGGGATCACTGTATTATTATTAATAATAATAATAATAATTATTACAGTGGACCCCCGCATATCGTTGGCCTTACATAATGTTAAATCCGCATACCGCTACATTTTATCGCTAAGATTTTGCCTCGCATACCGCTAAAAAACCCGCTCAACGCTGTTCGTCTGAGACGCGTCTATGTGCAGCCTGAGCCACGCTCACATGTTCCGCCGGTGGCATTGTTTACCAGCCAGCCTCCGCGGTAACATCCAAGCATACAATCTGAACATTTCGTATTATTACAGTGTTTTTGGGGATTTTTTCTGCAAAATAAGTGACCATGGGCCCCAAGAAAGCTTCTAGTGCCAACCCTACAGCAATAAGGGTTGAGAATTACTAAAAGAGATGAAGAAAAAGATCATTGATAAGTATAAAGTGGAGTGCGTGTCTCCGAGCTGGCCAGGTTGTGAATAAACACCAATCAACCAACACTACTATTGGTGGTACAGCTGCTGGGTGCTGCTGTACCACCATCAGCTGGCTGCGCTGTTGCACTGTCAGCTGCTGCTGCTGCTGTAGCACCGTCAGCTGCCGTGCTCGCTGTACCACCGTCAGCTGCTGCCTTGCTGCTGTAGAACCATCTGCTGTTGCTGTAGCATCGTCTGCTGCTGCTGTAGCATCGTCTGCTGCTGCTGTAGCACTGTCAGCTGCTGCTGCTGCTGTACCACCGTCAGCTGCTGCTGCTGCTAGAGACCGTCTGCTGCTGCTGTAGCATCGTCTGCTGCTGCTGTAGCACTGTCAGCTGCTGCTGCTGTTGTACCACCGTCAGCTCTGCGCTGCTGCTGCTGCTGTATACTCGTCTGTTGCTGCGTAGCATCGTCTGCTGCTGCTGTAGCACTGTCAGCTGCTGCTGCTTAGCACCGTTGTTGGTGTGGCTTATTGAGAATACCAAGAACAATTAACCCCAGAGGATTTTGCCACCCAGGATAACCCAAAAAGTCAGTGTCATCGAAGACTGTCTAACTTATTTCCATTGGGGTCCTTAATCTTTGTCTCCCAGGATGCAACCCACACCAGTCGACTAACACACAATGTGGAACAGGGAAAAATGCCTGGAACTAGTGCTCATATTGGTGAATTTAAAGCCAGCAAAGGTTGGTTTGAGAGATTTAAGAATCGTAGTGGCATACACAGTGTGATAAGGCCTGTTCTGGAAGAAAATGCCAAACAGGACCTACAGTACTCAGGAGGAAAAGGCACTCCCAGGACACAGTGTCTCATCAGTCATTGCTACATCTTCAATAAAGGTAAGTGTCATTTATTCTTCATTTAGTAGAGTAGTACATGCACAATATATATTGTGCATGTACTACTCTACTATTGTGCATGTATCCTTCTCTTTGTGTGTAGGAAAATGTATATTTCATGTGGTAAAATTTTTTTTTCATACTTTTGGGTGTCTTGCACGGATTAATTTGATTTCCATTATTTCTTAATGGGGAAAATTCATTCGCGTAACGATAATTTCGCATAACAATGAGCTCTTGCACGGATTAATATCGCTATGCGGGGGTCCACTGTATTATTATTATATTTTTTTTTTCTCAGTTTGTTGGGTTATCTTATTCAAACTTGGGCAATGTATGAGGGAAAGATACTTCTTCATGTACACCAAAAATGAAAGAAATCAGACCATAAACAGCGGAGTTCACTTCTCGACCATTAGCAACCGCTTAGCGGTATATTTTTGTATGGTTGTTATGGTTATATTATCATTTTTTCAGCCTCATTTGATAGAATGAAAGATATATTACAGAAATAGATATAATTTTGATTGCTTTCATGACGAAAAGTACCTTGAAATTATGCTCACAGTAGCGAAAATGTTCTATTCTTTAGCGAAGCTCAAGAGTAAACAAATGATGTCAACGTCCAATACCTGTCCGCCTGCCAGTCTAAATTCCAGTACGGAGTAAAAAATGGATTGACATTATTTATACAATTATTACAATAATGCAGTAGTCTGCATAACAGTAAATCATCTATTTTTTTGTGAATAAAAATTCCAAATGGTAACCAGGAGTAATATAAGAGGGGCCTGTAGTCGTGACTAATGAACAGAGAAAATGTTATTTTAGTGCCATGAATGTCTGCATTGTTTATTCTAGACCCTATTTTGAAATTGGCATCTGTTGAAATTTGTGTGAAATTGGCCAAATTGTCAATTTGACCACTTTATTGGGTAGTTGAAATCAGTGAATGGGTGGTTTCTTGTACTCAGTTGACAGACTAGAAGTAAATAAGTTTATTCAGGTATACACAAATACAGTTACATAGATTATCATACATAGCAGTGTATGTATAGAGAACCTAGGATAACCCAGAAAAGTCAGACAAAGTGACTTATTTCCAGTACCTGACTTGGGCTTGCCATATATGATTTTTGGTAAATATTTTTTTTTCTCGGTTGTTTGTTGGGCTATCTCATTGAAACTTGGGCAATGTATGATGGAAAGATGCTTCTTAACGTACAACAAAAATAAAAAAGATGGACGATAAATAAGGGAGTTAACTTCTCAGCCATTAGCCGCCTCTTTGCAGTATATTTTCGTATGGTTTTTATGGTTGTATTCTCATTTTTTGGACTCATTTGATAGAATGGAAGATATATTACAGAAATAGACAAGATTTTGATTGCTTTCATGACGAAAAGTACCTTGAAATTGAGCTCGAAGTAGCGGAAATGTTTGATTTTTGCCGATGTTCAATGAACTGTGTAAGTCAAGTTGGTTAATTTTATTAAGTGTATTCTAGCCTAACCACTCTGTAATTCGGCAAACTCAGTAATCCGGCACACTACAGGTCCCAATGATGCCGGATTTGTGATGGAGGACCTGTACTTAATTCTAACTATAGATTCACTATGAATCTATGATAACAAGCATTGATCCTAATACCAACCTCTTATTTAACCCTTAACCCTTTGAGGGTCGACAGGCCCTCTCAGAAACTCGTTCTCAGGGTCGGCCAAATTTAAAAAAAAAAAATTATTTTTTCTTATGAAAAGATAGAGAATCTTTTCCCGATCATAATGACACCAAAATTATGTGATTTGATGGAAAACTTACGGAATTATGCTCTCGCAGTTAGCGGTCACTGC
>NC_069407.1:24915510-25009853 GCF_026875155.1 Cherax quadricarinatus
GGACAGGACTTACAAGCAGCAGACGATGCTACAGCAGCAAAACGGTACTACAGCAGCAGCAGCAGCAGCTGTACCACCAATAGTAGCGATGGTTGATTGGGGTTTATTATACAACCTGGCCAGCTCGGAGACACGCACTCCACTTTCATACTTATCAATGATCTCTTTCTTCATCTCTATAGTAATTCTCACCCTTATTGCTGTAGGGATGGCACTAGAAGCTTTCTTGGGGCCCATGGTCACTTATTTTCCAGATAAATCACCAAAAACATTGTAATAATACGAAATGTTCCGATTGTATGCTTGGATGTTACCGCGGAGGCTGGCTGGTAAACAATGCCACCGGCGGAACATGTGAGGCTGGCTAAGGGCGCACATTGGACGTGTCTCGGACGAAGAGCGATGAGCGGGTTTTTGGGCGGTATGCGAGGCAAAATTTTTGCGATAAAAGCGAGCAGTATGCGGATTGAATGGTATGCGATGCGTACGGTATGCGGGGGTCCACTGTATATGAGGAAGAGCAGGGGACCAAGGACACTTCCCTGCGGAACTCCAGTATCAAGTGGCTGTGTTGTTGATGCTGTGTCTTTAATGGTGACATACTGATACCTATTAGTAAGGTAAGATTTGAAATATGCAAGAGCATGGCCTCTTATACCATAATGGTCAAGTTTGTGGAGTAGGATGCCGTGGTCTACTGTGTCAAAAGCTTTTCTTAGGTCAATAAAAATTCCTAGTGGATATTTCTTATTTTCCAATGCTGTGTAAAGCAGATCTAGCATTTTTATAATTGCATCGTTAGTGCCTTTATTTTTCCTGAATCCAAATTGGCAGGGGTTGAGTATGTTTTGTGACGTTATAAATGAATATAGTCTCCTGTGCACGAGTTTCTCAAAGATTTTGGATAACAATGGTAAGTTTGATATTGGCCTATAGTTGTTTAAATCTGTAGGGTCACCACCTTTATGTATTGGTGTAACCCTTGCCGTCTTGAGTAGTTTCGGGAAGGTGCTAGCTTCTAGTGACTTGTTAAAAAGCAATGAGACAGTATGCGAGAGGACATGGGCCACTCTCTTGCACAATAATGGTGGGACATGAGACAGATTCCCTGAGTTATTTTTAAGTGACTTTATAATCTTGGTGACTTCCGTGGGCTCAGTTGGAGCAAGATAGAAGGAATTTGGGAAATTCCCATCTAGGTAGTCCCCGGCATGGGCATTGGTACGTGGGATTTTATTGGCGAGATTAGAACCTATGGTTGAGAAGTCGTTTATCTTGTTAGCTGTGTCGGTGGGTTGCAGTGGTGTTTCATTAGGTTTAGTTAGGACAATATTCTTGTTTTTTTTTCAGTTTGTGGGTCCCTAGAATCTGAGAGAGTGTTTTCCAGGTCTTTTTTATATCTCCTCTTGTGTCAGTGAATCTACTGGAGTAGTATAGTTGTTTGGCTTTCTTTATTACTTTGGTGAGGACTGATGAATAGTGTTTAAGAATATCTTTGTGTATTAAGCCCTGTCTATATTGCTTTTCATATTGGTGTTTCTTATCAATTGATTTCAGAATGGTGCTGGTTAGCCATGGGCAACCAAGCCATTTGTTTGTGATCTGTTTCGTTTTTATAGGACAATGTTTGTTGTATAGTCTAAGTAGTTTGTTAAGAAAAATGTCTGTCCAGTCGTCAATACCATTGGCCTTGGAGAATTCTGTAGGCCAGTCAACAGTCTCTAGGTCAGCTGTGAGCTTTCTTACTGAGGCCTTGTCATGGAGTCTAAATGAGACTTTGTTGTATTCAAGTGGTGGTTTACTAATGTTTGTCAAGAGGAAGGTAGGGTAGTGGTCTGTAGTGCTATCTGTGATTATCCCTGATTTAAGGGGGGCTAGTATATTGGTCCATATGTGGTCTATTATGGTTGCACTTGTTTCAGTTAGCCTGGTTGGTTTAGTTATTGTTGGTATGAGAAGTGTGTTGTTCATATTGTTGATGAAATCAGTTACAGGCTGATCATCTAGTAGGCCAAGGTTGATGTTGAAGTCTCCAGCTAAGAGAAGGTGGTGCTTACTCATTTGTCTGTTTGTTATTAGTTCCTTTAATTTCTCACTGAAGTTTGGGATGTTTGTGTGGGGTATCCGGTAAATGGCACCGATTGTTATAGGCGTCTTTAGGTTTTTTACAGTAAAATTAGCAAAAATGTATTCTCCATATTCATCACTAAAGCAATTGGTGCTGATACAAGATAATTGATTAGAGTAATAGATTGCAATACCACCCCCAACTTGGTATGGTCTGCAGTTGTGGATTGCTGTGTATCCTGGTAGAGGGTAGATATCTATTGTGTCCTGTTTAAGCCAGGTCTCAGTAAGAATAATGCAGGAGAAGGGTGTCTTTAGTGATTCAAGGAGTGCCAGGAGGTCATCATAGTGTTTGCTTAAGGACCTGATGTTGTAGTTAAGTACTGATAGACTTTTATCATTGTTTAGGATAGTGCTGGCTTGTGATGCTGTGTAGTAAAGGCAGTTACTTTCCAATAGGTTTTGATTGTGTGTCAGATTATGTAGGTTTAGATCAGGGTCAACATGATCAATCATCTTCTAGGTTTAAATTATGGTTATTTATATCCTGAGTTGTGTGAGTTTTAGTACTGATATCTGTAGTGGTGGGAAGTTTGGACAAGTATATAGCTAGAGTATTTTGGTCATGTAGAGTATAGTCACTAATACACATAATGAAGTTGTTGTTGTTTATGTGTTGTGCTGGAATGAGCTAAAGTACAACTAGGTATAAACTAATAATATAAAAATACAAATTAAAAATTGAACAAGACTCTCACTTGTAATTGCACTAAGGTCTAATGTAATGACTTTGGTATAGTCTATGTATTGACCTAGAGTGAGCAATAGTACAACTAGGTTTAATCTAATAATATAAAAATACAAATTAAAAATAGCACCAGGCTCTCACTAGTAATTACACTATGGTCTAATATAATGACTTTGGTACTGACTATGTATTGAGCTAGAATGAGCTATAGTACAACTGAGTTTAATCTAGTGATATAAAAAAGGCACAAAACTCTCAGTTGCAATTGCACTAAGGTGTTATATAAGTTGTTTACAAGAATTAGAGTATAACTAGATTTAAATTGACAAGATAAAATATACAAGTTAAGGTAGCAAAAGAATAAATATATATATATAATATATATATATATATATATATATATATATATATATATATATATATATATTATTATTATTCTATATATTATATTATATATTATATACGTATATATATATATATATATAATATATATATAACGTATATATATATATATATATAATATATATATATATATATATATATATATATATATATATAATTTTTTTTTTTTTTCAAACAAGTCGGCCGTCTCCCACCGAGGCAGGGTGACCCAAAAAAGAAAGAAAATCCCCAAAAAGAAAATACTTTCATCATCATTCAACACTTTCACCACACTCGCACATTATCACTGTTTTTGCAGAGGTGCTCAGAATACAACAGTCTAGAAGCATACACATATAAAGATACCAACAAAATCCTCCAAACTCCAATATCCAAACCCCTCCTTTACCTTAGGGTCGACAGCCCTCTCCAAATCGTTATCAGGTTGCAAAATGTTTAAATAAAAAAAAATATTACTCTTCAAAAGATGTAGTCTTGTTCCCGTCATAAAGACCAAAATGAAATTTGATGAAATAAGACTTACCCAAAAAATACGTTCCCACTGTTTAAGCACCCATTTTGCCACTTGACCCCATTTTCGCCTTCACGTACTAAAAAAATAATTTTTCTAAACTCATTATTTCTAAAATGGTAAAAAACCCATTTATGATTTCAAATATCTAAGACATTCAAATTACAATTTCAATTTAAATTAAAATGCCAATTTCAAAGTCAATAAAACAAAAAAAATTTCCCCCTAGACATTTCTTATCATTATCATACACCCCCCTTAATATTTTTCCACTTCAATTTTATTTTCAAAAAAATTAAAAATTATATAAACTACTGCATTAGTTAAAAATGTATAAAATATTGGTATTACTAAAAATATTAGATAGATAAAAGCATTGCAGATTTTACTTTAATTTTAAAATCGAACATTTATTTGAGCTCATTAAGACTTCTTTAAAAAGTAAAAATCTTTCTAATTTCATTTAATAAAAAAAAAAAAAAATAAAAAACAAGTAGTAATTACCTTGACAAGTTGATTTATTAAATGTAAGTTTTTTACAAATTTCCTGAATTTGGCATGTTTAAAGGACGAAAAAGACAAGCAAACTTTCCCTATGTAAACAACCAGGGTTTCTTTAACTATTTGGGGCCCCTAGTACTTTGGGGGGTTGCCACAAAACCCAAGGGGTTACACATTATTTTCTTTCTTACCAAGTCCGCCTTAACGGGTCCAAAAAAACAAAATTTTCCCTTACTTTTAAAATTTCGGGGAAGGGGTTTTCGCCCTTCCCCATTTACCTCCCAACCTGCTGGAGCCAAGTTACAAAACCCTTTCCCCCTCCCAATTGGGGAAAACCCCCAAACGCCCCCTAAAAAAATTAAGCCATGATTTACTTTAAACCCATTTTAATGACCAAAATAAAACCCATTTCCTCGAAATTTTTTTAAATAACTAACCCCAATTTCCCACCCAATTTTAATATTTACACACACTTCCCCTTTTTAAACACTCACTGCCTACGGTTCCTCGCTGCGCATTCCCACCAACCTAACACCAACACAAAAACATAAAAAAAAAAAAAACAAAAAAAAAAAAATTTTAAACCACACAAAAACACATTATATTATATTTAATTTATAATAATTAAATATTTTAAATATAAATTGGGTTATAAAAGGTAAAGAAAATATTAAGGTTAACAAAATATAAGAAATTAAATTTTTGAAAAATTATTATTAAATTGATAATACTTAAGTAAAATAAATATAATATTAAAAAGAAAAACAATTTAAATTGGAAATGTTTAACAAAATTGGTAAATGTGAAAAATTCAAAGGGTAAACTTAATTTAAATTAAAAAAAAAATTAAGGGTTAAACTGGGAGAGTTTAAACCCCAAAAAATTTCCCCAGGTAACTGGGTAAACAAAAAACATAAAAATTAACGGGTCTTGTTAAATGGGGTTAGCCATAAACGGGTAAAAAAGTTTATTGTATATTCAAACTGAAAATTTGGCAACAATTTTGGAAAAAATAATGTTTATGCAAAAAAAAATTAGTGGGTGGGTTAAAAATTTTAGTAAGTAATTGTTCAAAAAATGAAAGAATGTTTTTATTCAATATCATTTAACCCGGCGGATTGGCAGTCGGATTTTGAGACTATAGGAAAAAATTTGGGGATAGGAAATTTAAGTGGTATTAAATTCAAAATTTTAAAGAGTAAAGGGAATTAAGAAAAATTGGTAAAATTTAGTGGAAAAAATTTTGGTTTAAAAATTGGGATTTGGGGAAGAGGGTTAATTCACTATGTTTAAGAAAATTATGGAAAATTTTAAATTGGTACTTATGTTTAACAGTAAAAAATATGAGTGGTTAAATTCGGTTGTAAATTTGAACAAAATGGGAAAAAACATACACTACACTACGTAGGCTTTTAGGTTGGACATTGTTTAGTTATTCTCTGTAAGATTAGTATCCCCGAGAAATCGTGATAGATCATTCTCGTTGTGATTGTGTACAGTTGACCTACATTTGTTTTCCTAACTAGAATTTTCCCATCCGTGGAAGCATTGGTGTATTGTGTCATTATTCTCCGCTTAAGTTTTCTGATCTATACAGGAGGTTCTGACGTTTTTTGGTAAGACACTCGTTTATGTATACCTCTTTCTTTACTTTAATAGATGCAATTTAAATTTAAATCTTTTTTCCTGTCATGTGAGTGGAATCTAAGCATAACACTTTTCTACCCTGGGATCCCAGTAACCTGGTTCTTTTATTTCTGACTTGGTACTGTAACTTTTGTTTGGTCCTTTATGATCTGCAGAGTAATTTCTTTTTGTTTGTTTGGGTTTATATCACTGGGAAAAGTGGACTGTTAATTATTACTGCGTCCCATAGTTTATCTTGTTCAGTTTTATCTTCTTGGAGAGCAAAGTAGTCACCCGAACTGTTATCTAAGTTGTTCTTCCATTCTTTTACTGCTTCTTCAACCTTTGTATTAAGAGATTTTTATTTGTTGGGTATGGCTATCTATGACTGTTTGGATGGTCTTGCACAGTTTTGTCATTCCTGGTGTTGTTAACTTTTGTTCAAGACTGAGGATTTTGTTCTCGGTTGTGTTCATCCTGGTGTCTTGTTTTTGTTAGCGTCTCTCGAAGATTCATATTTTCAATAACTAAGTTGGAGATGCATGTCTTTAGGGTATCTGGATCGTTGGTCATACCTGAGACTACTTGGTAGGTTGAATCCGGGGAAGAGAGGGGAGGATGGGCTGGTGGCAGCCATGTTTGTTGTTATTGTTGTGGTGTCGCCTTGAGTGGTGGTGAGAGGGGTGGTTGCTGGGCCGGCGTCCTCCTGACTACACTTGTTGAATAGTTGATTTTTCGGTGTGTTCTTGCTGGCCTTGGTGCTGTTTCCTCTTAGATTGCGCCTCATAATACTACAGGAATTGTTGTAGTTAAGAAGAAGTTGTAGTTATGCAAAGTTTAGGGTTACGTTGTTCGGCTGGCAGCGGGGTGTTGCTTTCGGTTTGTGGGCAGTCTTCCTATGATCTCTATTATTTTCGATTTGTAGGTTTCACTGTTGGTAATCTCTGGTTGTTCTTGGTGCTACGTTGGGTAGTGCAGTTTTGCTTGTAACTAGGCCATCATAGGAGCATTGGTAGCTTTGATAGTTGGAGAAAAGTACGGAGCTTGGAGGTCGCTGCTGCTGCTGCCGCTGCCGTAGATCAGATATATCAGGATAATTACGTTATTCCAGTTGACCAAATTCTTAGCTATTTCACTAGTATTACTTCTATTCTATCGATTGAGCACAGGAAATCACAAAGTCAGCTGTTTCAGCTACAAAATAAAGTGATCGGAAATTGGTAATTTGGCCAATTTAATGCAAAGTTCAAAATATTCCAATTTCAAAATAGGGCCCAGAATAAACAATGCAGGCATTCCTGCACTAAACTAACATTTACTCTGTTCATTAGTTACATTTTCAGGCTTTACAAATGAATTCCATTTTGATTTTTTATTCGCATAATGAATTTTTATTCAACCAAAAAATAGAAGATTTACTGTTATGCAATATTGTAATAATTGTATAAATAATATCACCACATTTGTGAATGTATTAGACCCACCAGCTGGCTTGTATTAGACGTGTGAGGTCATTTGTTTAGTCTTGAACATCAATAAAAATTTAACATTTCCACTACTTTGAGGTCAGTTTCAAGCCATTTTCAGTAATAAAACCAATCCAAATCATCTCTATTTCTGTAATGTATCTTTCATTCTATCAAATGAGACCAAGGAATTGCAAATACAAATATAAAAAACATACAAAAATCACTGCAAAGTCCCTGTTTTAATCGATAATTATGGTCTCGTTTTTTTTTTTTCTCATGTACTGTGCTGCAGGATTTGTTTTATGTGGTGCACACTTACCACATAGATGTATTCTCTCGTATCTAGGCCCAGATTTTCCACTCACAGCTTAACTGATTGAGCTGAGCTCATGGCGTAGATCTACAGTTTGGACCCTCAACATAAAGCCGTAGATCTACTTCATGGACCCTGAAAGGGTTAATATTTGAATTTATTGTTCTGTAAATGTAGGTTGCACAGTAGTAAGTGTGAATATTTTGTATAGTGACTCAAGAAATCGTAATGACACGATTGCAAACAAACCATACCCCCGGCCGGGATTGAACCCGCGGTCATAGAGTCTCAAAACTCCAGCCCGTCGTGTTAGCCACTAGACCAGCTAGCCACAATAAGATTCATCCAACTAGGTATATTTCTACACCATAGGAAGGTTAGCACAGGCACCACTGTGACCATAAATGCAAGTTTTTACAGACGAATCTCCAGCTAGCGTGGCCGTGACGAACTCTAGCTCAAGTCCCTTCACTGCCGTCAACATAACTCAAGAAATCGTAATGACACTAGTGGCTAACGCGACGGGCTGGAGTTTTGAGACTCTATGACCGCGGGTTAATCCCGGCCGGGGGTATGGTTTGTTTGCAATCGTGTCATTATGATTTCTTGAGTCATGTTGACGGCAGTGAAGGGACTTGAGCTAGAGTTCGTCACTGCCACGCTAGCTGGAGATTCGTCTGTAAAAACTTGCATTTGTGGTCACAGTGGTGCCTGTGCTAACCTTCCTATGGTGTAGAAATATACCTAGTTGGATGAATCTTATTGTGGCTAGCTGGTCTAGTGGCTAACACGACAGGCTGGAGTTTTGAGACTCTATGACCGCGGGTTCAATCCCGGCCGGGGGTATAGTTTGTATAGTGAGTAAGTTTAGGTCTTTGAAGAGTGGGGAGGGGGGGGTGCTGTCTAGCATTGGATTGTTATGATTTTAAAAATAATAATTGTTTGGAAAAAGTGTGCTGCACAGGTAAAATGTTGTTCCTACAAGCTATTCAGCAGGATGTATTAAACCGAGTTGTGTCAGGAGCAACACTGTAAGTGCTGCCACTATTACAGCCTGTACTATCAAAGGCTTGACCAGTGCAAGTGTTTAGATCACTTCTTGTGGCAGTTGTAATTAGATATACATGGGAGAGATCTGTAGCCTCCAGATTATGTTGCAAGAACTCCAGCATGCCTACAGGACTCATGACTTTAATAACTCCTGCATGACACACAGGTACAAGACCACACACCTGATGTCTTGGAAGGACACTCAGTTGGTCATTGAGGAAATGTGCAGAATGCAACAGGGATACCTGTAAATTGCTCTAATCTGTGCATGGAATACAATCTGACTATCGAAGAGCTTTTTAGCTTAGTCACATCTTTTGCCCAACTCATTTTATATAAACAGTTTACTGGAAGGACCTGTAGACTTCCTCAGTGCCTCTGTCTAGTTTTATTTAATATTTGATGTGTTTCATGCAATATGTACATAATCTACTGTATGCAGGTGCTCCTCGACTTTAGGTGGTTTGACTTTATTATATTTCGACTTTACCTTTCAGATGAAACTTAAGATAATTACCCTGCATGAAGGCAGCAAATCCATAACTTGTCTTCATTTATTTACTTATTGATATTGGTATTTAGCTGCAGTAGTTATTTGTTTATTTACTTATTCAGTGACAGTAGTTATTTATTTACTTACAGGCAGACCTCACTGTACACCATTTCACTAATGCAACTGAAATTCCTAGGCATGCTAGTGGCCTTCTTTGTAATTATTATTTTTAGCATGTAAACCTCACATTGTAAGCTTTACAAGGAAATAAACATTTTGATTTGATTTTGAATTACTTATACCCATTCCTCATTTATTGAGACTTCCTACACTAAATATATTCACCACTCTCTGTAAGCTAAGGATTAAAGTATTTTAAGGTAAGTAATTTTTGTACTGTATATGCATTTTTTATGCCTAGCTTTAATGCACACTAATTATATGATTATGTAAACATGTTATCAGGCTTTTATTTGCATTTGAGAGTAAAAAAAGGCTATGTTTCACTTTAGTGATTTTTCACCTTGCAGTAGTAGCCCTGAACCTAACCTGCTGTATAAGTGGGGCCCTCCTGTATTTATTTAGCACTAGAGATGTCCTTTCTAAGGGCAGTGTTTGGTGTAAATATTATGCAGAGAATTCGTGTGTGAGCTTGTGAGATAGGAGTGAATGGAGACGAATGGTTTTTGGGACCTGACGAGCTGTTGGAGTTTGAGCTGGGTAATATTTTGTGAAGGGACTTGATTTCTGGAAGTGGGAAGTACAGTGGACCCTCGACATTCGATACTAGTCTGTTCCTGAGAGCTAATGAATGTCGAAAATATCGAAAGTCGAATTAATTTTCCCCATAAAAAATAATGGAAACCAAATTAATCCATGCAAGACACCCAAAAGTATAAAAAAAAATATTTTACCACATGAAATATTAAGTTTAATGCAATAAAATAATAACAATAACAGCAATAAGAATACATTAATAACAATAGAATAATTGACACTTACCTTTAATGATGATGATTGATGGGATGGGAGGAGGGGAGTGTGTCAGGGTTGTTACTGTTTAGAAGGGGAATCCCCTTCCATTAGGATTTGGGGTAGCAAGTTCTTTTCCGAGGTTACTTCCCTTCTTTTAATGCCACTAGGACCAGCTTGAGAGTCACTGGACTTCCGTCGCACAACATATCTGTCTATAGAGGCCTGTACCTCTCGCTCCTTTATGACTTTCCTAAAGTGGTTCACAACATTGTCAGTGTACAGGTTGCCAACACGGCTTGCAGTAGCTGTGCCAGGGTGATTTTCTTCAAAAAAGGTTTGCACTTCAAGCCACTTTGCACACATTTCCTTAATCTTTGAAGTAGGCAACTTCTTCAATTTCTCTCTCCCCTCCTCCGAAGCAGTTTCCTCAGGTCTGGCCTCTTGCTGTTGAAGATGATCTAGCAGCTTATGAGTGGTTAGTTCGTCATTGTCCTCCTCCACCAACTCTTCCACATCCTCCCACTAACCTCCAGCCCCAAGGACTTCCCCAATGCCACAATGGATTCCTCAACTGGCATAGGATTCTCAGGGTTAGCCTCAAACCCTTCAAAATCCCTTTTGTCTACACATTCTGGCCACAGTTTTTTCCAAGCAGAGTTCAAGGTCCTCTTAGTCACTTCCTCCCAAGCCTTACCTATAAGGTTTATACAACTGAGGATATTAAAGTGATCCTTCCAAAACTCTTTTAGAGTCAGTTGAGTTTCTGTGGTCACTACAAAGCACTTTTGAAACATAGCTTTTGTATACGGTTTCTTGAAGTTGGAAATGACCTGCTGGTCCATGGGCTGCAGGAGAGGAGTGGTATTAGGAGGCAAAAACTTGACCTTAATGAAGCTCATGTCCACAGAAAGTCGCTCTGCCATGTCTGAAGGATGACCAGGGGCATTGTCTAATACCAGGAGGCACTTAAGGTCTAATTTCTTTTCAGTTAGGTAATTTTTCACAGTGGGGGCAAATGCATGGTGTAACCAGTCATAGAAAAAGTCCCTAGTGACCCATGCCTTACTGTTTGCCCTCCACAGCACACACAAATTAGCCTTGAGGACATTCTTTTGCTTGAACACTCTGGGAGTTTCAGAGTGATACACCAATAAAGGCTTCACTTTGCAATCACCACTAGCATTGGAACACATTAACAGAGTAAGCCTATCTTTCATAGGCTTATGTCCTGGGAGTGCCTTTTCCTCCTGAGTAATGTAGGTCCTGCTTGGCAATTTCTTCCAAAACAGGCCTGTTTCGTCACAGTTAAACACTTGTTCAGGTTTCAATCCTTCAGCCTCTATGCACTCCTTGAATTCATGCACATATTTTTCTGCCGCTTTGTGGTCCGAACTGGCAGCCTCGCCATGCTTTGTCACACTATGTATGCCACTACGATTCTTAAATCTTTCAAACCAGCCTTTGCTGGCCCTAAAGTCACTCACATCAGCACTAGTTGCAGGCAATTTCTTTACCAAATCATCATGCAACTACCTAGCCTTTTCACAAATGATCGCTTGAGAGATGCTATCTCCTGCTATCTGTTTTTCATTTATCCACACCAGTAACAGTCTCTCAACATCATCTAACACTAGCGATCTCTGTTTCGAAAACAAAGTTGCGCCTTTTGCAACAACAGCTTCCTTGATTCCCTGTTTTCCTGCTCACTATAGTAGAGATAGTTGATTGGGGTTTACTATACAACCTGGCCAGCTCTGACACATGCACTCCACTTTCGTACTTTGCAATTATCTCTTTCTTCATTTCAATAGTCATTAGCGCCTTTTTTCTCGAAGGCTTGGCACTAGAAGCTTTCTTGGGGCCCATGGTGACTTATTTTGCAGAAACAAGCACCAAAAAAAGTGATAGTATGGAATGTACCGAATGTATCCTTGGATGCGCGCACACTGGCTGGCTTGTAAACACTGGCACACATGATGCACTTCAGGCCACACGTGGACACATCTCGTACGAAACGAGACGAATCGCATCGAATGTCGGGTTTTCCATCGAATGTCGAGGCGAAATTTTTGTGTTAAAATGCATCGAATGTCGATGCCTTTGAATGTCGGGGGTCCACTGTACAATGCCTGCACTTTAACCCTTTGACTGTTTTGGTCGTATATATACGTCTTACGAGCCACTGTGTTTGAAGTATGTATACTCATAAATTCTAGTGGCTTCAAATCAAGCAGGAGAAAGCTAGTAGGCCCACATGTGAGAGAATGGGTCTGTGTGGTCAGTGTGCACCATATAAAAAGAATCCTGCAGCACGCAGTGCATAATGAGGAAAAAAAAAACTTTTTTTAATTAAAATGCCAAATTTGTGGTCTATTTTCGTATAGTATTTATGGCTGTATTCTCATTTTCTTGGTTTCATTTGATAGAATGTAAAATATATTATATAAATAGAGGTGATTTTGATTGGTTTTACTATAAAAAGAACCTGGAAATGGAGCTCAAAGTAGGGGAAATGCTTGATTTTTGCAGATGTTCAAAAGTAAACAAATGATGTCATTGTCCAATAAATGTCCAACTAGCCATTCTAATATGCAGTCATGAATGGGTTGACATTATTTATACAATTATTACAATATTGCAGTAGTCTGCATAACACTAAATCTTCTATTTTTTGTTTGAATAAAAATTCAAAACAGAAAGCAAGAGTAATATCAGAGGGGCCTGGAGACATGACTGATGAAGAGAGTAAATGTTATTTTAGAGCCAGGAATGTCTGCATTGTTCATTCTGGACTCTGTTTTGAAATTGTCATGTTTTTTTAATTTTTGTGAAATTGGCCAAATTGCAAATTTCTGACCATGTTATTGGATAGTTGAAATTGGTAAAGAGGCAGTACACGTATCTTGTACTCAGTCGATAGAAAAAATGGAGTTCTAAAGATATAGCTATGAGTTTGGTTGACTGAAACAACGGAATTAGCCAAAAACAGGGCTCAAAGTGGGCGAAATCGCCGATTTCGTTATTATCCGCCGAAGTCGCTAACTTCGCGAGAGCGTAATTTCATCAGTTTTCCATCAAATTTCATTCTTTTGGTGTCATTGCAATCGGGAAAAGATTCTCTATCATTTCATAAGAAAAAATAATTTTTTTTTTTAAATTTTTGCGACACCGGGAGACACCTCAGGATTTGGGGTTGCGACAGTCATGGGGTTAAAGGAGGGGTTTGGGATATTGGCAGTTTAGAGGGACATCTAAACTGTCATATCTTAGCTCCTCTGCAAAGACAGTGATTATATATGAGTGAGGGTGAAAGTGTTGAATGATGATGAAAGCTTTTTCTCGTTTTTGGGGTCACCCTGCCTTGGTGGGAAACAGCCGACGTGTTAAAAAAAAAATCATATTCATATTTGACTTACAGTAGATTTGTCAGAATGTAATGCCATTGTAAGTCAAAAGCATCTGTATTCTATTACTGCATATTTTTTTTCACTGTTTGGGTTGAGGCTCTCTTAAAGGTGTTGATCTGCAGTTCCTGTGCCTTTTGAGGGTGAATGTGTTAAACCAAAGTTCCTGAGTCTCTTCAAGATGTTGACCTCCAGCTCACATATCTTTTGGGAATAAAATCACATTATTATTATAATCAAAAAGAAGCGCTAAGCCACAAGGACTATACAGCAATAAAATCACAGAATGGATGGGAAGGGTTGAGCTGTAGATATTAGGACTCTTCAGGGAGTTTAGCTACAGCTTCTTTGCCCTTTGAGGGTTTCTGGGTTATACCTCTACTATTACTACTATTCCTCTTAAAGGCTTGGAGATTGAATTACTGTGCCTCATGTTTGCATCAGGTACACGGGGTGGGGGTTATGAAATGTGAGATACTTTTCTTCTATCGTGCAGTGACTGAAGCAAATCTATTTTTTCCTACTTTCAGAATAACCCACATATTGTGCGTCTAGAAGTTACACTTCGATATAAGCATCCTATGAAACATCCTACATTTGTCTCTGCCCAGCAGTCATTTTACCTAAATTCTTGGACCTTGCCAATCATGTTCCCTGTTCATGGAGATAAGTAAGTGTTATTGTCTTTAAATTAATCTTTTTTATACAAAAATATGCCATTTAGGTAGGGAAATAGTTTTGGAGTGGTTGGTGCATTTATTCAATAAATGCATCAATGGAGGAAAGGTTCCTGTGGAGCCACCTAATTATGTTAGTTTGGGAAGACTGTGATTTTGGGAGATTCTAAGGAGAAGTTGCAGAGGTTAGTGGATGAATTTAGGAGGCTATGTAAAGAGGAAAATTAAAAATGAACATAGGAAAGAGCAAGATGATGATGGGTAACAAAAAAATGTAGGTAATGAAAGACTAGATATTAGATTGGAAGGAGAGGGTATGGAGGAAGTGAATGTATTCAGATATTTGGGAGTGGATTTGTTAGCAGATGAGTCTTTGAAAGACAAGGTGAGCCATAGAATTAATGAGGGGAAAAAAGTGAGTGGTGCACTGAGGAGTCTGTGGAGAAAAAGAACATTATCTTTGGAAGCTAAGAGGGGAATGTATAAGAGTATAATCATACCAGTGCTCTTATATGGGTGTGAAACATAGGTAGTTAATGTTGCAACAAGGAGAAGGCTGGAGTCAGTGGAGATGTTGCATCTGAGGGGCAATATGTGGTGTGAGAATCCATAACCTGGAGATTAGGAGGAGGTGCGGGGTTACTAAAAGTATTATCCAGAGTGCTGAGGAGGGGTTGTTGAGGTGGTTTAGACATTTAGAGAGGATAGAACAAAATGACTTGGAGGGCATATTGATACTGTAGTGGAAGGAAGGCCTGGTAGAGTTGTCCTAGGAATGGTTGGAGGGAGGGGATAAAGGAAGGTTTGTGTGGGAGGGGCTCGGACTTCCAGCTAGGGTTTGTGAGGGTGTTAGATAGGAGCAAGTGGATGCAAATTGTTTTTATGCCTTGATGTGCTGTTGGAGTGTGAACAAAGTAACATTTATAAAGGAATTCAGAGAAACCTGTTTGCCAGACTTGAGTTCTGGAGGTGGGAAGTACAGTGCCTGCACTCTGAAGGAGATGTATTGATATAATGCAATTTTTGAACTGCAGTATCACCATGTCTCTGACAAGACAGTGATGGAATGAATGATGATGATGAAAGTGTTTTTCTTTTCTGGGTCACCCTGCCTTGGTGGGAAATGGCTGATGGGTTTAAAAAAATATCTTGTTGTATTGTATTGATAATGGTTAGTTTTGGGAAATAATCTGATGATGCAACATATCCATTACAATGACAGTTTCACAGCTGGCAACATTAATGTTAAAACCAAAATCTGGATCAGGGATTTCTTTATAAATATGTGTGTGTGTGTTCCACAGGTTGCCCATAATCTGTGCATCATAACGACAAACTGTTTACAATGTGTATACCACTGACACTCTATAATCATTACCAATCCTATTACTTAACTTGATATCATCACTCATGTGATTACACTTAGCATTATTGTCATAGCACCAGTCTCACTGCAACACTCAACATTATCACCAACACCACCACCGTCAACTTACTAATCATTTTTATCACCAACACCCCTTCCATTGATGCTCAAGCTAGAATAGTGAATCCAAAACAAGATCCAACATGGGGTATGGACATGAAGTGGAAGGCAGAGTTAGGTATACTGAGCAGAAGAGCATAGGGAAGTCCAAGATGTTGGTGAAAACTAGTACAGGTCTGCCATCATAAATCCGGCAATCAGTTACAGTGGACCCCCGCTTCACGATATCAATCCGTTCCTGAGAGCTCATCGTAAAGCAAAATTATCGGAAAGCGAATCAATTTTCCCCATAAGAAATAATGGAAATCAAATTAATCCGTGCAAGACACCCAAAAGTATGAAAAAAAAACTTTTACCACATGAAATATTAAGTTTAATGCAAAAGAATAATTACAATAACAACAATAACAATAGATTAATAACAATAGAATAATTGATACTTACCTTTAATGAAGATTTGGTGATGATTGATGGGATGGAAGGAGGGGAGAGTGTGGATGGTGTTAGTGTTTGGAAGGGGAATCCCCTTCCATTAGGACTTGAACTGGCAGCCTCACCATGCCTTACCACACTGTGCATGCCACTATGATTCTTAAATCTTTCAAACCAACCTTTGCTGGCCTTAAATTCACTCACATCACCACTAGTTGCAGGCAATTTTTTTACCAAATCATCATGCACTCTGACACGCGCACTCCACTTTCGTACTTTGCAATTATCTCTTTCTTTATTTCAATAGTCATTAGCACCTTTTTTTCTCGATGGGTTGGCACTAGAAGCTTTCTTGGGGCCCATGGTTACTTATTTTGCAGAAACAGGCACCAAAAACAGTGATAATATGGATAATATGGAATGTACCGAATGTATCCTTAGATGCGGGCACACTGGCTGGCTTGTAAACACTGGCACACACCGGGCAGTTCAGGCCACACATGGACACGTCTCGTATGAATCGTATCGCATACCGGGTTTTGTATCGGGAAGCGAGACAAATTTTTTTCGATCAAATGCATCGGCAACCGGATTTATCAGATACCGATAGCATCGGGAACCGGGGGTCCACTGTATTCGGTTCCTTCAGTTATTCGGCACTAATTTTGGCTAGCATAATTTTAAATTTCCAGGGTTGGCATGCCAACCTGCTGGTACTGTTTGGTGGCGCTACTTGCTGCACAAGCTATTCCAATTTCTTTTTCTCCATTTATTGTTTTAACCTGCTTACTTTTAGCCCTAGCCATGGTTCCAATGAATAAAAGAAATGCTTCTCATTATGTAAAGCACCTACACAGTACATTATCCATTAAAGATAAGGTGGCTTTGAAGCCACTGTCGGTTGTCGTGAGTTGTCTCATGAAGCAGGAGAATATGCTTTATTGTTATGCTAATATAAAATTACAGCTTATTTGCCTATCACAATTGATCTAATATGACATAATAAACAATATAAATAACATAAAACATGTTAAATACTCCAGAATAAATAATATTTGGCATAACACCGAGCAGTTCGATGGAGGTATGAAGAGGATATGGGATACAAGTACCATTCTCCTATCCCTGTCTTGGTGGCTTATATTAGAGAAAACGGAGTATAGCACAGGGCTAACTGTGATATACACTCATACTGCACCATAAACCTTAAACAAAAAAAGTTATTTTCTCTCTATAGATTCTCACACATAGCAGCATATGTGTAGAGAACCTAGGATAGCCCAAAAAAAGTCAACATGGCTTATTTTTAGTACCTGGCTTGGGTTAGCCATATATGATTTTTGGTAAATATTCGATTCCCAGCCAGGTTAGAAACATTAGGCGTGTTTCTTTACACCTGTTGTCTATGTTTACCCATCAGTAAATGGGTACCTGGGTGTTAGCCGACTAGTGTGGGTGTTATCCTGGGACACTGACCTAATTTTCTTGAAATACTCTGCATAACAAGTGGCTTTCTATATAGTAATATGTCACTGATGTCAGCCAGGCCTGTATACCTTGTACATGTATGTGTAGTAAATAAAAGATATTATTATTATTATTATATTATATTTTCTCAGTTGTTTGTTGGGTTATCTTATTCAAACTTGGGCAATGTATGATGGAAAGATACTTCTTCACGTACACCAAAAATGAAAGAAATCAGACCATAAATAGCGGAGTTCACTTCTCAGCCATTAGCGGCTGCTTAGCGGTATATTTTTGTATGGTTGTTATGGTTATATTCTCATTTTTTTTGGTCTCATTTGATAGAATGAAAGATATATTACAGAAATAGATATGATTTTGATTGGTTTCGTGTTGAAAAGTACCTTGAAATTGCGCTCACAGTAGCGAAAATGTTCTATTCTTTAGCGAAGCTCAAGAGTAAACAAATGACGTCAACGTCCAATACCTGTCCACCTGCCAGCCCAATACAGAGCCAAGAATGGCTTGACATTATTTATACAATTATTACAATAATGCAGCAGTCTGCATAACAGTAAATCTTCTATTTTTTTGTGAATAAAAATTCCAAATGAAAAGCAAGAGTAATATAAGAGGGGCCTGTAGTCGTGACTAATGAACAGAGAAAATGTTATTTTAGTGCCAGGAATGTCTGCATTGTTTATTCTGGACCCTATTTTGAAATTGGCATCTGTTAAAATTTGTGTGAAATTGGCCAAATTGCCAATTTCTGACCACTTTATTGGGTAGTTGAAATAAGTGAATGGGCGGTTTCTTGTACTCAGTTGACAGACTAGAAGTAAAAGTAAGTTTATTCAGGTATACACAAATACAGTTACATAGATTATCATACATAGCAGTGCATGTATAGAGAACCTAGGATAACCCAGAAAAGTCAGACAAAGTGACTTATTTCCAGTACCTGGCTTGGGCTTGCCATATATGATTTTTGGTAAATATTTTTTTTTCTCGGTTGTTTGTTGGGCTATCTCATTGAAACTTGGGAAATGTATGATGGAAAGATGCTTCTTAACATAAAAAATAAAAAAGACGGGCGATAAATAAGGGAGTTCACTTCTCAGCCATTAGCCGCCTCTTTGCAGCATATTTTCGTATGGTTTTTATGGTTGTATTCTCATTTTTTTGGACTCATTTGATAGAATAGAAGATATATTACAGAAATAGACATGATTTTGATTGCTTTCATGACGAAAAGTACCTTGAAATTGAGCTCAAATTAGCGGAAATGTTCGATTTTTTGCCAATGTTCAATGAACTGTGTAAGTCAAATTGGTTAATTTTATTAAGTGTATTCTAACCTAACCACTCTGTAATTTGGCAAACTCAGTAATCCGGCACACTACAGGTCCCAATGATGCCGTATTTGTGATGGAGGATCTGTACAGTGCAGTACTGTATTGTATTAACTGGAATAGTTATTTTTAGTGGCTTACCAGACTACATAGAAAGTAGCATTTCATTAGTGGCTTACCAGACCTTACATAGAAAGTAGTGCTTCATTAGTGGCTTACCAGCCCTTACATAGAAAGTAATGCTTCATTAGTGGCTTACCAGCCCTTACATAGAAAGTAATGCTTCATTAGTGGCTTACCAGACCTTACATAGAAAGTAGTGCTTCATTAGTGGCTTACCAGCCCTTACATAGAAAGTAGCACTTCATTAGTGGCTTACCAGACTGTACATAGAAAGTAGTGCTTCATTAGTGGCTTACCAGACCTTACATAGAAAGTAGTGCTTCATTAGTGGCTTACCAGACCTTACATAGAAAGTAGTGCTTCATTAGTGGCTTACCAGACCTTACATAGAAAGTAGTGCTTCATTAGTGGCTTACCAGACCTTACATAGAAAGGAGTGCTTCATTAGTGGCTTACCAGACCTTACATAGAAAGTAGTACTTCATTAGTGGCTTACCAGACCTTACATAGAAAGTAGTACTTCATTAGTGGCTTACCAGACCTTACATAGAAAGTAATGCTTCATTAGTGGCTTACCAGACTGTACATAGAAAGTAGTGCTTCATTAGTGGCTTACCAGACCTTACATAGAAAGTAATGCTTTATTAGTGGCTTACCAGACCTTACATAGAAAGTAGTGCTTCATTAGTGGCTTACCTGACCTTACATAGAAAGTAATGCTTCATTAGTGGCTTACCAGACCTTACATAGAAAGTAGTGCTTCATTAGTGGCTTACCAGACCTTACATAGAAAGTAATGCTCATTAGTGGCTTACCAGACTGTACATAGAAAGTAGTGCTTCATTAGTGGCTTACCAGACCTTACATAGAAAGTAATGCTCATTAGTGGCTTACCAGACCTTACATAGAAAGTAATGCTCATTAGTGGCTTACCAGACCTTACATAGAAAGTAATGCTTCATGCTTCGAAATGTTGTTCTGTGTTGCTGTTGGTTAGTTTGAAATATTTATTTCATTTAGAGCACATTGCAGTATATTGTTTTGAAATTTTGTGGCTTATAATAACTTTTATAGCAAAGTACAATGCTGTTATGGTACGTGGTCCTTCTCTGTCCTTCAAGTCAGACAGTGTGGTGTCATAAATGCTACCTGAACTTGAAGCACTAGTAAATATCTCAGTTCAACTCTCGAATGTGAGCTATGTTATCAAGTAAGTACTATAATGTAGTATTTTGCTTATGAACTGGTTTTAATTGTGACTTTTGAATATCTCCAACATGTGTCCATATCTCTGACTTTCCTGTTTTTTTTCAGCCAGTGACACATTTTGACATATTGATGAGCTAAGCATTGGCATATTTAAGAGGCCTCGTGCAGTGATATTTTAGGTAATTTCCTTCCATAAAACAAAAAAAATATTGTACACACATTTGCAAAGATTAAAGATTAGACAGCCTTGCTATAACCAAAAGATGTAAGCGTTATAATCACTCATTTCAAAATCTGGCTAAAAGGATTTGTGTAACTGTGAACTTCCTTGTAATGAATACAGCATACACTGCACTTCTTAGCTACAAATAAGTAAATACAATAACCTGGATTCTCTTTACAACGAGAGCTCAGTGCTGACAAGAGGACAAAATGAAGTCTCGATTGCACAGTCTATCAAAACGAATCTTGAAAAATACAGGAAATGTGGCCTGATCACACACGTGCTTGTCACCCCTCTCTTGATATGTAACACTCACTTCAGACCCCAGTTGTTATTCTAGAAACAATGATAAATATTATGAAAGCATTTATAAATGACCTTACCTATCTGTGATTTGTTTCTAGAGCTTTGCTGTCTTCATGGTTTTACTGTTTGCCTGTTCAGTCAGGCTATTGTTTTTGGCAGTTTGCTGGCCCACAAATTCATCACAGCCTGGTTGATCTAGCACTTGATGGACGTAGTAAAACTATACACTCTTGAAAACTTCTACACTTGTTCTGATTATGACAGTTACATACTTTTTTTTTTCTTCAACAAGTTGGCTGTCTCCCACCAAGACAGGGTGACCCAAAAAGAAAGAAAATCCCAGAAAAGAAAATACTTTCATCATCATTCAATACTTTCACATCACTCACACATAATCACTGTCTTTGCAGAGCTGCCCAGATGCAACAGTTTAGAGGGATATATAAAGATATATAACATACCTCTCCAAACTGCCAGTATCCCAAACCTCTCCTTTAACCCGTAAACGGTCCAAACGTATATATTTGTTCTTACCGCTAGTGCCCCAAACATAAATATATGTTTTATTTTTCCTGCCTCTAAATTTGGCACGATTGGCCTGAGATGCCTGGTCAGCATAGAATGGGTCTTAACACTTGGTGTGCACCATACTAAAAAAATCTGAGACCACTTAGTACCTTGTGGGAGTGCCAGTTATATTGAGCACCAGATGGAGCAAACAGAGGGGCAAACACCAAGGATTCACTGATGTAATGTCATATTAACACTCCCCTTTTAAGAGGAAAGTGATGTTAACCCAAGTTTAGGGTCTGTCTATCTGTCTCTGTCTATCTCTGTCTCTGTCTATCTGTCTCTATCTCTATCTGTCTCACAGGTACACACAAATACAATTATACATAGTGTAAATTACCTAGGATAACTTAAAAAATCCAAAGTGCTATTCTGTGATTGTAGATATAATGCATAAGAATACCTGATGGTTCACAGTGGCTCTCTTTGAGACAGACAGAGAGACAAGCAGAGAGACAGAAAGAGACAAGCAGACAGAGAAATAAGACAGAGAGAGACAGATAATCAGAGATACGAGCTCATCAAATGTCATCCCTTATCTCTGCACCCTCGCTGGCGCCCATCAAATGTCATCTCATATCTGATCTTATCACTGCCCTCCCAGATGCTTGCCACTGAACACTTGTCTTACACATTGCTTGAAGGGGATTTCTTCATTCTTTCTCCTCCTCCTCCTTCCTTCTTCTTCTATACTCCCATGTATCCAAAACATTGCTGGGACCTATAAATACTTTGTATATATTCCTAGACAATAGTAAATGACCAAGGCAGGTGTAAATGTCCACCTGTCAATGTGTTTGTGACAGTTTGAGTACAATTTCAGTACCTAATATTAGTGTCAGAACAAAGACTGGTTATGAAATGCCAAGAACTAGAATAAATTGTAATTATCAGAACATAAAAATTATGTAAAATAATAAAAAAATGAGAAAAAGTGGTATATCGGCGACACTTCGGCAAGCGGCAGGTTTCTATGTTGCCGTCAGGTGAGCATTAAGTGCCAACTTTGCAGCCTCGTATCTCAGTAAGTACTGACCCTAATTTTTTTATTTTAATCCTATAACAGTTAGAAAAATGTATTCTTTATTTTTGTTAAAAAAAGGATTTTTTTATTTTTCAAAATATTCGGGGCACTGAGGTAGTGAAGGTATATATACATTTGGACTATTTACGGGTTAAAGTGCAGGCATTGTACTTCCCATTTCCAGTACTCGAGTCCGGCTGTATAAAAATAAACTGGTTTCCCTGAATTCCTTTACTAAATATTACCCTGCTCACACTCCAACAGCTCGTCACGTCCCAAAATCCATTCATCTCCATTCACTCTTATCTAACATGCTCACACATGCTTGCTGGAAGTCCAAGCCTCTCGCCCACAAAACCTCCTTTACCCCCTCCCTCCCAACCTCGCCTTCCTTCTCTTACAGATTAATACGCTCTCCAAGTCACAAGTCATTATACTTTGAGCCATTCTCTCTATATGACCAAACCACCTCAACAACCCCTCTTCAGCCCTCTGACTAATGCTTTTAGTAACTCCACACCTAATTTCCACACTCCGAATTCTCTGCATAATATTCACACCAGACATTGCCCTTAGACAGGACATCTCCACTGCCTCCAACTGCCTCCTCGCTCCAACATTTGCAACCCAAGCTTCACACCCATATAAGAGTGTTGGTACCACTATACTTTCGTACATTCCCTTCTTTGCCTCCATGGATAACGTTTTTTGTCTCCACAGATACCTCAATGCATCACTCACCTTTTTTCCTTCATCAGTTCTATGGTTAACCTCATCCTTCATAAACCCATCCACTGACAAGTCAACCCTCAAATATCTGAAAACATTCACTTCTTCCATACTCCCTCTCTCCAATGTGATATCCAATTTTATTTATCTAAATCATTTGATATTCTCATCACTTAACTCTTATCAATGTTCACTTTCAACTTTCTACCTTTACACACCCTCCCAAACTCGTCCACCAACCATTGCAACTTTTCTTTAGAATCTCCCATAAGCACAGTGTCATCAGCAAAACATAACTGTCAACTCCCATTTTGTACTTGATTCCCCATAATTTAATCCCACCCCTCTCCCGAACACAACCCTAGCATTTACTTCTTTTACAACCCCATCTGTAAATATATTAAACAACCATGGTGACATTACACATCCCTGTCTAAGACCTATTTTTACCGGGAAGTAATCTCCCTCTCTCGTACACACCCTAACCTGAGCCTCACTATCCTCATAAAAACTCTTTACAGCATTTAGTAACTTACTACCTATTCCATATGCTTGCAACATCTGCCACATTGCTCTCCTGTCCACTTTATCATATTCTTTCTTTCTTTCAACAAACTGGCCATATCCCACCGAGGCAGGGTGGCCCAAAAAGAAAAACGAAAGTGTTTCTTTTTAAATTTAGTAATTTATACAAGAGAAGGGGTTACTAGCCCTTTGCCCCCGGCATTTTAGTCGCCTCTTACAACACGCATGGCTTATGGAGGAAGAATTCTGTTCCACTTACCCATGGAAATAAGAGGAAATAAACAAGAACAAGAACTAGAAAGAAAATAGCAGAAAACCCAGAGGGGTGTGTATATATATATATGCTTGTATATGTATGTGTTGTGTGACCTAAGTGTAAGTAGAAGTAGCAAGACGTACCTGAAGTCTTGCATGTTTCTTTCTTCTTTCAACACACCGGCTGTATCCCACCGAGGCGGGGTGGCACAAAAGGAAAAATGAAGGTTTCCTCTTTAACATTTGGTAATATATACAGGAGAAGGGGTTACCAGCCCCTTGCTCCTGGCATTTTAGTCGCCTCTTACAACACGCATGGCTTATGGAGCAAGAATTCTGTTCCACTTCCCCATGGAGGTAAGAGGAAATAAACGAAAGCCTGTAATTGTTTTACATGATGGTAGGATTGCTGGTGTTTTTCGTCTCTCATAAATATGCAAGATTACAGGTATGTCTTGCTACTTCTACTTACACTTAGATCACACTACACATACATGTACACGTTTATTTATACACACTCATCTGAGTTTTCTTTGATTTTTATCTTTATAGTTCTTGGTCTTATTATTGTTCCTTTTATATCCATGGGGAAGTGGAATAAGAATCTTTCCTCCGTAAGCCATGCGTGTTGTAAAAGTCAGCTAAAATGCCGGGAACAATGGGCTAGTAATCCCTTTTCCTGTAAAGATTACTAAAAAGAATAAGAAGAAGAAAATTGTCAAAGTGGGAAGTCTGAATGTGCGTGGATGTTGTGCAAATGATAAGAAAGAGATGATTGTGAATGTTATGAATGAGAAGAAGCTGGATGTCCTGGCTTTAAGTGAAACAAAGCTGAAGGGGGGTGGGAGAGTTTCAGTGGAGAGGAAGTAATGGGATTAGGTCAGGGGTTTCAAATAGAGCTAAAGGAGGAGTAGCAATAATGTTGAAGGATAAGATATGGCAGGAAAAGAAGGACTATAAATGTATTAATTCAAGGATTATGTGGAGTAAAATAAAGGTTGGATGTGAAAAGTGGGTTATAGTAAGAGTATGTGCACGTGGAGAAGAGAGAAGTGTAGAGGAGAGAGAGAGATATTTTGGGAAATGTTGAGTGAATGCGTGGGGAGTTTTGAACCAAGTGTGAGAGTACTTGTGGTTGGGGATTTCCATGCTAAAGTGGGTAAAAATGTTGTGGAGGGAGTAGTAGGTAAATTTGGGGTGCCAGGGGTAAATGTAAATGGGGAGCTTTTAATTGAGCTGTGTGTAGAAAGAGATTTGATAATAAGAAATACATATTTTATGAAAGAGGATAAATAAATATACAAGGTATGATGTAGCACATAATGAAAGTAGTTTGTTAGATTATGTATTGGTGGATAAAAGGTTAATGGGTAGGCTCCAGGATGTACATGTTTATAGAGGGGCAACTGATATATTGGATCATTATTTAGTTGTAGCTACAGTTAGAGTAAGAGGTAGATGGGACAAGAGGAAGATGGCAACAACAAGTAGGAGGGAAGTGAAAGTGTATAAACTAAGGGAGGAGGAAGTTCGGGTGAGATATAATTGACTATTGGCAGAAAGGTGGGCTAGTGCAAAGATAAGTAGTGGGGGGTTGAAGAGGGTTGGAATAGTTTTAAAAATGCAGTATTAGAATGTGGGGCAGAAGTTTGTGGTTATAGGAGGGTGGGGGCATGGGGAAAGAGGAGTGATAGGTGGAATGATGAAGTGAAGGGTGTGATAAAAGAGAAAAAGTTAGCTTATGAGAGGTTTTTACAAAGCAGAAGTGTTATAAGAAGAGCAGAGTATATGGAGAGTAAAAGAAAGGTGAAGAGAGTGGTGAGAGAGTGTAAAAGGAAAGCAGATGGAGTGGGAGAGGCACTGTCAAGAAATTTTAATGAAAGTTAAGAAAGCCTAGAGAACAAATGGATTTGTCAGTTAAAAAGAGGAGAGGAGAGTTATTAAATGGAGAGTTAGAGGTATTGGGAAGATGGAGGGAATATTTTGAGGAATTGTTAAATGTTGATGAAGATAGGGAAGCTGTGATTTCGTGTATAGGGCAAGGAGGAACGACATCTTGTAGGAGTGAGGAAGAGCCAGTTGTGAGTGTGGGGGAAGTTCGTGAGGCAGTAGGTAAAATGAAAGGGGGTAAGGCAGCCGGGATTGATGGGATAAAGATAGAAATGTTAAAAGCAGGTGGGGATATAGTTTTGGAGTGGTTGGTGCAATTATTTAATAAATGTATGGAAGAGGGTAAGGTACCTAGGGATTGGCAGAGAGCATGCATAGTTCCTTTGTATAAAGGCAAAGGGGATAAAAGAGAGTGCAAAAATTATAGGGGGATGAGTCTGTTGAGTATACCTGGCAAAGTGTATGGTAGAGTTATTATTGAAAGAATTAAGAGTAAGACGGAGAATAGGATAGCAGATGAACAAGGAGGCTTTAGGAAAGGTAGGGGGTGTGTGGACCAGGTGTTTACAGTGAAACATATAAGTGAACAGTATTTAGATAAGGCTAAAGAGGTATTTGTGGCATTTATGGATTTGGAAAAGGCGTATGACAGGGTGGATAGGGGGGCAATGTGGCAGATGTTGCAGGTGTATGGTGTAGGAGGTAGGTTACTGAAAGCAGTGGAGTTTTTACGAGGATAGTGAGGCTCAAGTTAGAGTATGTAGGAAAGAGGGAAATTATTTCCCAGTAAAAGTGGGCCTTAGACAGGGATGTGTGATGTCACCGTGGTTGTTTAATATATTTATAGATGGGGTTGTAAGAGAAGTAAATGCAAGGGTCTTGGCAAGAGGCGTGGAGCTAAAAGATAAAGAATCACACATAAAGTGGGAGTTGTCACAGTTGCTCTTTGCTGATGACACTGTGCTCTTGGGAGATTCTGAAGAGAAGTTGCAGAGATTGGTGGATGAATTTGGTAGGGTGTGCAAAAGAAGAAAATTGAAAGTGAATACAGGAAAGAGTAAGATTATGAGGATAACAAAAAGATTAGGTGATGAAAGATTGGATATCAGATTGGAGGGAGAGATTATGGAGGAGGTGAATGTATTCAGATATTTGGGAGTGGACGTGTCAGCGGATGGGTCTATGAAAGATGAGGTGAATCATAGAATTGATGAGGGGAAAGGGTGAGTGGTGCACTTAGGAGTCTGTGGAGACAAAGAACTTTGTCCTTGGAGGCAAAGAGGGGAATGTATGAGAGTATAGTTTTACCAACGCTCTTATATGGGTGTGAAGCATGGGTGATGAATGTTGCAGCGAGGAGAAGGCTGGAGGCAGTGGAGATGTCATGTCTGAGGGCAATGTGTGGTGTGAATATAATGCAGAGAATTCGTAGTTTGGAAGTTAGGAGGAGGTGCGGGATTACCAAAACTGTTGTCCAGAGGGCTGAGGAAGGGCTGTTGAGGTGGTTCGGACATGTGGAGAGAATGAAGCGAAACAGAATGACTTCAAGAGCGTATCAGTCTGTAATGGAAGGAAAGCGGGGTAAGGGTTGGCCTAGGAAAGGTTGGAGGGAAGGGGTAAAGGAAGTTTTGTGTGCGAGGGGCTTGGACTTCCAGCGGGCATGCGTGAGCGTGTTTGATAGGAGTGAATGGAGACAAATGGTTTTTAATACTTGACGTGCTGTTGGAGTGTCAGCAAAGTAACATTTATGAAGGGATTCAGGGAAACCGGCAGGCCGGACTCGAGTCCTGGAGATGGGAAGTACAGTGCCTGCACTCTGAAGGAGGGGTGTTAATGTTGCAGTTTAAAAACTGTAGTGTAAAGCACCCTTCTGGCAAGACAGTGATGGAGTGAATGATGGTGAAAGTTTTTCTTTTTCTGGCCACCCTGCCTTGGTGGGAATCGGCCAGTGTGTTAATAAAAAAAAATAAAAAATTCATAAAATGAAATATTTATAGATAGTAGGTTGGTAGACAGCATCCGCCCAGGGAGGTACTATCGTCCTGCCAGGTGAGTGTAAAGCGAATAGCTGTAAATGTTTTTCATGATGGTAGGATTGCTGGCGTCTTTTTTTCCGTCTTATAAACATGCAAGATTTTGAGTACGTCTTGCTACTTTTATTTACAATTAGGTCACACTTCACACACATGTACACATTTATGTATACAGTGGACCCCCGCATAGCGATTTTAATCCGTGCAAGAGGGCTCATTGTTATGCGAAATGATCGGTATGCGAATGAATTTTCCCCATAAGAAATAATGGAAATCAAATTAATCCGTGCAAGACACCCAAAAGTATGAAAAAAAACAATTTTACCACATGAAATGTTAATTTTAATACACACAAACTGAAAAAGGCATGCACAATTACATGACACTTACTTTTATTGAAGATCTGGTGATGATTGATGGGATGGGAGGAGGAGAGAGAGTGTGTTAGTGTTTAGAAGGGGAATCCCCTTCCATTAAGACTTGAGGTGTCGAGTCCTTTTCTGGGGTTACTTCCCTTCTTCTTTTAATGCCACTAGGACCAGCTTCAGAGTCACTGGACTTCTTTCGCACAACATATCTGTCCATAGTGGCCTGTACCTCTCGTTCCTTTATGACTTCCCTAAAGTGTTTCACAACATTGTCAGTGTAATAATCACCAGCACGGCTTGCAATAGCTGTGTGAGGGTGATTCTCATCCATAAAGGTTTGCACTTTCAGCCACATTGCACAGATTTCCTTAATCTTTGTAGTAGGCAACTTCTTCAATTTCTCTCTCCCCTCATCTGAACCAGATTCCTCAGGTATGGCCTCTTGCTGTTGAAGTTGATCTATCAGCTCATCAGTGGTTAGTTCTTCATTGTCCTCCTCCACCAACTCTTCCACATCCTCCCCACTAACCTCCAACCCCAAGGACTTTCCCAATGCCACAATGGATTCCTCAACTGGCATAATCCTCTCAGGGTTAGCCTCAAACCCTTCAAAATCCCTTTTGTCTACACATTCTGGCCACAGTTTCTTCCAAGCAGAGTTCAAGGTCTTCTTAGTCACTCCCTCCCAAGCCTTACCTATAAGGTTTACACAATTGAGGATATTAAAGTGCTCTCTCCAAAACTCTCTTAGAGTCAGTTGAGTTTCTGAGGTCACTACAAAGCACCTTTCAAACAGAGCTTTTGTGTGCAGTTTTTTGAAGTTTGCAATAACCTGCTGGTCCATGGGCTGCAGGAGAGGAGTGGTATTAGGAGGCAAAAACTTCACCTTAATGAATTTCATGTCCCCATAAAGTCGCTCTGCCACGTCTGTAGGATGACCAGGGGCATTGTCTAACACCAGGAGGCACTTAAGTTCTAATTTCTTTTCAGTTAGGTAATCTTTCACATTGGGGGCAAATGCATGGTGTAACCAGTCATAGAAAAAAATCCCTAGTGACCCATGCCTTACTGTTTGCCCTCCACAGCACACACAAATTCTCCTTGAGGACATTCTTTGCCTGAACGGTCTGGGAGTTTCAGAGTAGTGATACACTAATAAAGGCTTAACTTTGCAATCACCACTAGCATTGGAATACATCAACAAAGTAAGCCTGTCTTTCATAGGCTTATGTCCTGGGAGTGCCTTTTCCTCCTGAGTAATGTAGGTCCTGCTTGGCATTTTCTTCCAAAAAGGCCTGTTTCATCACAATTAAACACTTGTTCAGGTTTCAGTCCTTCACTGTCTATGTACTCCTTGAATTCCTGCACATATTTTTCAGCTGCTTTGTGGTCCGAAACTGGCAGCCTCCCATGCCTTATCACACTATGTATGCCACTACGCTTCTTAAATCTCTCAAACCAACCTTTGCTGGCCTTAAATTCACTCACATCATCACTAGTTGCAGGCATTTTTTTAATTAAATCCTCATGCAACTTCCTAGCCTTTTCGCTTATGATCGCTTGAGAGACGCTATCTCCTGCTAGCTGTTTTTCATTTATCCACACCAATAAGAGTCTCTCAACATCTTCCATCACTTGCGTTTCTCTGTTTCGAAAACACAGTTAAACCTTTTGGGCAAGAACAGCTTCCTTGATTGCCATTCTGTTGCCCACAATAGTAGCGATGGTTGATTGGGGTTTCTTGTACAACCTGGCCAGATCGGCGACACGCACTCCACTTTCATACTTATCAATGATCTCTTTCTTCATCTCTATAGTAATTCTCACCCTTATTGCTGTAGGGTTGGCACTAGAAGCTTTCTTGGGGCCCATGGTCACTTATTTTGCAGATAAAATCACAAAAAACACTGTAATAATACGAAATGTTCCGATTGTATGCTTGGATGTTACCGCGGAGGCTGGCTGGTAAACAATGCCACCAGGCGGCACATGTGAGGCTGGCTAAGGGCACACATTGGACGCGTCTCGGACGAACAGCGGTGAGCGGGTTTTTGAGCGGTATGCGAGGCAAAATTTTTGCAATAAAAGCGAGCGGTATGCGGATTAAATGTTATGTGATGCCAACGGTATGCGGGGGTCCACTGTACACACTCATCTGAGTTTTCTTTGATTTTATCTTAATAGTTTTGTTCTTATTGCTTTTCCCTTCATATCCATGCGGAAGTAGAATAAGACTCCTCTGTAAACCATCGTGTTGTAAAAGTCAACTAGAATGCCGGGAACAGTGGACTTGTAACCCCTTTTCCCATATAGCCTACTAAAACTGAAAAGAAGAAAACTGTCAAAGTGGGATGTTTGAATGTGCGTGGATGTTGTGCGAACGATAAGAAAGAGATGATTGTGGATGTAATGAATGAGAAGAAGCTGGATGTCCTGGCTTTAAGGGAAACAAAACTGAAGGGGGTGGGAGAGTTTCAGTGAGGAGAAATAATTGGGATTAGGTCAGGGGTTTCAAATAGAGGTAAAGGAGGAGTAGTAATAATGTTGAAGGATAAGTTATGGCATGAAAAGAGGAATATAAATGTATTAATTCAAGGACTCTGAGGAGTAAAATAAGGGTTGGACGTGAAAAGTGGGTTATAGTAAGTGTTTATGCACCTGGAGAAGAGAGAAGTGTAGAGGAGAGAGAGAGATTTTGGGAAATGTTGAGCGAGTGCGTGGGAAGCTTTGAATCAAGTGCGAGAGTACTTGTGGTTGGGGATTTCAATGGTAAAGTGGGTAAAAATGTTGTGGAGGGGAGTAGGTAAATTTGGGGTGCCAGGAGTAAATGAAAATGCGGAGCCTTTAATTGAGCTATGTGTAGAGAGAGGTTTGGTAATAATACATTTTTTTTTTTTAACAAGTTGGCCGTCTCCCACCGAAGCAAGGTGACCCAAAAAAAGAAAGAAAATCCTCAAGAAGAAAATACTTTCATCATCATTCAACACTTTCATCTCACTCACACATGATCACTGTTTTTGCAGAGGTGCTCAGAATACAACAGTTTAGAAGCATAGACATATAAAGATACACAGCATATCCCTCCAAACTGCCAATATCCCAGACCCCTCCTTTAACCCTTTCAGGGTCGGCAGGCCTTCTCCCAGACTTGTTCTCAGGGTCGCCAAATTTTCAAGAAAAAAAAAAAAAATTCTTATGAAAAGATAGAGAATCATATAAACTACCTACATAATACTGTAATGTACAATCATTATTTCATTCTTTTTACCATAATTCACTTTTATTGTTATATTTTAATTATTTATGTACTGTATATAATGTATACATGGTAGTGAACTGTATTGTAAATTTTACATCGCATACAGTATCGTATGTTACTTTTATCTTTAAGTATTATCAACACAGTGAATGGGAGAATACCACTGGTAGTGTCATCCTGCCAGAATGTAGTATAACCTATACCCTAAGTAAAGAGAAACAACTCTGGAACATGTGTAATAAGTATCCGGCTGGCTGGCCGGGTGGGTGGGTGGGTGGGTGGTTGGCTGACTGAATGTATCTCTCTCTCTGTATCTCTCTCTCTCTCTGTATCTCTCTCTCTCTCTGTATCTCTCTCTCTCTGTATCTCTCTCTCTCTGTATCTCTCTCTCTCTGTATCTATCTCTCTCTCTCTCACATACACACAGGTACACAAGTAAAGTTATCATACATAGTATAAATTACCTAGGATAACCCAAAAAATCCAGACAAAGTGCTATACAGTGGATTTGTGCTCCAGTGCCCTAAATTAATAATAATATTAATAATAATAATTATTATCACAATAATACGTATGTACTAATATTAATAATAATATTGAACTATAATAATCGTGTCCACTCATTACTTACCTTAAAATATCTGTAGTCTTAATGTAGAGTGAGAGGTGAGTAAACAAGATTAAATAAATAAACGAGAGAGAGAGAGAATGAGTGTGTAGAAGGTTCACGAGTTATGTAAACAAACGTTGTTACCAGCCTGGACACGAATGGTTTTTGTTCACTCTGTAAGCTGACCAGAAAAACATCTCATCTTTGTTAATTTATATGTTTATATGTTATGTAGCATGTTTATTATATAATTTAAAAAAAAAATTATAGATGGATTAAGCAAAATGTCTATATTAATGTTTTATACACATTTAATGCGCCTCACTGATTATCATTATTGTGTTATTATTAATATGGCATCTTCAAGACCAATTACACTCTTAATGAGTGGCTCTGAGACAGACACACAGGTAGACAGAAAGACAGACACACACAGGTAGACAGACAGAAAGACAGACACACACACACACACACACAAAGACAGACACACAGGTAGACAGAAAGACAGATAAACAGACAGAGATATACAGGCAGACAGATACAGACAGGTTTATGTGAAACAGTGAAAACAAATAGAGAGTTTGAGAGTAAGAGCCTTTCTTGCCACAATCTCCAGTGCAAGATTCAGACTTCATCTTGGGGGCCATGGTGAAATTTACTGTCCAGTTAGTACAGTTAATACAGTATGATGCTGATAGGGCAGGGTTACTCAAACTGATGCTGCCTGCATGACGCATTGCCGCCGCGAATATCGTCAAATATTGTGCAGCGGTGTGCATTAGCCGGCCCAGCCCAGCTGCCAGATGCACGGTTGTAAGTCGAGTGGACGTATGTCGTGCAGGTCGTAAGTCGGATGGTAGGTGTATATATTTCTAGACAATAGTATGACTGAGGCAGGTGAACATGTTCATCTGTCAGTGTGTTTGTGATTGTTTGATTACTATTTCTGTACCTAATATTTTTCATAACACAGATTGGCTATGATATCACAAGATCTAATATAAGTTGTAATTACCAGAACATAAAAATTAAGTAAATTAAAAAAAAAAAAAAGAGAAAAAAGTTAAATTGACATTTCTGTAAATGGCAGGATTCCATGTTGCTATCTGGTAAGCATTGAGTGCCAACTTCACTGCTTTATATCTCGATAATTACTGACGCTAATTTTTGTTTTGTTTTATTGCACACAGAAAATTGCCTTCTTTTTTTTTTTTTTTTTCAAAATATTCGGAGCACTAGCAGTAAAAACATAGATCTAAGTTTGGACAGTTAAAGGGTTAGCAGTGAAATTATTTTGATGACTGATTGTTTACCTGGAGAGAGTTCCGGGGGTCAACGCCCCCGCGGCCCGGTCTGTGACCAGGCCTCCTTTAAAATTAAAAAAAAAAAAAAAATTGACATCTAAATATGTATTTTATTTTCAGGAAGGAGGAGAATGTGTCACTGACTGTAACTCCTGTATCAGCATGGTATAAACTATATCAGTGGGATGAAGAAGAAACATCAGTATTGGTCACAGCAGAGAGTTCAAAACCATCTAGTAAATATGTGTGTGGCATCCTAGGCTTGCAGAATGCCAAGGTAATGGAAGAGTCATTGATCGTACAGATAAAAAGATACATTTATTTGTATTGCATTTTTTTAACCCTTTGAGGGTTTTCGTCGTACTAGTACGTCTTACGCGTAGGGGTTTTTGACGTACTAGTACTCATAAATTCTAGCGGCCTCAAATCTAGTGGGAGAAAGCTGGTAGGCCTTCATATGAAAGAATGGGTCTATGTGGTCAGTGTGCACAGTCTAAAAAAAATCCTGCAGCACACAGTGCATAATGAGAAAAAAAAAACTTTGACCATTTTTTTTGGAATAAATCAGCGACTTTGCAGTGTATTTTTGTATGGTATTTATTGTTGTATTCTAGTTTTCTTGGTCTCATTTTATAGAATGGAAGACATATTACAGAAATTGAGATGATTTTGACTGGTTTTACAAAGAAAGGTGCTTTGAAATTGAGCTCAAAGTAGCAGAAATGTTCGATTTTTACCAAACTTCAAAAGTAAACAAATCGTGCCAAGCGTGCAATACACGTCAACTGGTGAGTCTAATATTCTTTCACAAGTGCACCAATAATATTTATACCATTTTTTACACTAATGCAGTAGTCTGCATAACAGTAAATCTTATATTTTTTGTGAGAATAAAAATTCAAAGTGGAAAGCAAAAGAATATAAGAGGGGCCTTGAGACATGACTAATGACTAGAGGAAATGTCATTTTAGTGCCAGGAATGTCTTTCTTGTTTATTCTGGACCCTATTCGGAAATTGGCATCTTTTGAAATTTGTGTGAAATTGGCAAAATTGCTAAATACTGACCACTGTACTGGATAGTTGAATTTCATAAATGAGTGGTTTTCTTGCACCCATTCGATAGAAAAAAATGGAGTTTCTAGCGAAATATTCATGTTTTTGTCGACTAGTACAGTGAAATTGGCCGAAAATGGGGCTCAAAGTGGGCAAAATCGCTGATGCGTAAACATCGCCGAGACCGCTAACTTTGCGAGAGCATAATTCCATAAGTTTTCTATCAAATTTCAAACTTTTGGTGTCTTTATGATCGGGAAAAGATTCTCTATCTTTTCATAAGAGAAAATAATTTTTTTTTTTTTAAATTTGGCCGACCCTGAGAACGAGTTTCGGAGAGGGCCTGTCGACCCTCAAAGGGTTAACACAATGGTCGTTTTCCACTGAGGCAGGGCAGCCCAAAAAAGAAGAAACACTTTTATTCTCACTCGCTCCATCACTGTCTTGCCAGAGGTGTGCTGACACTGCAGTTAACAAAAACTGCAACATATCTACACCCCTCCTTCAGACCACAAGCACTGCACTTCCCACCTCCTGGATGCATGTCTGGCTAACTGGTTCCCTGAATCCCTATACATTTTTTTTTTTTTCAACAAGTCGGCCATCTCTCACCGAGGCAGAGTGACCCAAAAAAGAAAGAAAATCCCCAAAAAGAAAATGCTTTCATCATCATTCAACACTTTCACCACACTCACACATAATCACTGTTTTTGCAGAGGTGCTCAGAATACAACAGCTTAGAAGCATATACGTATAAAGATACACAACATATCCCTCCAAACTGCCAATATCCCAAACCCCTCCTTTAAAGTGCAGGCATTGTACTTCCCATTTTCAGGACTCAAGTCCGACTATATGAAAATAACTATATATATCTATATCATTTATGATATTTGGACTTATCCAGACATGTCAGCTGCTTGTAGCAGATCTCTCCCTAATAAAATACTGTTTTTTTTTAAGTGTTGGTTTGGTTATTATACAAGGAATGAGGGAGGGAATGCTCCATTTGCTGTATATCTGACAATTATGTTATAAAGTAAAGACTGTTAAAGACAAAACATAAATTAATTAAATAACAGTAAAGTACAGCATGGGAGTCTTATTTTTCTCTACCCTACATGTATTATTACAGGTTTGTTTCTTAACCCTTTGAGGGTCCGTGCCGTAGGTCTACGGCTTTACGTTGAGGGTCCAAACCGTAGATCTATGCCATGAGCTCAGCTCACTCTCATAAGCTGTGAGCAGTAAATTTGGGCCTAGATATGAGAGAATACATCTGTGTGGTATGTGTGCACCACATAAAACAAATCCTGCAGCATACAGTGCATAATGAGAGAAAAAACTGAGACCGTAATTTTCAATTAAAACAGAGACTTTGCAGTGTTTTTACGTATATTTTTTATAATTGTTTTTGTGATTTCTTGGTCTCATTTGATAGAATGGAAGATATGTTACAGAAATAGAGATGATTTTGATTGGTTTTGGTAATGGAAATGGCTTGTAACTGAGCTCAAAATAGCAGAAATGTTAAATTTTTGCCGATGTTCAAGAGTAAACAAATGATCCCACACGTCTAATACACGTCTGCTGGTGGGTCTAATTTACGTTCACTAATGTGCTGATATTATTTATACGATTATTACAGTATTGCATAACAGTAAATCTTCTATTTTTTGGTTTGAATAAAAATTCATTATGTGAATAAAAAATTAAAATGGAATTCATTCGTAAAGCCTGAATACGTAACTAATGAACAGAGGAAATGTTAGTTTAGTTCCAGGAATGCCTGCATTGTTTATTCTGGACCCTATTTTGAAATTACAATATTTTGAACTTTGCATTAAATTGGCCAAATTACCAATTTCCGATCACTCTATTTTGTAGTTGAAACAGTTGACTTGGCGATTTCTTGTGCTCAATCAATAGAATAGAAGTAATACTAGTGAAATAGCTAAGAATTTGGTCGACTGGAGTAATATTGGCCTAAAAGGGAGTGAAAGTCGGCAAAATCGCCAATGCGTAAATATCGCTGACACATCAAAATTCGCGAGAGCATAATTTTGTAAATTTTCCATCAGATTTCATACTTTTTGTTTTATTACCTTCAGAAAAAGATTCTCTACCATTTTATAAGAAAAAATAACAAAATTATTTTTTGAAAATTCTTGGACACTGGTGCACACTTTGAAATTTGGCCTTCGGACCCTGAAAGGGTTAAAAAAAAAGATCAACAAACTAGTCATCTGCCAAGGCAGGGTGATCCGTTAAAGAAGAAACACTTTCACTTTCATTCACTCAATCACTGTCTTGTCAGAGGGATGCCAATACTATCTTGAGTCTACCTGGAGGGTATTCTGGCGACCAATGCCCTCCTGGCCCAGTCCATGACCTAGCCTCCTGGTGGATCAGGATCTGATCAACCAGTCCGTTACTGCTGGCTGCACGTAGTCCAACACATGAACCACAACCCAGCTGATCCAGCACCGACTTTAAGTATCTGTCCAGCTCCCTCTTCAAGAGAGAGCCAGTAAATTGCATTTCAAAACTGCAAATATCCCAACCCCTCCTTCAGAGTGCAGACACTGTACTTCCCACTTGCAGGACTCGAGTCCACCTTATCGGTTTTCCCTTAATTCCTTCATAAATGTTACCTTGCTCAAACTCCAACTTGCCTCCATTCACTCCTAACACACTTCCTCACACTTCCTGGATGTCTAAGCACCACACACAAAACCCTTACCCTGTTCCTCTAACCTTTTGTAGGATGACCTCTACCCCTCTTTCCCTTCACTACTGATTTATATATCCTCCAAGTCATCCTATTTTGTTTCATCCTCTCTGAGTGTCCAAACCACCTCAACAACCCCTCTTCACCCCTCTTGACAATACTTTTAATAACCCTGCACCTCCTAATCTTCAAGCTATGAATTCCTTGTAATATTCACATGGCACATTGCCCTCAGACGTGAGATCTCCACTGCCTCCAGCCTTCTCCATGCTTCAACATTCACTACCCATGCTCCACACCCATATAAGAGCATTGGTATGACCATGCTCTCATATATTTTCCTCTTTGCTTCCATGGATAATGATCTTTGTCTCCACAGTCTCCTCAGTTTTCCACTCGCCTTTTCCCCCCTCATCAGTTCTGTGATTCACCTAGTCTTTCATAGACCCATCTACTGATAAGCCCTCTCCCAAATATCTGAACACATTCAATTCCTCTATACTCCCTCTCTCCATACTCCCTCCCTCCAATCTGATATCCAGTCTTTCGTTACCTATATTTTTTGTTATTCTCGTCACCTTTCTCTGTCTTATGTTCATTTTTAATTTCCTTCTTTTACTTTTTTTAACACACTGGCCATCACCCACCAAGGCAGGGTGACCCGAAAAAGAACACATCTTTCCCAATTCATCCACCAGCTGTTGCAACTTCTCTTCAGAGTCTCCCAAAAGCAGAGTATCATCAGCGAAAAGCGTCTTTGACAACTCCCACTTGGTGTTAGATTCTTTATCGTGCAATCCTCTACCTTTGCCCCATTATAACTGATGCACTCCTGCAGTGGTGTGGAAGATTGTTCATTACTGCTTGCAGTTTTATTTTGGATAGCAGTGATGGCTTCATTGATCCTATTTTTAGGTCATCTCTTTTTTGTAGCATGTATTTTGTACACCTGACTTAAAGAGTTCCACAGAAAGAATTCTGGTGGGGACACATCAGGGTATTGATAAGTAAGACACATGTGCAACAGTTAGTTAACTATTCTGAAATGTTTTGCCTACACAGTAGGCTTCTTCAGTCGAGTACAGAGGAGACAGCAGACTATGGAGCAAAAAACTTCTCCAGGCTGAGGGACTGACCACCTCTAAACTACGTCTTTTGCTGCCTCCTCTGTACCTGACTGCTGCCTCCTGCCTCCTCTGTACCTGACTGCTACCTCCTGCCTCCTCTGTACCTGACTGCTGCCTCCTGCCTCCTCTGTACCTGACTGCTGCCTCCTGCCTCCTCTGTACCTGACTGCTGCCTCCTGCCTCCTCTGTACCTGACTGCTGCCTCCTGCCTCCTCTGTACCTGACTGCTGCCTCCTCTGTACCTGACTGCTGCCTCCTCTGTACCCAACTGCTGCCTCCTGTGTACTTGACTGCTGCATCCTGTGTACCTGACTGAAGAAGCCTACTGTGTAGGCAAAACTTTTCAGAATAAAGTTATGTAGCTGTTACACATGTGTCTTATCAAGTTGTTGGTTCTGTATATCATTATAATATTGACATCTGGGGATTGTGACAGCCACAGATACTGTTGTCTTAGATACTGCATAACAATTGTGATATGTTGCCCAATTTTGCTGAATCCATATCCAATGAGCAGTGATGAACATAGTCTTCACTGCAGGAAGTGCAGAACTGTAATAATGTGTTTGGCAACAGAAAATAAGGCTCTCATGTTTGTACTTCAATGTGATTTAATGAAGTTATAGTCTGCTGTAACAATTTTTTTTCACAGTTGACACATCTCACTGAGATAAGGTGAACCCCCTCCCCCCTAGAAAAAAAAAAATAGCATCATTCATTCAACTGTTGTCTTGGCAGAAGTTTGCTGAATTTACAGCTCAGGTGACCCTTTGAATTTAACCCTTTCAGGGTTGGTGCCATACTAGTACGGCTTGCACGCCAGGGTTGGTGCCGTACTAGTACTCATAAATTCTAGCACCTTCAAATCTAGCGAGAGAAAGCTGGTAGACCTACATATGAAAGAATGGGTCTATGTGGTCACTGTGCATGGTACAAAAAAGTCCTGCAGCACACAGTGCATAATGGAAAAAAAAAACTCCAAGTGTATTTTTGGTTTAAAACAGCGATTTTGCAGTGTATTTTCGTATGCTATTTATGGTTGTATTCTAGTTTTCCTGGTCTCATTTTATAGAATGGAAGACATATTATGGAAATTGAGATGATTTTGATTGGTTTCACAATGAAAAGTACCTTGAAATTGAGCTCAAAGTAGCAGAAATGTTTGATTTTTGCCAAAGTTCAAAGGTAAACAAATCATGCCACGTGTCCAATACACATCAACTGGTGAGTGTAATATTCTTTCACAAGTGCCCTGATATTATTTATACCATTTCTATGCCATTTCTACACGAATGCAGTAGTCTGCATAACATAAATCTTCTATTTTTTTGTGAGAATAAAAATTCAAAGTTGAAAGCAAAAGAAATGTAACAGAGGTATGGGGGCATGAGTAATGAACAGAGGAAATGTTATTTTAGTGCCAGAAATGTTTGTCTTGTTTATTCTGGACCCTATTTGGAAATTGGCATCTTCTGAAATTTGTGTGAAATTGGCCAAATTGCCAATTTCTGACCACGTTGTTGGATAGTGGAAATCAGTAAATGGGTGGTTTCTTGTACTCATTCGATAGAAAAAAAATGGAGTTCTAGCAAAATAGTTATGATTTTTGTTGACTGGTACATTGTAATTGGCTGAAAATAGGGCTCAAAATGGGCAAAATTGCCGATGCGTAAACATCGTCGAGATTACTAACTTAGCGAGAGCATAACTCCGTAAGTTTTCCATCAAATTTCATACTTTTGGTGTCATTATGATTGGGAAAAGATTCTCTATCATTTCAAAAGAAAAAATAATTTTTTTTTTTCGAAAAATTTCCGACCCTGAGAACAAGTTTAGGAGAGGCCCTGCCAACCCTGAAAGGGTTAAGATCCCCCACCCCCTCATTTAAGAGTGCAGGCACTATACTTTCTACCTCCAGGACTTGAGTTTGGCTATCTGGTTTCCCTGAATTTCTTTATAGATGTTACTTTGGTCACACTCCTAGAGCATGTAAAGCCATAAAAACCACTCCTCTCCATTCAGGTTTATGCCAGATTTTGACCCTGCCATCTGTATGTCATTGCAGAAATTGCAATTTGTCAGACCTGGTGACGTTTTTTTCAGTCTTCAGCTGTCCAGTTTTGGTGAACCTATGTCTACTGTAACCTCAGTTTCTTGTTCTTAGCTGACAGGAGTGGAATAAAGTGTGGTTGTCTGCTGCTGTTAAACCATCCACTTCATAATATTGACGCATTCATAAAGATTAAAATGTTGTGTTGGGTTCTAGAGGTGGAAACGCTCTGAAAGAGCATTAGAGATGTTGCAGCTCAGATGGTCACCTGTACTGTGATGTTTATGCACTTTTAAAAAGACAAAAAATGTTGTCCAAGGAGGCAAAGAAGGGAATGTAAGAGAGTATAGTGGTACCAACACTCTTATATGGATGTGAAGTTTGGGTTGTAAATGCTGCAGCAAGGAGGCTGGAGGCACTGGAGATGAAGTATCTAAGGGAAATGTGTGGTGTAAATATTATGCAGAGAATTCATAGTGTGGAAATTAGGAGGTGTGGAGTTACTAAAAGTATTGTTCAGAGGGCTGAAGAGGGGTTGTTGAGGTGGTTTGGTCATTTAGAGAGGATAGAGCAAAATAGGATGGAGGGAGGAGATAAAATAGGTTTTGTGTGCAAGGGGCTTGGACATGCAGAAGGCATGTGTGAGCATGTTTGATAGGAGTGAATGGAGACAAATTATTTTTGGGACCTGATGAGCTTTTGGAGTTTGAGCAGGGTGATATTTTGTGAAGGGATTCAGGGAAACCGGTTAGCCGGACTTGAGTCCTGGAGGTGGGAAATATTTTACATTTTTTTTTTTGGGGTCATTACTTTGGTGAGAGACAGCCAGTGTAATGAAAAAACAAAACAAAACAAAAAATAGTTCTGTAGTGGGAGTCCTAGAATATGTTATACAGTGGAGCCTTACATATCGAACTTTCTTTGTTCCAGACGGCTGTTCGAGTGCTGTTACCGAACGAATTTATTCCCATCAGGAATAATGTAAATTAGATTAGTTAATTTCAGACCCTCAAAAATACACATATAAAAGCACTTACAAAAATACACTTTCGTAATTGGTTGAGTTAGGAGCAGTTCGATATTTGAGGTTCCACTGTACCTCGTTCACACAGATACATGCCTCATTGTGCCCCAATTAAGTTCAACAAATGCAGAATTAGGACCTTTGCTGCTGCTGTCATGTCAAGCTTGTTAGTTTGATAACTCTATTATGCATCACAACCATCCTCTGGGAAAATAGGTGTTTTTGCAGGTTGTTCCAAACCAGTGTAGCTGGGATCCATCATCGTATTCCTCCTGGTGCTCGACTGAGATTGGCCTGTAATTGAGCAGCCTAGAGGTCTTACAAGTGATCACTCCTCTTAACCCTTTCACGGTCCAGAGGCCAAATTTCAAAGTGCACACCAGTGTCCAAGAATTTTCAAAAAATAATTTTGTTACTTTTTCTTATGAAATGGTAGAGAATCTTTTTCTGAAGGTAATAAAACAAAAAGTACGTTATTTGATGGAAAATTGACGAAATTATGCTCTCATGAATTTTGATGTGTCAGCGATATTTATGCATCGGCGATTTTGCCGAATTTGGCTCCCATTTTAGGCCAATTACATTATTTCAGTCTACCAAATTCTTAGCTATTTCACTAGTATTACTTCTATTCTATCGAGTGAGCACAAGGAATCACTAAGTCAACTGTTTCAACTACAAAATAAAGTGATCGGAAATTGGTAATTTGGGCAGTTTAATGCAAAGTTCAAAATATTGTAATTTCAAAATAGGGTCCAGAATAAACAATTCAAGCATTCCTGGAACTAAACTAACATTTCCTCTGTTCATTAGTTACATTTTCAGGCTTTACAACTGAATTCCATTTTGATTTTTTATTCGCTTAATGAATTTTTATTCAAACCAAAAAATAGAAGATTTACTGTTATGCAATATTGTAATCATTGTATAAATAATATCATCACATTTGTGAACATATATTAGACCCACTAGCAGGTGTGTGTTAGACGTGTGAGGTCATTTGTTTACTCTTGAACATCAGCAAAAATTTAACATTTCCACTACTTTGAGCTCAGTTTCAAGCCATTTCCAGTATTAAAACTAATCAAACTCATCTCTATTTCTGTAATATATCTTCCATTCTATCAAATGAGACCAAGAAACTGCAAAAACAACTTTAAAAACATACGAAAAACACTGCAAAGTCGCTGTTTTAATCGAAAATTATGGCCTCAGTTTTTTCTCATTATGCACTGTGTGCTGCAGGATTTGTTTTATGTGGTGCACACATACTACATAGATGTGTTCTCTCATATCTAGGCCAAAATTTACCGCTCACAGCTTATCAGAGTGAGCTGAGCTCATGGCATCTACGGTTTGGACCCTCAACGTAAAGCTGTAGATCTATGGCACAGACCCTGAAAGGGTTAAATGTGAAGCAGAAACTGTGCCTGTCTATATAAAAAATTGATTTTTGCCATCTGTATATATATAGTATGATTAAAACCTTTTTAGTCTGCAGAGCTTTCTGTACCTAAGACAGCAGAGATACAGGTTGTTTTTATTATAACTTGATAATGTATTTCACTGATTTATACTTAATTTTCCTTTAGTGCCCTGTGGATACCGATGTGTCTGGACTTCGATCTGGTCGTGGAAGATACCAGACTTTCACAACTCGGGCTGGAATGATCGCACGGAAGGAAGATTTCCCTGATGGTATACATGTTGTTATCTTCTCCCTACCAGATGATGGACCATGTTCTTTAAATATTGGAAGTAAGTTGATTAGGATACTACTAAGAGTACAGAGCTGAATTATTATTTAAATATACATTCTGTTGAAATATCTTGAATTACATAGATATAATAATTTGTTGAAAGAAGAAAATAATATTTTTATAATTTAGTCATAAATTGTTTATTATCCAGTAATAAATTGCTAAACATATTGTACACAACACTGAAAATGTACACCTGTACCAAATTGAAATCTCTGTTGAAGACTAAAAAAAACATAACACTATTGACCCCAGTAATCTGAACCTAGCACAATAATCTGAACCTAGCACAGTACTCTGAACCTAGCACAGTACTCTGAACCTAGCACAGTACTCTGAACCTAGCACTCCTTGGAACTCAAGTATCTATCCTTAGCCTCAGTATGAAGACAACTCAATACAGCTCTAAAACAGTACACACCATACAACTCTGACCCTAAACATTGAGTATCTGACTGACATATTGCATCACTCTTAACCTATAATGATTAAGTATCTCTCTTCTCATTTAAAAACATCAATACAGTAAAAAACTTCAAAAACATGTATCTAGTGGACATTGAACTTATGAGTTAATATCATTTTTGTTGACGAGTAGTAAACCATTGCTTATAAAAAATTCCGTGGTATGAATTATATTTAATCCATTTGTTGACCAGCTCGAAAACCATGCCATATAATGCAAATCAATTTCACTCTATTATTAATTAATGATTTTAAACTAGCCATAAACACCAATATAATATCAACCTTCAACTTGATTTAATCTATCATAATGATTAAATGATACATTATATAATACGACAGTGTTGTGAAAGCCATTCATAGAGGTTAATAAAAAATAGTTATCGCTGACCATATCTTCCCATTCTTGCCCTTCTGAGGTGTTATAATAAGAGAAAATGGAGTGTTTGTGAGACTTTCTGCACTAGATCACTAGTTTCATGAGGAAAACACTGAAACAAAAGCGATTTTCTCAAATAATTTTTCCCGAGTCAGGAGACTGGCTTGCATTTTGGGTGAATATCTTGGAAGTGAGGCATGAAGTACTAAGCTCATACTGCCTTGAGTCATCACGTCTGATTTCTGAACAAGTGAAAATGTGTATTACTTGCCAGTCATGCTTATTATGCCTATATTATCTACTATGTTGTGTATCTATTTATTGTATGCTTTAGATGTTGTTTCTAGCAACTCTGCAAATCGTGACAATGTGCGAGTGTGGTGAAAAGTTGAAGATGAATCCAAAAGTATATTCTTCTTGGGATTTTCTTTCTTTTTTGCCGTCACCCTCACCGTGGAACTGCGACTGTTTAAAAATAAAGAAAAACAAAAAAATTACAAACATAGTTTAGACTTCATTGATTTTTTTTTTAAAAGTCGCACATTACCCCCAAGCAGTGACCAAAGAAGAAAATCCCAAAAAGAATACATTTCATCATCATTCAAGACTTCCCATCACCACACTAATCACTGTTTTGCAAGTGCAAATAAACGTTAGAAGTGTTTCTAAATTCTTCACAAATATTCCAACGCATATCCAAACCCTCCTAAGTGCAGCATTGACTTCCATTTCAGATCAGTCCCGTAAAAATACCGGTTTCTGATCTCCATTCACTAAATATTACCTATCACTCAACAGCTCGTCAGTCCAATACATGCTCTATTCACCTATCTAACACGCTCCAACACCTCTGAAGTCCAACCCTACCACAAAACCTCTTTTACCCCTTCCCTCCAACCTTTTTGAGGACGACCCCTACCCAGCCTTTCTTCCCCTACAGATTTATAACTCTCCATATTCTACTTTGATCCATTCCCTTTAAATGACCAAACCACCTCAACAAACCCTCTTCAGCCCTCTGACTAATACTTTTATTAACTCCACACCTTCTCCTAATTTCCACACTCCGAATTTTCTGCATAATATTTACACCAGACATTGCCCTTAGACAGGACATCTCCACTGCCTCCAACGCCTCCTCGCTGCAGCATTTACAACCCAAGCTTCACACCAATATAAGAGTGTTGGTACTACTATACTTTCATACATTCCCTACTTTGCCTCCATAGATAACATTTTTTTCCTCCACATATACCTCAATACACCACTCGCCTTTTTTTCTTCGTCAATTCTATGATTAACCTCATGCTTCATAAATCCGTCCGCTGACACGTCAACTTCCAAATATCTGAAAACATTCACTTCTTCCATACTCCTCCTCCCCAATTTGATATCCAATTTTTCTTTATCTAAAGCATTTGATACTCTCATCACCTTACTCTTTTCTATGTTCACTTTCAACTTTCTACCTTTACACACACTCCCAAATTCGTCCACTAACCTTTTGCAATTTTTCTTCAGAATCTCCCATAATCAGAGTATCGTCAGCAAAAAGTAACTGTGTCACTTCCCATTTTGTATTTAATTCCCCATAATTTAATCCCACCCCTCTCCCGAACACCCTAGCATTTACTTCTTTTACAACCCCATCTATGAATATATGAAACAACCATGGCAATTTACAACCTAGGTAATTTACAACCTAGATAATTTACTCTATGTATAACTGTAGTATTTATGTGTACCAGAGAGAGACAGAGAGACACAGAGAGAGAGAGAGAGAGAGAGAGACAGCCAAAACAAATCAGCCAGCTGGCCTACCATTTTACACATGTATTACACATGTTCCAGAATTGTTTCTCTTTACTTAGGGCATATGTTATAGAACATTCTGGCAGGATGACACTACCAGTGGTATCAAAATTGAAAGGATGTTACGCATTGGTTATTATTGAGGTTTTTGATATTTCCTTGGTATCTCCTGCGAGTGGTGGCGTATCTGAAGCTCACTCGTAACTTGGATTTTGGCTTGCAACTCCAAGCAAAAAATCAACAGAGCGACCGCTCGTAACTCTGAAAACTTGTAAGTTGGGGCACTTGTAAGTCGAGGTACCACCGTACTGGTAATGCATGGTCTTGGAGCTGGGGTAGTCTTCACTCTGGCTGGCAGATGGCAGTACCTACTAGACCAAAATGTCATCCCCGTCTTGGAGATCTTGGCACAAAGTGGGATACTGGAAGCATTTTTTTCTTCCTATAGTGAAAGTGGAACCTACATTGTTAAAGGGTTAAAAACTAATTACTTGCCTGGCACCCAGCAATTTCGTACTTAAAAGATCTAATGCTGCACAGTGTTTGTCTTTTGGAAATTGGTCAGCCATTGAAATAATTCATAGAATAAATGACACGCAAATAAGAAAGTACAGTGGACCCCCGGCTAACAATATTATTTCAATCCAGAAGTCTGCTCGGGTGCCGTTATAGACCGAATTTGTTCCCATAAGGAATATTGTGAATTAGATTAGTCCATTTCAGACCCCCAAAAATACACCTTCAAAAGCACTTACAAAAATACACTTACGTAATTGGTCGAGTTGGGAGCTGATCGTTAGTCGGGGGTCCACTGTACTGCAAAAATTTTAGTAAATTTCACTGGGCATAACCAAATATCAAATTGACATTTAGTTCATGTCCCTGTTGCCTAGGAATAGATACATAAGAGTTAAATCTTGTGGTAGGGCATATCCTAGAGAGCGACCTAAAATGAGTCACATTGCTTAACTTTCTTGGGTTATCCTAGACTATTGATCCTCTTTGGTTGCTAATGCGAGTTTAGTCTTCTACCTTGCTTAATAATGTTGGAAGTTATGTTTCTGGAAAATTGTTCTTTAAGTAAGTTTACATTCATTTATTAACCTTATTCCATGTAACTCGCTGCTTTGATGAATATGTATAATGAATGTTGTACTTCTCAAAATCTTGCTTTATATTTTGATTTGGACTGTATTCATAAAATGGTTGATTCATTCAGCCAGCACTGTTTGCCATACTCCTTGCACTGAAATGCATCTATGTATCAAAGATTGACAGTTTAATTGTAACTGATTCTCTGTTATCCATAAATGCTCTCAACTCATTAAGCATAAATTGTGGCATGCTTGTGTCAGAAGCCAGACACAGGTATGGTAGGATTGTGGACAGTGGAGTCAGAGTGCACATGCTGTGGATTCCATCTCACATTGGTCTTCAGATGCATGATAGAACTGATAAATTGGCTAAGCTGTATGCTTTCAAAGAGGGAGTAGATTACAATCTTGGCTTGTCAGGTAGTAGTTTGAGAACAATAATACGAAAAGAACTTCAACTGAATTTTATGGACTTAAGACTCAGGGAGATTGACACCAGTGAGTCCATCTATCATCATTCTATCATGCAGGAGGAGCCACATGTCTACGGTGCATCCAACAAAATAAGCAGACTCTTGGATGTCACTACTGCCCGGCTCCGGCTGGGTTACAAGTATCTTTGGCAGGTTAAATCACCACCACCAGATGTAGACCAAATGAAATGTAAACTTTGCCAGATGGACTATTGTCACACCCTGCGTCATTATGTACTGGAGTGTGATAAAATTAATGAATTTAGAAACAAACTCACTCAGAAATGTTCAAGAAATAGCAAAGTATTTTATCCACAGTGGTATATTGCAGACCATTCTGGAGAAATACCCTGACTTTGCTAGCTGTAAATAAAGCATTACCGCATGTGTGCATGTGTGCGTGTGCGTGTGTGTGCGTGTGTGTGTGTGTGTGTGTGTGTGTGTGTGTGTGTGTGTGTGTGTGTGTGTGTGTGTGTGTGTGTGTGTGTGTGTGCGCGCGTGCATTCACCTAGTTGAGATTGCAGGGGTCGAGTCCAAGCTCCTGTGTGTTTACCTGGAGTTTACCTGGAGAGAGTTCCGGGGGTCAACGCCCCCGCGGCCCGGTCTGTGACCAGGCCTCCTGGTGGATCAGAGCCTGATCAACCGGGCTGTTGCTGCTGGCTGCACGCAAACCAACGTACGAGCCACAGCCCGGCTGATCAGGAACTGACTTTAGGTGCTTGTCCAGTGCTTGTGTGTGTGTGTGTGTGTGTGTGTGTGTGTGTGTGTGTGTGTGTGTTTGTGTGTGCGTGTTAGTTACCATTTTGTCCTAGGCACATGTCGATTAGACACTAGGCCTGTTGTATTTGCGAGTGTGTGTGTGTGTGTGTGTGTGTGTGTGTGTGTGTGTGTGTGTGTGTGTGTGTGTGTGTGTGTGTGTGGTGTCTGTGTGTGTCTGTGTATGAGTGTGTGTGTGTGTATGATGGGTTGTGTGTGTGTACTCACCTATTTGTACTCACCTATTTGTGGTTGCAGGGTCGAGTCTTAGCTCCTGGCCCCCGCCTCTTCACCGGTTGCTCTTCACCGGTATGAGTGTGTGCGTGTGTGTGTGTGTGTGTGTGTGTGTGTGTGTGTGTGTGTGTGTGTGTGTGTGTGTGTGTGTGTGTGTGTGTGTGTGTGTGTGTGTGACTCAACAATCAATATTTGCACCAGTAACTCATTACAGTTGTGACCGGGTGTGGAAGTGTGAATTGCTCATTACACTATAATTTGTTCATGATTGTAGCCATGTATAAACGTAAGTAACCATTCTTACAGTATTCATTACCTTTGTAACTTGTGAGTTCATTACCTTTGTACCTAGTTCAGCTATCCAAACTTTGGGGCCCAGTCCCTGGATCCATTACGTACCTCTGTAATCTGTAAATACCTTTGTAACTTGTCATGATTGTGACTAGACCTACCCGGAGTTCATTACCTTTGTAAATTGTGAATTCATTACCTCTGTAACTTGCTCAGCTATCATAACTTTGGAGTCCAGTCCCTGGACCAATTATGTACCTCTGTAATCTTTTGACTACCGCCCACAGGATGGGTATGGGGTGCATAATAAACATATTAAACTAACTAAACTGTCGTTCATATGTTGTACTACATTCAGCCAGCAGTAACAGCCTAGTTGATCAGGCCCTGATCCACCAGGAGGCCTGGTCTTGGACTGGGCTGTAGAGGCATTGATCTTTGGAATGCCCTCCAGGTAGACCCCAACTTAACAGTGCTTCACTTTACAGTGTTTCGCTAATACAGTGATTTTCATTTATACTCATTCTTCATTTATTCAGACTTCCTACAGTAAATATATTCACCACTCTCTGTAAGCTAAGGACGAAAATATGTTAATGGTAAGTAATGTGCGTACTGTATATGCACTTTTTAGGCCAAGTTATATTGCTCTTTTAATATATGATAGTGTAAACAGACTTTTGTATGCATTTGAAAGTGAATAAAAAAAACTCAAAAAACTGTGATTGACTTTACAGCAATTTTTACTTTACAACAGTATCCTAGTATCCTGTATAGTAATATAATGTGATGTGATTGATTAATTACAGGTGAAAGCAACAAGACAGCTCGGACGAAGACTGTAGTGTTGCAGTTATTCACTCATGCTACAATATGGTCCACCTGGTATATCTTCTTCTTGACTGCTGTTGTTTTGGCCATGTTAGTGTCTCTCCTCACAAAAGGTGCTTTGATGATTATAGAAAGGTAGGTGGAGACAGTGATATGGGTGTACAGGTGCTCCTCGACTTATGATGGCTTGACTTATAATATTTTGACTTTACAATGGTGCAAAAGCAATTACAGCTCCTCGCTTAACGACGGAGTTCTGTTCCTAAGACCTTGTCGGTACACGAATTCACCGCTAAGTGAGGAGCATACAGTGGATCCTCGTTTTTCGTAATTAATCCGTTCCAGAGAGTGTGACTAATGGCGATATTGACAATTTGCAAAACCATTTTCCCAATAAGAAATAATGTAAATCCAGTTAATCTACATGAAATATAGATTTACATACACAGAAAACAATGAAACATGAAGAATAAAACAATAATAACATCACACTTACCTTTATTGAAGACTCTTGTTGGTGTATGAATAAAATATGTCATTACGTACGTTAGGAATTGTGGCGGCGGCAGAGTAGTGTGTTTGGAGGCAGGACAAGATAATCCTTCAATATGACACTAATATCAACTCTATGGCTTATTTATCTATCACAATTCATCTAATATGATAAAATAAACAATATTAATAACATAGAAACGTGATATATGCAGTGAAACCCCCCGTTCGGTGGCCACAGCTTTCTTGAAATCCGACTTTCGGTAACTTTTTTTGCCAAAATATAGCCTCGTGGTTCGTGATGGGCCTTGTCATTTGGCAACTGTCCGGTATGCGTCTGCCAGTCAGCGCGCACACAGAGCCAATCTCCTGCACCACTCACACTCGGTGTGCCATTGTTTACCAGTGAGTGACTGTTATCTCACGGGTTCATTCAATACTTTTTGTAATAATTCATTGTTTTTTGTGCTTTCACCTGCTTAATAAGTCACCATGGGCCCGAAGAAAGCTTGTGTCAGCCGTTTGGTAAAAAAAAGTGAGGAACACAATCGAATTCAAGAAAGAAATCATTGAAAAATTGAGATTGAAGTGCATGTTACAGACTCATGAAATCGTAATGACACGATTGCAAACAAACCATACCACGGGCGGGGATGGAACCTGCGATCAGAGTCTCAAAACCCAGACCTTTGTGTTAGCCACTGGATGAGCTAGCTGGCCCAGTGGCTAACGTGATGGTCTGGAGTTTTGAGACTCTCTGATCGCGGGTTCTATCCCACCCGTGGTATAGTTTCATGTTACAGAGCTTGCCAGGATGTATGGTAAATGCCATTCAACCATCACTTCGTTCGTGGCGAAGGGGAAGGAAATAAACTGTGCTGTTGTTGCAAAAGGGGTAGATATGCTGACAAAGAAGAGATCACAAACCCTCGAAGAAGTGGAGAGGTTATTGCTTTTGTGGATTACCCAAAAACAGTTAGCAGGAGATAGTATTATGCAGTCGATAATATGTGAAATCGCAAGGCAGTTGCATGACGATCTTGTAAAGAAAATGTGTGCAATGAGTGGTGATGTTCGTGATTTTAAGGCCAGCAAAGGCTGGTTTGAGAGATTTAATAAGCATAGTGGCATACACAGTGTGGTAAGGCATGGTGAGGGTTCCATTTCAGACAAAAGGGCAGCTGAGAAGCTTGTGTAGGAGTTTAAGGGGTATGTAGATACTGAAATTTTCAAACCCCAACAAGTGTTCATTTGTAACGAAACAGACCTGTTTTGGAAGAAAATGCCGAAGAGGTCCTACATCACGCGGGGGAAAACGGCACCCGGACACAACCCTATGAAGACAGGTGACCCCTTTTTTTATTATTTTTTATTATCAAATGGCTGTTTCCCCCCCAAGGCAGGGCGGCCCCAGAAAAAAAACTTTACCCTCATTCACTCCATCCGTTTGCAGAAGGGTGCTTTACACTACAGTTTTTAAAAAGCAACATTAAAAACCCCCCCTTCAGAGTGAGGCACTGTACTTCCCATCTCCAGGATCAAGTCCCGGGCCCGCCCGGGTTTTCCCTGAATCCCTTCATAATTTTACTTTGCTCACACTCAACGACAAGTATTAAAAACCATTTGTCTCCATTCACTCCCATAAACCGCTAGCAGCCCGCTGGAAATCCAAGCCCCCCGCACACAAAACCCCTTTTCCCCCCCTCCAACGTTCCCCAGGGACCCCCCCCCCGCCTTCCTTCCACTACAGATGTACACTCTTGAGTCTTCTGTTTCGCTCATTTCTTACATGTCCCAACCACCCCCAACAACCCTTCCTCACCCCCTTGGGAAAAAGTTTTTTTAATCCCCACCCTCCCCCTAACTTCCAAACTCGAATTCTCGCTTATTTTCACACCCCACATTTCCCTCAGACATGACACTCCACTGCCTCCGCCCTTTTTCCGCTGAAAATTCATCACCCCTGCTTCACACCCTATAAGGCGTTGGGGAAAAAATATATCTATACTTCCCCCCTTTGCCCCCAAGGACAAAAATTCTTTTTCTCCCACAGCCCCCTAAAGGGACCCCTCACTCTTTTCCCCCCATCAATTCTATGATTCCTCATCCTTCATAGACCCACCGTACAGTCCACTCCCCAAAATATCTGAATACATTCACCTCCTCCATACTCTCTCCCTCCAATCTTATATCCAATCTTTCATCACCAAATATTTTTGTTATCCTCATAACCTTACTCTTTCCTGTATTCACTTTTGATTTCTTCTTTTGCACCCCCTACCAAATTCTTTCCCCACCAATCTCTGCAACTTCTCTTCAGAATCTCCAAGAGCACAGTGTCATCAGCAAAGAGCAACTGTGACAACTCCCACTTTTATGTGTGTTCTTTATCTTTTAACTCCACGCCTCTTGTCAAGCCCCTCGCATTTACTTCTCTTACAACCCCATCTATAAATATATTAAAAAAACCACGGTGACATCACACATCCTTGTCTAAGGCCTACTTTTACTGGGAAATAATTTCCCTCTTTCCTACATACTCTAACTTGAGCCTCACTATCCTCGTAAAAACTCTTCACTGCTTTCAGTAACCTACCTCCTACACCATACACCTGCAACATCTGCCACATTGCCCCCCTATCCACCCTGTCATACGCCTTTTCCAAATCCATAAATGCCACAAAGACGTCTTTAGCCTTATCTAAATACTGTTCACTTTTATGTTTCACTGTAAACACCTGGTCCACACACCCCCTACCTTTCCTAAATCCTCCTTGTTCATCTGCTATCCTATTCTCCGTCTTACTCTTAATTCTTTCAATAATTACTCTACCATACACTTTACCAGGTATACTCAACAGACTTATCCCCCTATAATTTTTGCACTCTCTTTTGTCCCCTTTGCCTTTATACAAAGGAACTATGCATGCTCTCTGCCAATCCCTAGGTACCTTACCCACTTCCATACATTTATTAAATAATTGCACCAACCACTCCAAAACTATATCCCCACCTGCTTTTAACATTTCTATCTTTATCCCATCAATCCCGGCTGCCTTACCGCCTTTCATTTTACCTACTGCCTCACGAACTTCCCCCACACTCACAACTGGCTCTTCCTCACTCCTACAAGATGTTATTCCTCCTTGCCCTATACACGAAATCACAGCTTCGCTATCTTCATCAACATTTAACAATTCCTCAAAATATTCCCTCCATCTTTCCAATACCTCTAACTCTCCATTTAATAACTCTCCTCTCCTATTTTTAACTGACAAATCCATTTGTTCTCTACTCTTCCTTAACTTGTTAATCTCACTCCAAAACATCTCACCCACTCTCTCATTTGCTCTCTTTTTACATTGCTTCACCACTCTCCTAACACCTCTCTTTTTCTCCATATACTCGTCCCTCCTTGCATCACTTCTACTTTGTAAAAATTTCTCATATGCTAACTTTTTCTCCCATACTACTCTCTTTACATCATCATTCCACCAATCGCTCCTCTTCCCTCCCGCACCCACTTTCCTGTAACCACAAAGTTCTGCTGAACACACTAACACTACATTTTTAAACCTACCCCATACCTCTTTGACCCTATTGCCTATGCTCTCATTAGCCCATCTATCCTCCAATAGCTGTTTATATCTTACCCTAACTGCCTCCTCTTTTCGTTTATAAACCTTCACCTCTCTCTTCCCTGATGCTTCTATTCTCCTTGTATCCCATCTACCATTTACTCTCAGTGTAGCTACAACTAGAAAGTGATCTGATATATCTGTGGCCCCTCTATAAACATGTACATCCTGAAGTCTACTCAACAGTCTTTTATCTACCAATACATAATCCAACAAACTACTGTCATTTCGCTCTACATCATATCTTGTATACTTATTTATCCTCTTTTTCTTAAAATATGTATTACCTATAACTAAACCCCTTTCTATACAAAGTTCAATCAAAGGGCTCCCATTATCATTTACACCTGGCACCCCTAACTTACCTACCACACCCTCTCTAAAAGTTTCTCCTACTTTAGCATTCAGGTCCCCTACCACAATTACTCTCTCACTTGGTTCAAAGGCTCCTATACATTCACTTAACATCTCCCAAAATTTCTCTCTCTGCTCTGCATTCCTCTTCTCCAGGTGCATACACGCTTATTATGACCCACTTCTCACATCCAACCTTTACTTTAATCCACATAATTCTTGCATTTGAACATTCATATTTTCTTTTCTCCTTCCATAACTGATCATTCAACATTACTGCTACCCCTTCCTTTGCTCTAACTCTCTCAGATACTCCAGATTTAATCCCATTTATTTCCCCCCACCGAAACTCCCCTACCCTCTTCAGCTTTGTTTCGCTTAGGGCCAAGACATCCAACTTCTTTTCATTCATAACATCAGCAATCATCTGTTTCTTGTCATCTGCACTACATCCAAGCACATTCAAGCATCCCAGTTTTATAAAGTTTTTCTTCTTCTCTTTTTTAGTAAATGTCTACAGGAGAAGGGGTTACTAGCCCATTGCTCCCGGCATTTTTGTCGCCTCATACGACACGCATGGCTTACGGAGGAAAGATTCTTTTCCACTTCCTCTCTCATGTAGTAATGCTAGTGGGGATTGCAAAGTGAAGCTTTCACTGGTCTATCACTCTGAAAATCCCAGAGTGTTCAACAAAAACAGTGTCGCCAAGAGTAAATTGTGTGTGATGTAGAAGACTAACAGTAAGGCATGAGTCACAAGAGAAATTTTCCTTGATTGGTTTAATGAAGTGTTTGGCCTTGTGTGAAGAAATACCTCGTGGAAAATGAATTGGAACTCAAGTGCCTCCTGGTAATGGACAGTGATCCTGCTCATCCTCCAGACTTGGAAGAGCAAATGGTGGAGGAGTTTTGTTTTATCACAGTGAAGTTCTCACCCCCCTAATACAACTCCTCCCCTCCAGCCCATGGACCAGCAGGTCATTTCAAGCTTGAAAAAACTGTACACCAAAGCAGTGTTTCAAAAGTGCTTTGAAGTGACCTCAGACACTGAATTAACCCTAAGAGAGCTCTGGAAAGATCATTTCAATATCCTCCATTGCATAAACCTTACAGGTAAGGCTTGGGAGGGAGTGACTTGCAGGACTTGGAACTCTGCTTGGAGAAAATTAATTGTGGCCAGAATATATACAAGAGAGGGGTTTCAAAGGGTTTGGGCCTGACTCTGAGGAGCCTATGCCAGTTGTGGAAAGTATTGTGTCACTGTCCATGGGGTTGGATGTGAGTTTGGAGGATGTGGAAGAGTTGTTGGAGGACCACGATGAAGACCTAACAACTACAGAGCTGCAAGACCTTCATATGCAACAGACCACAGCTCAGGAAATTGCTTCAGAGGAGGAGGAAGAGAGATAGAGCTGTTGCAGGCCGTGCTGGCAACATGTACAATGACAGTGTTGTGTCCCACTTCAGACAAATCTTAAAGAAACGCCAGAAACAGAGCTCTATGGACAGATATTTTGTGCGACAGGGGTCCAGTGACACTCAAGTTGTACCCATTGGCATTAAAAAACAAAGAAGGGAAGTAACCCCAGATAAGGACTTGGCACCTGAAGCCTTCATGGAAGAGGATTCCCCTTCCAAACAATAGTTCACCTTCATTCTCTCCCCTCCTTCCATCTTCCATCCACCCAGAAGTCTTCAGTAAAGGTAAGTGTAATTTTTTTTTTTATAAACAAGTCGGCCGTCTCCCACCGAGGCATGGTGACCCAAAAAGAAAGAAAATCCCCAAAAAGAAAATATGTTCATCATCATTCAACACTTTCACCTCACTCACACATAATCACTGTTTTTGCAGTGGTGCTCAGAACACAACAGTTTAGAAGCATATACGTATAAAGATACTCAACACATTCCTCCCAACTTCTAATATCCCGAAACCCCTCCTTTAGAGTGCAGGCATTGTACTTCCCATTTCCAGGACTCAAGTCTGGCTATATAAAAATAACTGGTTTCCCTGAATTCCTTCACTAAATATTACCCTGCTCACACTCCAACAGATCGTCAGGTCCCAAATACCATTCGTCTCCATTCACTTCTATCAAACACACTCATGTAAGCCTGCTGGAAGTCCAAGCTCCTCACCCACAAAACCTCCCTTTCCCCTTCCAACCTTTTCGAGGACGACCCCTACCCCCCTTTCCTTCCTCTACAGATTTAAATGCTCTCCATGTCATTCTACTTTGATCCATTCTCTCTAAATGACCAAACCATCTCAACAACCCCTCTTCAGCCCTCTGACTAATATTTTTATTAACTCCATACCTAATTTCCAAACTTCGAATTTTCTGCATAATATTTACACGACACATTGCCCTTAGACAGGACATCTCCACTGCCTCCAACCGCCTCCTCGCTCATGCATTCACAACCCAAGCTTCACACCCTTATAAGAGTGTTGGTACTACTATATTTTCATGCATTCCCTTCTTTGCCTCCATAGATAACGTTTTTTGTCTCCACGTATACCTCACCTTTTTTCCCTCGTCAATTCTATGATTTACCTCATCCTTCATTAATCCATCCGCCGACACGTCAACTCCCAAGTATCTGAAAACATTCACTTCTTCCATTCTGCTCCTCCCCAATATGATATCCAATTTTTCTTTATCTAAATCATTTGATACCCTCATCACCTTACTCTTTTCTGTGTTCACTTTCAACTGTCTACCTTTGCACACACTCCCAAACTTATCCACTAACCTTTGCAGTTTTTCTTTAGAATCTCTCATAAGCACAGTATCATCAGCGAAAAGCAACTGTGTCAATTCCCATTTTGTATTTAATTCTCCATAATTTAATCCCACCCCTCTCCTGAACACCCTAGCATTTACTTCTTTTACAACCCCATCTATAAATATATTCAACAACCATGGTGACATTACACATCCCTGTCTAAGACCTACTTTTACTGAGAAGTAGTCTCCCTCTCTTCTACACACCCTAACCTGAGCCTCACTATCCTCATAGAAACTCTTTACAGCATTTAGTAACTTACTACCTATTCCATATACTTGCAACATCTGCCACATTGCTCCCCTATCCACTATCATATGCCTTTTCTAAATCCATAAATGCAATAAAAACTTCCCTACCTTTATCTAATTACTGTTCACATATATGCTTCAATGCAAACACTTGATCTACACATCCCCTACCCACTCTGAAACCTCCTTGCTCATCCGCAATCCTACATTCTGTCTTACATCTAATTCTTTCAATAATAACCCAACCATACACTTTTCCTGGTATACTCAATAAACTTATTGCTCTATAATTTTTACTATCTCTTTTGTCCTCCTTCCCTTTATATAAAGGGATTATACATGCTCTCTGCCAATCCCTAGGTACCTTCCCCTCTTTCATTCATTTTTTCTTTCTTTCAACAAACCGGCCGTATCCCACCGAGGCAGGGTGGCCCAAAAAGAAAAACAAAAGTTTCTCTTTTTAAATTCAGTAATTTATACAGGAGAAGGGGTTACTAGCCCCTTGCTCCCGGCATTTTAGTCGCCTCTTACAACACGCATGGCTTACGGAGGAAGAATTCTATTCCGCTTCCCCATGGAGATAAGAAATAAACAAGAATAAGAACTAGAAAGAAAATAGAAAACCCAGAGGGGTGTGTATATATATGCTTGTACATGTATGTGTAGTGTGACCTAGGTGTAAGTAGAAGTAGCAAGACGTACCTGAAATCTTGCATGTTCATGAGACAGAAAAAAAGGACACCAGCAATCCTACCATCATGTAAAACAATTACAGGCTTTCCTTTTACACTCACTTGGCAGGACGGTAGTACCTCCCTGGGCGGTTGCTGTCTACCAACCTACTACCTAGGTTTCATACATTTATTAAACAAAAATACCAACCTCTCCAACACTATATCCCCCCTGCTCTTAACATTTCTGTCATGATCCCGTCAGTTCCAGCTGCTGTACCTTCTTTCATTCTACGTAATGCCTCACGCACCTCCCTTACACTCATATCCTGTTCTTCTTCACTCTTAAAAGATGGTATACCTCATTGGCTAGTGCATTACATTACCGCTTCCCTTTCTTCATAAACATTTAAAAGTTCCTCAAAATATTCTCGCCATCTACCCAAAACCTCCATCTCCACATCTACTAACTCCCCTACTCTGTTTTTAACTGACAACTCCATTCGTTCTCCAGGCTTTCTGAACTTGTTTAACTCACTCCAAAATTTGTTCTTATTTTCATTAACGTTTCTTGACAGTACCTCCCACTCTATCATCTGCTCTCATTTTGCACTCTCACCACTCTCTTCACCTTTCTTTTACTCTCCATATACTCTACTCTTCTTATAACAATTCTGCTTTGTAAAAACCTCTCATAAGCTTACTTTTTCTCTTATCACACCCTTTACTTCATTCCACTAATCACTCCTCTTTCCTCCTGCACCCACCCTCCTATAACCACAAACTTCTGGCCCACATTCTAATACTGCATTTTTAAAACTATTCCAACCCTCTTCAACCCCCCCCCCCCCCTCTACTCATACTTGCACCAGCCCACCTTTCTGCCAGCAACCACCCATCCTGCCAGATGACTGTGAAACAGAAACCTGTAAGTGTTTTACATGATGGTAGGTTTGCTGGTGTCTTTTTCTGTCTCATAAACACGCTAGATAACAAGGATATCTTGCTACTCCTACTTACACTTTGGTCACACTTCAGACACACATGCATATATATATATATATATATATACATACATCTAGGTTTTTCTCCTTTTTCTAAATAGCTCTTGTTCTTCTTTATTTCTTCTATTGTCCATGGGGAAGTGGAAAAGAATCTTTCCTCCGTAAGCCATGCGTGTCGTATGAGGCGACTAAAATGCCAGGAGCAATGGGCTAGTAACCCCTTCTCCTGTAGACATTTACTAAAAAGGAGAAGAAAAACTTTATAAAACTGGGATGCTTAAATGTGCGTGGATGTAGTGCGGATGACAAGAAACAGATGATTGCTGATGTTATGAATGAAAAGAAGTTGGATGTCCTGGCCCTAAGCAAAACAAAGCTGAAGGGGGTAGGGGAGTTTTGGTGGGGGGAAATAAATGGGATGAAATCTGGAGTATCTGAGAGAGTTAGAGCTAAGAAAGGGGTAGTAATAATGTTGAAGGATCAATTATGGAAGGAGAAAAGAGAATATGAATGTGTAAATTCAAGGATTATGTTGATTAAAGTAAAGGTTAGATGTGAAAAGTGGGTCATAATAAGCATGTATGCACCTGGAGAAGAGAGGAATGTAGAGGAGAGAGATTTTGGGAGATGTTAAGTGAATGTATAGGAACCTTTGAACCAAGTGAGAGAGTAATTGTGGTAGGGGACCAGAATGCTAAAGTAGGAGAAAGTTTTAGAGAGGGTGTGGTAGGTAAGTTTGGGGTGCCAGGTGTAAATGATAATGGGAGCCCTTTGATTGAACTTTGTATAGAAAAGGGTTTAGTTATAGGTAATACATATTTTAAGAAAAAGAGGATAAATAAGTATACAAGATATGATGTAGGGCGAAATGACAGTAGTTTGTTGGATTATGTATTGGTAGATAAAAGACTGTTGAGTAGACTTCAGGATGTACATGTTTATAGAGCGGCTACAGATATATCAGATCACTTTCTAGTTGTAGCTACACTGAGAGTAAAAGGTAGATGGGATACAAGGAGAATAGAAGCATCAGGGAAGAGAGAGGTGAAGGTTTATAAACGAAAAGAGGAGGCAGTTAGGGTAAGATATAAACAGCTATTGGAGGATAGATGGGCTAATGAGAGCATAGGCAATGGGGTCGAAGAGGTATGGGGTAGGTTTAAAAATGTAGTGTTAGAGTGTTCAGCAGAAGTTTGTGGTTACAGGAAAGTGGGTGCGGGAGGGAAGAGGAGCGATTGGTGGAATGATGATGTAAAGAGAGTAGTAAGGGAGAAAAAGTTAGCATATGAGAAGTTTTTACAAAGTATAAGTGATGCAAGGAGGGAAGAGTATATGGATAAAAAGAGAGAGGTTAAGAGAGTGGTGAAGCAATGTAAAAAAAGAGCAAATGAGAGAGTGGGTGAGATGTTATCAACAAATTTTGTTGAAAATAAGAAAAGTTTTGGAGTGAGATTAACAAGTTAAGGAAGCCTAGAGAATAAATGGATTTGTCAGTTAAAAATAGGAGAGGAGAGTTATTAAATGGAGAGTTAGAGGTATTGGGAAGATGGAGGGAATATTTTGAGGAATTGTTAAATGTTGATGAAGATAGGGAAGCTGTGATTTCGTGTATAGGGCAAGGAGGAATAACATCTTGTAGGAGTGAGGAAGAGCCAGTTGTGAGAGTGGGGGAAGTTCGTGAGGCAGTAGGTAAAATGTAAGGGGGTAAGGCAGCCGGGATTGATGGGATAAAGATAGAAATGATAAAAGCAGGTGGGGCTATAGTTTTGGAGTGGTTGGTGCTGTTATTTAATAAATGTATGGAAGAGGGTAAGGTACCTAGGGATTGGCAGAGAGCATGCATAGCTCCTTTGTATAAAGGCAAAGGGGACAAAAGAGAGTGCAAAAATTACAGGGGGACAAGTCTGTTGAGTGTACCTGGTAAAGTGTATGGTAGAGTTATTATTGAAAGAATTAAGAGTAAGATGGAGAATAGGATAGCAGATGAACAAGGAGGCTTTAGGAAAGGTAGGGGGTGTGTGGACCGGGTGTTTACAGTGAAACATATAAGTGAACAGTATTTAGATAAGGCTAAAGAGGTTTTTGTGGCATTTATGGATTTGGAAAAGGCGTATGACAGGGTGGATAGGGAGGCAATGTGGCAGATGTTGCAAGTGTATGGTATAGGAGGTAGGTTACTGAAAGCAGTGAAGAGTTTTTACGAGGATAGTGAGGCTCAAGTCAGAGTATGTAGGAAAGAGGGAGATTATTTCCCAGTAAAAGTTGGCCTTAGACAGGGATGTGTGATGTCACCGTGGTTGTTTAATATATTTATAGATGGGGTTGTAAGAGAAGTAAATGCGAGGGTCTTGGCAAGAGCCGTGGAGATAAAAGATAAAGAATCACACAAAGTGGGTGTCGCAGTAGTAGTACCAGTTCCTAGTAACCAGTTTATTTAAATTACAAACTTAGGTTAAGCCAGCAAGTTCCAACTGGACTTTTTTCCAAGTCAATAAAGGTCCATGTTCAGGACGGTACTGGATATTAACTCCATCAGGGAAGAGGCGACCACTTGCCATGAGTTCCTCGTACTCGTCCCTGTCGAACTTGGTGAAGCCCCACTTATGGGACACAGATTTTCTGGCGGCCAGGGTACTTGAACTTCGCACGTCTGAGAGCTTCAATTACATGCACTTTGTGACGGTCATGGGTCCGTACTGACATGATGGGCTGACCGATCTGCACACGAGCTACAGTATCCTGAGGTTTGCCGAAGGCACCATGCATGCCGGTCTGCAACCTATCAGCACCGGCGCACGACAACATTTTGTTGATGCGGATGACATGGAATAGGTGGAGTCGAACACGGACGTGGAACTGATCATTGCCACAGTTCTTTACTAGGAACTGGTACTACTACTGGGACCCATCCACGTTACATGAAAACCCACATGACAGGTGTTGTAACAGTTGCTCTTTGCTGATGACACTGTGCTCTTGGGAGATTCTGAAGAGAAGTTGCAGAGGTTGGTGGATGAATTTGGTAGGGTATGTAAAAGTAGAAAATTAAAAGTGAATACAGGAAAGAGTAAGGTTATGAGGATAAAAAGATTAGGTGATGAAAGATTGGATATCAGATTGGAGGGAGAGAGTATGGAGGAGGTGAATGTATTCAGATATTTGGGAGTGGACGTGTCAGCGATGGGTCTATGAAAGATGAGGTGAATCATAGAATTGATGAGGGGAAAAGGGTGAGCGGTGCACTTAGGAGTCTGTGGAGACAAAGAACTTTGTCCTTGGAGGCAAAGAGGGGAATGTATGAGAGTATAGTTTTACCAACGCTCTTATATGGGTGTGAAGCATGGGTGATGAATGTTGCAGCGAGGAGAAGGCTGAGGCAGTGGAGATGTCATGTCTGAGGGCAATGGTGGGGTGAATATAATGCAGAGAATTTGTAGTTTGGAAGTTAGGAGGAGGTGCGGGATTGCCAAAACTGTTGTCCAGAGGGCTGAGGAAGGGTTGTTGAGGTGGTTCGGACATATAGAGAGAATGGAGCAAAACAGAGTGACTTCAAGAGTGTATCAGTCTGTAGTGGAAGGAAGGCGGGGTAGGGGTCGGTCTAGGAAAGGTTGGAGGGAAGGGGTAAAGGAGGTTTTGTGTGCGAGGGGCTTGGACTTCCAGCGGGCATGCTTGAGCGTGTTTGATAGGAGTGAATGGAGACAAATGGTTTTTAATACTTGACGTGCTGTTGGAGTGTGAGCAAAGTAACATTTATGAAGGGATTCAGGGAAACCAGCAGGCCGGACTTGAGTCCTGGAGGTGGGAAGTACAGTGCCTGCACCCTGAAGGAGGGGTGTTAATGTTGCAGTTTAAAACTGTAGTGTAAAGCACCCTTCTGGCAAGACGATGGAGTGAAGGATGGTGAAAGTTTTTCTTTTTAGGGCCACCCTGCCTTGGTGGGAATCGGCCAGTGTGCTAATAAATAATCTCACCCGAAATTCTTCCTCCCTTTGTTTATAGACTTTCACCTCCCTCTTGCTTGTTGTTGACATTTTCCTCTTTTCCCATCAACCTCTTACTCTAACTGTAGCTTCAACTAAATAATGATCCAATATATCAGTTGCCCTTCTACAAACGTGTACATCCTGGAGCCTCCCCATCAACATTTTATCCATCAATACATAATCTAACAAACTACTTTCATTATGTGCTATATCATACCTTGTTTATCTATTTATCCTCTTCTTCATAAAATATGTATTACTTATTACCAAACCTCTTTCTACATATAGCTCAATTAAAGGCTCCCCATTTTCATGTACCCCTGGCACCCCAAATTTACCTACTACTTCCTCCACAACATTTATGCCCACTTTAGCATTGAAGTCTCCCAACCACCATTACTCTCACACTTGGTTCAAAACTCCCCATGCATTCACTCAACATTTCCCAAAATCTCTCTCTCCTCTACACTTCTCTCTTCTCCAGGTGCATATACGCTTACTATAACCCACTTTTCACATCCTACCTTTACTTTACTCCACATAATTCTTGAATTAATACATTTATAGTCCCTCTTTTCCTGCCATAACTTATCCTTTAACATTATTGCTACTTCTCCTTTAGCTCTAACTCTATTTGAAACCCCTGACCTAGTCCCATTTATTCCTCTCCACTGAAACTCTCCCACCCCCTTCAGCTTTGTTTCACTTAAAGCCAGGGCATCCAGCTTCTTCTCATTCATAACATCCACAATCATCTCTTTCTTATCATTTGCACAACATCGACGCACATTCAAACTCCGTTACGTTGGTATGTCTTATTACTCTGATAGTAAGGTTCTCACTGCATGTTCTAGTGTGGGGTAGCTTTTACTTAATGGCCTTATCTGTCTAGGGGTAATACTTACATCATGGCTGATCATCTTGAGTGTGTCTGATATCTTTTCACCAGCCCTCTTCACAGGTTATGTAAACTACTACTATAAAAATATAACTGTATTCTAAATAGATATGTACAGAAGATACAATCACAGCCTCACATATTCAAAACAAAAATCTACACACTCCTTAGCTGTTCTCCCACATGGTGCATCTCAGCAACTTTGTCCTTCTCTCTTCTTGACTAACTCTGGGCAAAAACCAGTGTTTTGACACACTTTATTCACCCTGGGTATGGGGCCACAACTTAAGTTATAAAAACTCACCCCCTGGAGCACACATAATGCCCCAAAGAGATAGAAAAAGGACCAAAAGGTCCTGCCACCTCCATGTCAACAAAAGAAAGAGAGAGGGAGGGAGAGGAGCCTAGCTAAGCTCCTCCCACACCCACCAAAACAAAGGACTGTTCCCAAAGGCACAATTCTCATTACCACAATTCTACAACACCTTAATTTTACTTTTAAACAAAAAGAAATACAACTTCAAAAAACTACTTACTTAAATTGTGTGTTTGTGTGTGTATAGTATAACCTATTATATTGAGAAAAAAGGCTTGACCCAGCTGCCTCTCAGTCCTAAGGGTGATCAGTCCTTATGACATTTAGAGCTAAGTCCCCCATCAATTCAATATAATTAGTATTCCAGAGTAACTGTTACTTATAAATACATGTTGGGTCCTATAGCCCCCATAACACCCCCCATCTTCAGACAAGTCTCACAAAAGCTAGCCGTGTCCCCAGATATGGCTATAAAAATATATTGCTTAAGTCCTGGGGGGCGGTGAGCAAGACTACTAGAAATGCTACATATTTCACAGCACCATAACTACTCTTCATTTTAAACTGTTATTTACAACAGATTGCAGAATTTTTTTAGAAAAGCATTTTAACCATACCCATATACTCAAGGGTGTAACTATTTACAATTTTAGTGCTTTTAAGAACAATACACATTACAATGCAAGAATTGCACACAATGTCCACTGTGAAAGCCTGCACCAACAGGCCTGTGCCTCTGCTGTGGTAATCCAGAAAGCAACTGGTACCCAGGGTGGAAATCTTCCTGATCAGGAGATGAGAGTAAGCCAAACCCGAGCAGCCCGGGTTTGTACCCCAAAGGCAGGAAACTTCACAAAAAAAGTCAAGGTGTCTCTCACTTGGTGGCCGAACCAAACAGTGAACTTCCAGTCAACACTCACGCTCCTTAACAGGGTCAGGCACTCAAGCCCATCTTCCGAGGTCCCACTTCACACAGATCCTCCAAACTTATGAAGAGGAGGCTGACATAGAACATGGAGGGGTCCAAGGGACCACAAAGGCAAATCGTCGGGTCGTTTTGTATATAGAGCACACCAAGACACAACATCACATACCTTCCTGAACGTATCATGTTACTGAAGGTTGTCAACCACTGCCTCAACTCACATTTACATATACACTGACCCTCGTCACACTTTTGGCTCCGACTCGACTCCTTCACAGTCAGATGGCTGGTAGAGAGTACTCAGGCTCGCCAACAGTTCACCACTGCAAAAACAAGAAGGTCAGCACATGACAAACACTATGTACAAAGTACGCACCATGCATCTACATGAAACATCTAGAGAGAGCATCAGCAACCACATTCTCTGAGCCTTTTATATATTTAACTTCCAAATTAAAAGGCTGTAGGAACAAAGCCATCTTAAGAGTCTTTGATTGTGGTTTCTCATTCTTTGCAAAAACCTCAGAGGGTTATGGTCACTATACACTATTACAGGATGTGGGGAAGCACTGATATAAACTTCAAATTTCTGCACAGCCAACACCAAAGCCAAAGCCTCTTTCTCTACAGTTACATAACCACGTTGATGCTTTTTTAATTTGGCTGAATGGTAACAAACTGGCTGAAGGCTCTCTCTCTCTCATCACCCTGCAACAACACTGCACCTACCCCTACATCACTAGCATCCACTTGTAGAGAGAAGGGGCATTCAAACTCAGGACTTTAACATTTTCACATTTTCAAAAGCCCTGTCACACTTGCTGTCTCAGCTGAATTGAACTTTGGGACTGGTCAAAGTTGTCAGTGGTGACGTTACCGGGGAGGGGTTGGGGGCAGAACCGTCTGTAATAACCCACCATGCCCAGGAACCTCATCACTGCCTTCCGATTCTGTGGTCTAGGAAAATTTATAATGGCCTCCACCTTAGCATTAATTGGGGCAACTTTCCCCTGACCAACTACATATCCTAAGAATTGTACACTGGCTTGGCCAAACTCACTTTTGCTCAGATTGATGGTTTAGTTTGGCTTGGGCTAGACGTTCAAAAACTTTTGTAATCTTACCAAGTGATTTTCCCACTGTTACTGAATACCCAATGTCATCTAGATAGGCCCGTACACCATCCAACCCCCTTATGACAGTATTTATACGACGCTGGAAGGTGGCAGGAGCATTTTTTAACCCAAAGGAAGAACATTATATTGAAATAACCCACCTGGAGTGAGAAGGTTGGGAAATTTCCTTGACTCGCTGGGTGAGGGGTTCTGATAATAACCTTTAAGTAAGTCCAGTTTCTCACAAACTTTTCCCCTCCCACAGCATCAATCACATCATCCATACGTGGCAAAGGGGAACAGTCAAACCTTCGTTACTTCTGTACTCTGCGATAGTCAGTGCACATACGCATAGATCCATCAGGTTTGGGAACCATCAGGCCTGGAGATGCCCACTGACTTTGCTAGGCACTACAAACTGGTTTTGAAGGAGGAATTTCACTTCTTCCTCCATGTGAAGTTATTTCGTTGGGTTCATGCAGTAAGGAGCCTGCTTTATTGGAAAAAGCTTCCCTGACATCCTCACAGGGGAGGCAATTTACTTACTTTGGGGACACCCCAAACAAATCTGGGAAATTTTTTGGAGTAACTGAAAACCCAAATCACAGGCTCCCTGTACACTGAGTCCCTTCATGTGTGCCAAGGGGTTTTGCAAGATGGCTGAATGCACAGCCTTACTTCTTTTGTTACAGGAAGTTTTTCAGTATCGTCACACTCAACTTGAATAGCGGCAACTTTCCCGCCCTAGAATGGTATTTTTTCAACCTGTTAATGTGCACAGTCCTTTTTGATTTGCGATGGCCAGGCATCTTAATTACATAATTGGGGCCAGACCTGCCTGTGATGACAAAGGGTCCATCAAATCGTGCAGCCAAGGCATGTCCCGGAACCACTCCAAAGCTAAACACTTCCTCTCCAACACTGAAGGAGCGAGGAGCTGCCCTTTTGGGCCTACCGCTGCTTCATGGCCCTCTGACTAGCTTGAGGTTGTCTGCTGCCATCTGTCTTGCCTGGGCCAATAGTTTCCTGAAAAAGAGAACATTTTCCGGTGGGGAAGCCTCATTTTCACCGCCCAGCCAATGCTCCTTGAGAATAGTCAGTGGCCCCTTCACTGGATGACCATAAAACGATCTCGAAAGGGCTGAAACCGAGAGATTCTTGGGCGCTTTCCCCGCCGGCAAACAAAAGAGAAAGGGATACCCTCATCCCAATCACTAGTGTGCTCATACACTAAGCTTGCTCATTGTCTTAAGAGTTTGATGAAATCTCTCTATTACTCCCCGAACTGAGGGTGATAGGCAGTTGAAATTTTGGGCTGTAAAATCAAACCCCTTTAAAACACATTCCCCGAATAATTTTGAGGTAAAGTTAGACCCTTGATCTGTTTGTACCTGCTGAGGAAAGCCAACATGGGAAAAGAACTTCATAAAGCCCTTAAGACCACTCCCAGCTGTTTTTCTTGCGTAGAGGGATTGCTTTCTGATACCTGGTAGTGGAACAAATTATCGTTAGTAAATAATTGTTTTCCCATTCTGGCCCCTTTGGGGGTGGGCCAACAAACATCCACTACCAGCTTGCTGAAGGTTCACCTGGTGCTGAAATAGGCTAAAGGGAACAGGTTTAATGCTTTGATTAGTTTTCCCTATAATTTTGGCAGACATGACAGGTCTTTATATAATCTCTTTTACCGCTCCCACAGCCGAGGCCAGAAGAAATGCCTGAAACCTTGGATACTGTTTTAGCAATACCTAGGTGTCCACCTAAAGGGTGGGCAGTGCAAAACTAAGAACATGGTTTCTATAAGGCTCAGGCACCACAAACCTTGGGAACAAAAACTTGGCTCTCCTTCTACTGGTACTGCAACCGAAGGTGCCTTCTTCATTAGTATACCTTTCCTGAAATAGAAGCATTTACTTAAACATAAAGATTCCTCCTCAGTCACAGCTGAGGCTCTGATTGACTTAAGAGTGTCATCACACCCCTGTGCAGCAATGAACTGAATCACAGTAGGCCCAATCTCCCTCACACTACTTCCCTGATCTCTGATTAGGCCTTCGACCCGGGTTGTGGTATCCTTTTCTTTAGTAGACTGCAGTTCAACATCAGAAAATAGAGTTTCCAAACCTAAGTGCCATCTTGTGATGGCACCAACAGGGAAAAGGTCTGGCAGGGTCTCCCTAGCCTTCTCCCAAACTTTGGGGTCTGGTTCCCCCCATACTAGTGGTTCTTCACTGTCTAACAGACCCATAACATTGTTTCCCAATAAGAGGTTAACCCCTTCGAAGGGAATTTCATCTGAAATACCTACAGGGAGATAGCCAACTTGGTATGCAGATTCTACCCATAATTTGTGTACAGGTGTTCTTATGGGTGAACCTGTAATACCCTTCAATAATAATCTACTCCAGTATAGGTATCCTTAGATACTGGCAGCACTCCAGCACATAGCAAGGAGTAGGTGCTACATCCATCTCTCAAGGACAGTATGTTCTCAACCCTACCCACATCCTTATGCAAAGCAACTGTGGACTTACATAAAATTTCCTGCATCCTGGGCCTAGACCCAAGGGACCTCCTCACCTTGCTTTGAAGACCAAATACAGGCAACTGGATGTGTGTCTGCAGTTAGAGTCCTCTGGGGTGGTTCCTCCCTTTCCTGATCTCGCTGCCTTGACCAGCAAAACTTTTGTGTGTGTCCAGTTTTGTTACAGTAGTAACAGGCATAACTCTTAAAGGTATTTTTACCATTTGGTGTAGGACTGGTACTGTTTACTCGAGGACCTGAAACATTATCTGATTGTCTGGGTAAACTTCGAGCTCCAGCTGACTTACCTTTTCTTTCTATTTTAGAGGGTGCCTCAGCCTTCATTTGTCCATGAAAATTCTTGTCCCACTTACCTTTATGACCATAGGACTTGGAATAAGGTTTAGAACGAGTAGGGAAATTTTCAGAAGGAGCATGACTGTTTTTACTTACCAATTCCCTGAGAGCCAGGAATCGGTCACCTAGATCCAGTGCTTCTGAAAGATTATCTAGGTTTTTGTCCTCCAAATATTCTCTGAGGTCAACAGGGATTGTATTGTACAATTCCTCATGAACCATCAGATCTACTAATTTGTCATAGTCTTTATTAACTCCTTTAGAACAAACCCATTTCTTAAATAGGAACAGTTTCTCATTCCCAAACTAAGTTAAGGTCTGCCCATCCCGAAATTTTTTATTTCTGAGCTAATGCCGGAAAAAAAATCCCCCCCCAGTACCAACAATACCACCAGTCCGATAACATTCTTCTTTGCAAATATACAGGGTCTAAAGCCAGCAACAAACAACAAAATACCTTTCATCTGTGGACTGCTTGCAGAGGCAAAGGCAATGTTCGCAGCTTTCACTGAGACCCACATAAAGGATCACTTGGACAATGAAATATGGATCCCAGGTTACAACCTATACAGATGTGACAGAGTGAACAGGCAAAAGGGGGGGTTGGCCTGTACATTGCAGAGTCACTTGTTTGCACAGAACTGCTTAATGCCTCAAATGATGTAGTGGAAGTTTTAGCAGTAAAGGTCGAGAACCAAAACCTAGTCATTGTGGTAGTCTACAAGCCTCCGGATGCAACATCCCAGCAATTCCAGGAACAGCTGTTAAAAATTGACCACTGTCTGGAAAATCTTCCAGCTCCTGCACCCAACATCTTGCTCCTGGGGGATTTCAACTTAAGGCACCTAAAATGGAGGAATATAGCAAATAATATTGTTGCAGTAATAACACCAGGAGGCAGCTCTGATGAAAACTCACACTCGCACGAGCTTTTAAATCTCTGCACAAAATTCAATTTAAACCAGCAAATAATAGAGCCTACTAGACTGGAGAATACACTAGACCTCATCTTCACTAACAATGATGATCTGATAAGAAATGTCACCATATCAAAAACAATATACTCAGATCACAACATAATTGAGGTTCAGACATGTATGCGTGGAGCCCCAGACCGACAAAATGAGACTAGTCACGAGGGAGCATTCACCAAATTCAACTTCAATAACAGAAACATAAAGTGGGACCAAGTAAACCAAGTCCTAACCGATATAAGTTGGGAAGATACACTAAGCAACATAGACCCCAACTTATGCCTAGAACAGATTAACTCGGTGGCACTCGATGTATGCACAAGGCTTATTCCTCTAAGAAAAAGGAGGAGTAGATGTAAAATAGAAAGAGACAGGCGCTCCCTTTACAGGCGACGGAAAAGAATAACAGAGCGGCTAAAAGAGGTCAATATATCTGAAATGCGTAGGGAGACACTGGTCAGAGAAATAGCAAGCATCGAACTTAAGCTAAAAGAATCCTTTAGGAGTCAGGAATCGCGGGAAGAACTAAAAGCCATAAATGAAATCAAAAGAAACCCAAAGTAATTCTTCTCCTATGCCAAATCAAAATCGAGAACAACGTCCAGTATTGGGCCCCTACTTAAACAAGATGGGTCCTACACAGATGACAGCAAGGAAATGAGTGAGCTGCTCAAGTCCCAATATGACTCATTTTTTTAGCAAGCCGCTAACCGGACTGAGAGTCGAAGATCAAAATGAATTTTTTATGAGAGAGCCACAAAATTTGATTAACACAAGCCTATCCGATGTTATCCTGGTGCCAAATGACTTCGAACAGGCGATAAATGACATGCCCATGCACTCTGCCCCAGGGCCAGACTCATGGAACTCTGTGTTCATCAAGAACTGCAAGAAGCCCCTATCACGAGCCTTTTCCATCCTATGGAGAGGGAGCATGGACACGGGGGTTGTCCCTCAGTTACTAAAAACAACAGACATAGCCCCACTCCACAAAGGGGGCAGTAAAGCAATAGCAAAGAACTACAGACCAATAGCACTAACATCCCATATCATAAAAATCTTTGAAAGGGTCCTAAGAAGCAAGATCACCACCCATCTAGAAACCCATCAGTTACACAACCCAGGGCAACATGGGTGTAGAACAGGTCGCTCCTGTCTGTCTCAACTATTGGATCACTACGACAAGGTCCTAAATGCACTAGAAGACAAAAAGAATGCAGATGTAATATATACAGACTTTGCAAAAGCCTTCGACAAGTGTGACCATGGCGTAATAGATCACAAAATGTGTGCTAAAGGAATAACAGGAAAAGTCGGTCGATGGATCTATAATTTCCTCACTAACAGAACACAGAGAGTAGTCGTCAACAGAGTAAAGTCCGAGGCAGCTACGGTGTAAAGCTCTGTTCCACAAGGCACAGTACTAGCTCCCATCTTGTTCCTCATCCTCATATCCGACATAGACAAGGATGTCAGCCACAGCACCGTGTCTTCCTTTGCAGATGACACCCGAATCTGCATGACAGTGTCTTCCATTGCAGACACTGCAAGGCTCCAGGCGGACATCAACCAAATCTTTCAGTGGGCTGCGGAAAACAATATGAAGTTCAACGATGAGAAATTTCAATTACTCAGATATGGTAAACATGAGGAAATTAAATCTTCATCAGAGTACAAAACAAATTCTGGCCACAAAATAGAGCGAAACACCAACGTCAAAGACCTGGGAGTGATTATGTCGGAGGATCTCACCTTCAAGGACCATAACATTGTATCAATTGCATCTGCTAGAAAAATGACAGGATGGATAATGAGAACCTTCAAAACTAGGGAGGCCAAGCCCATGATGACACTCTTCAGGTCACTTGTTCTATCTAGGCTGGAATATTGCTGCACTCTAACAGCACCTTTCAAGGCAGGTGAAATTGCCGACCTAGAAAATGTACAGAGAACTTTCACGGCGCGCATAACGGAGATAAAACACCTCAATTACTGGGAGCGCTTGAGGTTTCTAAACCTGTATTCCCTGGAACGCAGGAGGGAGAGATACATGATTATATACACCTGGAAAATCCTAGAGGGACTAGTACCGAACTTGCACACGAAAATCACTCACTACGAAAGCAAAAGACTTGACAGACGATGCACCATCCCCCCAATGAAAAGCAGGGGTGTCACTAGCACGTTAAGAGACCATACAATAAGTGTCAGGGGCCCGAGACTGTTCAACTGCCTCCCAGCACACATAAGGGGGATTACCAACAGACCCCTGGCAGTCTTCAAGCTGGCACTGGACAAGCACCTAAAGTCAGTTCCTGATCAGCCGGGCTGTGGCTCGTACATTGGTTTGCGTGCAGCCAGCAGCAACAGCCTGGTTGATCAGGGGCTGATCTACCAGGAGGCCTGGTCACAGACCGGGCCGCGGGGGCGTTGACCCCCGAAACTCTCTCCAGGTAAACTCCAGGTCCAGGTATATTTCTCAGGTATCATTTGGTAGGCAAGCAATACTTCCTCTTTAATTTTATCATAATCAGAAAAATTTTGCCCCTCCAGAGTCTCTACTCTCTGGAATCCTTTACCCACAAGTTGTGTGCGAACTAGGGTAGCCCACTTCTGTTTGGGCCATCCTTGTTCCAGAGCAGTCTTCTCAAAAAAAAGAAAAATATCTATCTGGGTCACTCTCTGTAAACTTAGGGACAAAATTTGCAGCTTTAGTTATGTTAAAGTACTGCTCAGGCTCTTGTTCTGAACCTCCTAACCTTTGACGTTCTTCCTCCTTAGCTTTCATTAAGTTCATTTGAGCCTCTAGTACTGCTAATTTAAGTCTCATTCTCTCCATTTCCATATCACCTGGAGTAGGTGATCCCTCATGTTCACTGTTAACAGGCATGTTTACTGATGAATTATTACCTTCCTCACTGAAGCCTGAAAAGTTTAAAGACTCAACTTCTGACATAGTTTTATCCTTAAACACTTGCTTCCCTCTTACAGTATCAGTGGACAAAGTTTTCCCACAGGCACATAAAATAACACAAATTGAATGTAAACTATGCACATAGCACTTACCATAACCACAACAAAAATGTGTTACTTAACCTTTCTCCCACCTTAGGAGAAAAACAACCTGTAAACTAATATATGAAAACAACACTTCCACTGACACCACCTTGGTAAATCTTCTACCAGAAACATGCAACTGTTATTACCCCATACCAGCACATATAGTTCATAGAATGTTTCGAGTTATTTTAGCAGTCAAATAACTCTCCCAGTCAAGCTCCCATGTTATGTTGTTATGTTGTCATCCCTTATACTTTGACAGTAAGGTTATCACTACATGTTCTAGTGTGGGGGTTTTACATAAGGCCCTATGTCTAGGGTAATACTTACATCATGACTGATCATCCTCAGTGTCTGATCCTTTCACCAGCTCTCTTCACAGGTTATTTAAACTACTACTATAAAAATATAACTGTATTCTAAATAGATATGTACAGAAGATACAATCACAGCCTCACATATTCAAAACAAAAATCTACACACTCCTTAGCTGTTCTCCCACATGGTGCATCTCAGCAACTTTGTCCTTCTCTCTTCTTGACTAACTCTGGGCTAACCAGTGTTTTGACACACTTTATTCACCCTGGGTATGGTGGCCACAACTTAAGTTATAAAAACTCACCCCTGGAGCACACATAATGCCCCAAAAAGATAGAAAAAAGGACCCAGAGGTCCTGCCACCTCCATGTCAACAAAAGAAGAGAGAGAGGGAGGGAGAGGAGCCTAGCTAAGCTCCTCCCACGCCCACCAAAACAAAAGACTGTTGCCAAGCACAATTCTCCAGTTACCACAATTCTACCACACCTTAATTTTACTTTTACAAAAAGAAATACAACTTCATAAACTACTTATTTAAATTGTGTGTTTGTGTGTCTATAGTATAGCCTATTATATTGAGAAAAAAGGCTTGACCCAGCTGCCTCTCAGTCCTAAGGGTGATCAGTCCTTGTGACATTTAGAGCTAAGTCCCCATCAATTCAATATAATTAGGTATTCCAGAGTAACTGTTACTTATAAATACATGTTGGGTCCTATAGCCCCATAACACTTCCCACTTTGAAAATTTTCTTCTTATTCTTTTTAGTAATTATTACAGGAAAAGGGGTTACTAGCCCATTGTTCCTGGCATTTTAGTTGACTTTTACAACACGCATGGCTTACGGAGAAGAGAATCTTATTCCACTTCCCCATATATATAAAAGGAAAAGTAATAAGACCAAGAACTATTAAGATAAAATCAAAGAAAACTCACATGAGTGTGTATAACCATGTACACATACATGTATGTGTAGTGTGACCTAAGTACATATAAGTAGAAGTATCTAGACGTACCTGTAATCTTGCATATTTATGAGAGAGACAAAAGACACCAGCAATCCTACCATCATGTAAAACAATTACAGGCTTTCGTTTCACACTCACTTGGCAGGATGGTAGTACCTCCCTGCGTGGTTGCTGTCTACCAACCTACTACCTATAAGTGCAATGTAATGTAAGTGTAATGCTGTTATTATTTTATACATGTATGTACTTGATTTCTCATTGTTTTCTGTATGTAAATCTTTATTTAATTTGAAAAATAATATATTTTTTAATATTTTTGGTTGTCTGGAACGAATTAATTTTATTTCCAATATTTCTTATGAAGAAAATGGTTTTGCCAATTGGCAGTTTCTCGGCAGACTGTCTGGAATGGATTAATCATGAAAAACGAGGGTCCACTGTACTCTAGAATGAATGAAAAATGTCATTACGTATGTCACAAGTGGTGGTGTGTTTTGTTGTTGGGTGTATAAGAGCCACTGAAAGATAAACCATACATAGTGGTGGCGATGGCGGCAGCAGAAACGGCGGTGTTGTCAGCCGCCCTGTATAACTCCAACAACATTGGAGGAGTCAGTTTTGTGCTGCCCTTTTTCTATCGATTAATCACTTAACTTACTTGCTACACTGTTAGAATTAAGATTAAGATGTTTATTTTGACAAATTTCATGGTTGTACAGAGAAATGTAAAACGTAGTTGGGTGTATATGCCAAAAGCCCCTTTGTACGCAGAGCATTTCGGGCAAACTTAAAGATTAACTTAAGATTAGGAAGGCAATAATACATAGTTCATATGGTCATTAGATGAGTTACAGTGAGTACAGGAGAATTGAATATTCTGTCAGGTAATGCTACATGGTTTTGATAAAGTCTAGTAGAGACCTATTACACTATTGAATTAGTTAATGAAGATTAGAGTATTACAATGTAACAATTTAAAACAATTTACAATATGATGTATTACAGTTTAGTACTATTTAAAACAATGAAATTTGGCATTACAATGGAACAATTTACATTATGTACTGTATTACAATCTAGTACTATTTAAAACGATGAAAAACACACATCTTAATTTTGAAGTAGTAAGTGGTTGAGCATTCATCAGCACAATATGAGTAGCTTTTGAGAAACTGGTAGTGGTTAGGTAGGGTTTGTCTAGTTAATTTTGGGTGATGAGGTGATTTCTTATTAGGGCCTTAAACTGATTTGCAGACAGGGGTCCTTTAGTGTGTTCTGGTAATGAATTCCAAATCTTCGAGCCTTTTACGTGCATAGCATTTTTGCATAGGGAGGGATGAACACGAGGGATATCAAAGAGCGATCCGTGTCTCGTATTATGGTTGTGTGTTCTGTTATAGTTATTGAGGAGGAGTTTGAGAGGAGGGTTTACATTAAAGTACATATAGTGTTCTGTGTATGTAGTAGGCACAATATTTAGCAAGTTAAGACTCTTGAAAAGAGGTGGAGTGTGTTGTCTAATGCAGGAGTTAGCAATCAATCACACTGCATCTTTTTGCTGGGTTATTAAAGGCATAAGGTGATTTGCTGTGGTTGAGCCCCATACACAAATACCATAGGTGAGGTAAGGGTAAATGAGAGAGTGGTACAAAGCTAGAAGTGCTGATTGGGGTACATAGTACCGTATCTTTGCTACACTTTGTCGCTGGCTGGCGCTATAGCCTTTATCGACTCGTGCTGCTTTAGTATCGTTCATATTGTAGAATCACTGAAGAAGGTACATTCTTCCCTCTCTCTTCCTCCTCCAATTTGGTACTTTGCTATGAGTTCTTTCTTGAATTCTATTGTGTTTCTCACTTTCTTTACCAAAGACCTGGCACTAGGAGCTTCCTTTGGGGCCATGGTGGCTTATTTAGCAGTTGCAAACACTAAAACGAATGGAATACAGTGGACCCCCGCATAGCGAACTTAATCCGTGCAAGAGGGCTGGTCGTTATGCGAAATGTTCGCTATGCGAATTAATTTTCCCCATAAGAAATAATGGAAATAAAATTAATCCGTGCAAGACACCCAAAAGTATGAAAAAAAAAATTTTTTACCACAAAAAAATGTTAATTTTAGTACACACAAACTGAAAAAGGCATGCACAATTACATGACACTTACTTTTATTGAAGATCTGGTGATGATTGATGGGATGGGAGGAGGGGAAGAGAGGTGTTAGTGTTTAGAAGGGGAATCCCCTTCCATTAGGACTTGAGGTAGCAAGTCCTTTTCCCGGGGTTACTTCCCTTCTTCTTTTAATGCCACTAGGACCAGCTTGAGAGTCACTGGACCTCTGTCGCACAACAAATCTGTCCATAGAGCTCTGTACCTCCCGTTCCTTTACGATTTGTCTAAAAGGGGCCATAACATTGTCATTGAAATAGTCACCAGCACGGCTTGCAACAGCTGTGTCAGGGTGATTTTCATCCATAAAGGTTTGCAGTTCAACCCACTGTGCACACATTTCCTTAATTTTGAAGTAGGCACAATGGATTCCACAACTGGCATAGGCTTCTCAGGTTAGCCCCAAACCCTTCAAAATCTTTCTTAATTTCCATACTAATTCTCACCCTTTTTAACCACAGGGTTGGCACTAGAAGCTTTCTTGGGGCCCATGGTCACTTATTTTCCAGAAACAGCACCGAAAACACTGTAATAATACGAAATATTCCGAGTGTATGCTTGAATGTTACCGCGGAGGCTGGCTGGTAAACAATGGACGCGTCTCGGACGAAGGTCGCTGAGCGGGTTTTTGTCCACTATGCGAGGCAAAATTTTGGCGAACAAAGCGTTCGCTATGCGGATTGTTCGCTATGCAAGGCGTTCGCTATGCGGGGGTCCACTGTATTGTGAAATGTATCGTATGAACACGTGGGATCATCCTCACTTGCTGATAAACAATGGAACATTGGCTGTGAATGGAGTGTGGGGCCACTCGTGGCCGTGTGTATGCGTCTGGGACAAATGACTATTTGCGAGTCAAATGACGATTTGCGAGTCAGTATTTTTACAAAAAAACATTATGATTTTTGAAAATTACGACTTCCGATGCTTACGAAAAATGAGGGTCCTCTATACTATAATGGTAGTGGGTTTGTGTCAGCCATCTTTGATATTGTTTTAATATCACCTTTGCACCATTTATAAATTTCTGGTATATTTTTTAATGTTTATACAGCAGTGTACTGTATATTTTAATAAACATATTAGAGGAAATCGGCTCTAATGTACATTGTTTGGGTATGCATTCTAGTCAGAGAGCCTGTCATAAGTTCAAGTCGTCTGTAAACGAGTTCGTCGCTAAGTGTGGAGAGGCTGTACTTTGGAGATAAAACTTAAGAAAATTACTGAGCATGAAGGTAGCAAGCCCCTATTTCAGTGATGTGCAGAGGTCTGGTGATGCCTGGGGCCAACTCTTTGATTGTATGCCCCAAAGACTCCTTGATTGAATGCCCTAAAGACTCCTTGATTGTATGCCCCAAAGACTCCTTGATTGAATGCCCTAAAGACTCCTTGATTGTATGCCCCAAATCACTGTCTTATTTCTCCCTCTAATTGGATGCCTCCACCCCATTTGGATGCCCAGGGCCACTGCCCCTTCGGCTTTCCCCTCTGCACGCCATTGCCCTACTTATATTAATTTATTTACTTTTCAATACTGGTATTTAGTTAGTTACACTTATTATTTGTTTATTTACTTATTCAGTGACAGTAATTATTTAACATTTTTTTTTCATCATGCTGGCTGTCTCCCACCAAAGTAGGGTGACCCAAAAATGAAACATTTTCACCATCATTCACACATAATCACACATAAGACAGTTTAGATGTCATTCCAAACAGCAAATATCCCAAACCCCTCCTTTAAAGTGTAGGCATTGTACTTCCCACCTCCAGGACTCAAGTCCGGCTAACTGGTTTCCCTGAATCCATTCGCAAAATATTACCCTGCTCACATTCCAACAGCTCATCAAATACCAAAAAACATTTGTCTCCATTCACTCCTGTCTAACATGCTCACACATGTCTGCTGTATGTCCAAGCCCCTTACACACAAAACTTCTTTTACCCCCTCCCTCCAACACCCCCCCACTCTTCAATGACCTAAACTTATTCACTGTACAGAACATTCACATCTACTACTGTGCAACCTACATTTACAGAACCATAAATTCTAATACTAACCCTGAACTAAAACACTTTCTTGATAGTTGCAACAGGGTCCATAGACACAATACCAGACACAAAAATCTCTATGACATTCCCCATGTCCGGCTAAATCTACAAAAATTTAATGTACATAAAAGGGCCTAGAATCTGGAACTCCCTGCCTGAAAATTCTAGAACCACAGACTCAACCACCATTTTCAAAACTACTGTTAAAAAAATCTCATCTCCATAACACGCCCCATCATCAGCTAACCAAATGAAACCCACCCAATTCCCTTTTTTTTGTATCATGAACACTTCCAAAACAGTATAGACTTATCGTTATCTGTAATTCCCACAAAATTTCCACCTACACCCACCCAAAGGACTGTAAATATACAATTCCTAATACAGTGGACCCCCGGTTAACGATTTTTTTTCACTCCATAAGTATGTTTAGGTGCCAGTACTGACCGAATTTATTCCCATAAGGAATATTGTGAAGTAGATTAGTCCATTTCAGACCCCCAAACATACACGTACAAACGCACTTACATAAATACACTTACATAATTGGTCGCATTCGGAGGTAATCGTTATGCGGGGGTCCACTGTATAGCTATTGCCTATTAAATCTTATGCTAGTTTTACTAAATCTTAAGTTGATCCTAAGTCTGTCTAAGATACTCCTCCAGTATGGCTTTAATAGAGACAATGTATCATGCCAAGACAAATCGATTCTCATTACTAAATCTGCCATTTCTACTAGTATTAAAAGATTTGACTACCTAACTATATTAAACCTAATTATACATGTACCTAACTGATAATGTTCCTAATTAAGTACCTAATGATAGGTTAAATGTACTGCTCAAATATGACCTATATCAGAATAGCGTAAGAATTAGTATTAGTCTGCTCGAAGTGCCTAGGCACAGTAGTGGTCATCTTTGCAACTTAAATCTTATAACATGTAAACCACACATTGTAAGCTTTACAGGGAAATAAATATTTGTACAGTGGTACCTCGGGATATGAACACCTCAAAACTCGAACAGTTATATAAGTGTATTTATGTAAGTGCTTTTGTAAGTGTATTTATGTAAGTGCTTTTGTGAGTGTGTTTTTGGGGGTCTGAAATGGATTAATCTGATTTACATTATTCCTTATGGGAACACATTCGTTCGGTATCAGCACTCAAACAGCCTTCTGGAACGAATTAAGTTCATATCTCGAGGAACCACTGTATTTTGTATTTGTACTAGACATCTACACACTACCAGGATGCACAGCAATCCACAACTGCAGGCCAGAACAAATTGGGAAGGTATTGCCATCTATTATCCTAATGAACTATCATGTTGCAACACCATATCCTTCAATGATAAATATGGTGAATATATATTTGCAAACTAATCTGTAAAAAACTGACAGCCCTGTAACAATTGGAGCCATATACAGGATGCCTCGTACTGATATCCCAGCTTTTAGTGATAAACTAAAAACACTGATTACAGATACACATATGAATAAGCACCACCTACTATCAGCAGGAGACTTCTACATTAACCTTGGCCTAACAGATGACCAACCTGTAACTGATTTCAATAACAGTATGAATAATACACTACTTGTACCATCAATTACAAAACCAATAAAACTGAGACGAGTGCAGCCATAACTGACCATACATGGACAAACATACTAGCCCCCCCTTAAAGCGGAGATAATCATGGACAGCACTACTGACTACTACCCAACTTTCCTCATAACAAATATTTGTAAGCAACCAATAGAATATAATAAGTTCTCTTTTCGACTCTATGATGAGGCATCAATAAGTAACTTCACAACAGAACTAAGCTCAGTTTACTGTTGATATCGATGAATGGGTAGACATATTTCTAAACAAAATACATACATAGACTATATAACAAACATTATCCCATAAAACCTAAACAGATCACTAATAAAAGACTATGTTGCTCATGGCTTGCTAACGGCATCATGAGATCCATCAATATGAAACATCATTATGAAAAACAGCACAGAAGGGGCTTAATAACTAAAGAATTTATTAAACACTGTACGTCAGTCCTCACCGAATTACAGTGGACCCCCGCATAACGATTTTAATCCGTGCAAGAGGGGTAATTGTTATGCGAAATAATCGGTATGTGAATGAATTTTCCCCATAAGAAATAATGGAAATAAAATTAATCCGTGCAAGACACCCAAAAGTCTGAAAAAAAAATTTTTACCACATGAAATATACATTTTCCTACACACAAAGAGAAGGATACATGCACAATAGTAGAGTAGTACATGCACAGTATATATTGTGCATGTACTAGTCTACTAAATGAAGAATAAATGACACTTACCTTTATTGAAGATGCAGCAATGACTGATGAACACTGTGTCCTGGGAGTGCCTTTTCCTCCTGAGTACTGTAGGTCCTGTTTGGCATTTTCTTCCAGAACAGGCCTTATCACACTGTGTATGTCACTACGATTCTTAAATCTCTCAAACCAACCTTTGCTGGCTTTAAATTCACCAATATGAGCACTAGTTCCAGGCATTTTCCCTGTTCACCTGGGTGTTAGTCGACTGGTGTGGGTTGCATCCTGGGAGACAAGATTAAGGACCCCAATGGAAATAAGTTAGACAGTCTTCGATGACACTGACTTTTTTGGGTTATCCTGGTGGCAAATCCTCTGGGGTTAATTGTTTCTTGGTATTCTCAATAAGCCACACCAACAACGGTGCTACAGCAGCAGCAGCAGCTGACGGTGGTACAGCAGCAACAGACGATGCTACAGCAGCAGCAGACGATGCTACAGCAGCAGCAGACGATGCTACAGCAGCAGCAGCAGCTGACGTGGTAAGCAGCAACAGACGATGCTACAGCAGCAAGCAGATGATGCTACAGCAGCAGCAGCAGCTGACGGTGGTACAGCAGCAACAGACGATGCTACAGCAGCAGCAGACGATGCTACAGCAGCAGCAGCAGCAGCAGCAGACGATGCTACAGCAGCAGCAGCAGCTGACAGTGCAGCAGCAGCAGCAGCTGTACCACCAATAGTAGCGATGGTTGATTGGGGTTTATTATACAACCTGGCCAGCTCGGAGACACGCACTCCACTTTCATACTTATCAATGATCTTTTTCTTCATCTCTATTGTAATTCTCACCCTTATTGCTGTAGGGTTGGCACTAGAAGCTTTCTTGGGCCCATGGTCACTTATTTTCCAGAAAAAGCATCGAAAACACTGTAATAATACGAAATATTCCGATTGTATGCTTGGATGTTACCGCGGAGGCTGGCTGGTAAACAATGCCACCGGCGGAACATGTGAGCGTGGCTCAGGCCGCACATTGGACGCGTCTCGGACGAAAATCGGTGAGCGGGTTTTTAAGCGGTATGTGAGGCAAAATTTTTGCGATTAAAGCAAGCGGTATGCGGATTAATCGCTATGTGATGCCATCGTTATGCGGGGGTCCACTGTAATCAGAAAGTCCAAACAACAGTACTTTTCTAATAGGTTCACTGAGATGAGAGGAGATATAAAAAAGACCTGGAAAAGACACTCAGATCCTGGGGACCCACAAACTGAACAGAACTATTAATACTGTACTAAATGAAGCAAATGAACCGAAACTCTAGCCTGTTGATACAGCTAACAAGATAAATGACTTCTTCTCAATCATAAGATCAAATCTTCAAATACCAATCCCCGAGCTAATGATTATATAGATGGAAACTTCCCAACATCCCTCTATCTTGCAACAACAGAGCCCACAGAGGTTCCCATGATTATTAATTCTCTGAAAAACAAATCAGGAAATATAACCCAAGTACCACCACTACTGTACAAACGAGCAGCTCAGGTCCTTTCACCCACCATTGCATTTCTCTTAACAAATAACTAGAAACCAACACTTTTTCCCAGTACCACTCAAAATGGCAAGGATTACACCAATACACATAGGTAAGAACTATAGGCCAATACCAAACTTGCCTTTACTTTCCAAAATCTTTGAGAAGCTCATATACAGAAGGTTATACTCCTCCATAACTTCACAAAGCATCCTCAACCCCTGTCAGTTCGGCTTCAGGAGAAACAAAAACATAAATGATGCAATAATAAAAATGCTAGACCTAATTTACACAGCACTTGAATAAACTAATACCTGCTTGGACTTTTTGCCGACCTTAAGAAAGCTTTTGATACAGTAGACCACAGCATCCTACTCCTTAAGCTTGATCATTACAGTATAAGAGTCCATGCACTTGCATATATCAAGTCTTGCCTTACTAATAGAAAGCAATACAACTCTATCAAGGATGCATCACCCCCTCAACAAGACTCCTGGACACTGGTGTACCACAGGGCAGTGTTCTTGACTCCCTCCTTTTCCTTTTATGCATCAACAATCTTCCAAGTGTATCACAACAGCTTAAGCCTATTCTCTTTGCTGACAACACGACTTTGGTCATCTCCCATCCTAATCTAGCCTCACTCGACACTGTTGTTAATGAAGAGCTCGCAAAAATAGCGACCTGTATGACTGTCAATAAACTTACACTTAATATAAACAAAACCTTCTACAGAGTAGATCAAGTGAGGTCCTGGAGTTTACCTGGAGAGAGTTCCGGGGGTCAACGTCCCCGTGGCCCGGTCTGTGACCAGGCTAAACATGCTTAACAACATCCTTATTGCTAAACATAATGAGGGAAAATTCCTGGATCTGCAGCCTGAAATTCAACACCCATATCCAACACATAACAAAAAAGTATCTAAAACAGTTGGCATCCTTTCAAGGATACGTTACTCTGTACCACAAACAGCACTACTTACACTATGCTATTCACTTATCTACCCCTACCTCACTTATGCTATTTGTGCATAGGTGAGGTAGCCAATAATAACCCAATAAAAAGCTGCAGTGTGAATGATCACACAATCCACTGCTAGACTATCTCCCCCCCTCTCCACTCTTCAAAGACCTAAACCTACTCACTATACAAAACATTCACTCGTGCTGCTGTTCAACCTACATTACAGAACAGTCAATTCTAATATTAATCTCGACCTGAAGCACTCTCTTGATAGTCACAATAGGACCCATAGACATAACACGGCACAAAAATCTCTTATAACGTTCGCCATGTCAGGCTAAATTTTAAAAAAAACTCAATGTACATAAAAGGACCCAAAATCTGTAATTCTCTGCCAGAAATCTCCAGAACCACTGACTCAACTAGCATTTTTAAAACTACAGTTAAAAAACACCTTATCTCCCTAACCTCTCCCAGCCCATCATAAATGCATTTGTAAAAACTATACATGCATTTGCTCAATATCAAGAACATAGGTAAAACATTATAATCAATATATACTTACTCTAAATATCTGTAATCTTCTGAAATGTTAATAATTTCATTGTGCCTGCCTGAGGTTAATAATCAAAGCTTTAACTCTTCTCTACCAAAGCAATTAAAGCCATATAGGATGAACTAATAGAACATTCAATTCTCTTTTATTCATTGTAAACTCACCTAATGACCATATGTACAAATTTACTGCACTGTTACTGCCTTATTAATCTTAAGTTAGTGTTAAGTTTGCCCGAAATGCTCTGCATATAAAGGAGCTTTTGGCATGTACACTCAGTTGTTATACTCCTTTGTACAAACGTGTATCATGCTGAAATAAAGTTATTCTTATTACGATTATTCTTAAATACTTTATGAGAATTTGTTTTAATGGTGAGGTGTTGTTATATTTCTGCTTTCAAGAACTCTGGCATCTGGAGACGATGATGATGATGATGAGATAGGCTCGATGAATTCTGCGATTACTGATGGCTTTAAGGGGGGTAGCCTTCGAGTAGAAGAGGCTTTCTTGATTGGACCTGCTAGTGACGTGAGTTTTTGTGAATTTACTAGTAAGTCATTGATAGTGGAAGCTATAGTGAGAGAGTACAATGAGAATGGTGCCACTAAGTAAGAGAGAAGTGAAAGTGAATGAAGTAAGGAGGCAGCAGTTAGTATGTGGCATATGGAATTGCTGAAAGTTGGACTAAATGGAGTACAGGTAATGAGGTTGAAGAGGTTTGGAATAGACTTAAGAATGTGTTGCTGGAGTGTATAGCAGAGGTTTGTTATCATAAGCATGTGAGTGTGGATGAAAAAAAAAATGACTGGCAGAGAGTGGTAAGGGAGGTTAGTCTATGAGGGAGGTTTTTCCAATGTAAATATGGTAAACAGAAAAAGAGAAGTTGAAAGATGGTGAGGCAATGCAAAAGAGAAGTGAAATGGAAAAAGGATAAGCCTTTGTCATCAAATTTTGCTGAATAGTGCAGCTAGCATCAATAGCCTGCCTTATCAGGCTATGAACACAAGTTGGTGATCCTGGAATAGTCTTTGGGAAACTGTCAGGAGAATTAAGAAACAGTTTTGGAGAGACTGAGTAATTAAGAAAATGGGGAAAATTAGCTAAGGAGAGGAAGGTATGGAAAGCTGGAAAAAATATTTAGTTTTTTTAAATGTTAATGCTGAAAGGGAGGCAGTGATTTCTTTCATTTGGTAGGGAAGAATAAGACCTGGTAGGAGTATGGAAGAGCCAGAGGTAAGTATAGAAGCATTAGGCAGTGGGTAGAATGAAAGGAAATAAAACAGCCTGGTCAGAAAGCATTAAAATGGAGATGCTAAAAGCAGGTGGGTATTCAATTTTGGGTGGTTGGTGTATATTCAATGCATGTATGAAAGATAGGAATGTTAAACAGCATGCATAGTTCCTTTGCTTTAGGAAAAAGAATTATAGGGAAATTAGTCTGGTGAGTATATCAGATCAAGTGTAAAGTAGATTTATTATTGAAACAGGGATAAGATCGAAACTAGGATTGCAGAAGGCCAAGGAGAATTTAGGAAGGGTAGAGAATGTATTGCCAAGTGTTTACATTGAGGTATATAAGTAAACAATGATTAGATAAAGGAAAGGAATTCTTTTGTCTCATTTATGAATATAAGAAAAGAAAATGATAGGATGAATAGGGGGATAATGTTGCAGTTGTAAATACAGTAGGGCCCCACTTTTATGGCAGGTTAGGTTCCAGGCTACCACCATAAAGCGGAAATTGCCGTAAAGTGGAGCACCTTTTTTTCCACTTGTAAATGCATATAAATACTAGATAACAAGTTTACACTAACATATATTGTTAGTAAGTAAGTTTATTCATGTATACACAAATGCAGTTACATAGATTATCGTACATAGCAGCATGTGTGTAAAGTACCTAGGATAACCCAAAAAAGTCAGACAGTGTGACTCATTTCCATTGGGGTTAGCAATATAACTAGGTATTAAAAAACAATAAAAAAGTAAAATACACATACAGTGAACCCCCGGTATTCGATATTAATCCGTTCCTGAGAGCTCATCGAATACCGAAAATATCGAAAAGCGAATCAATTTTCCCCATAAGAAATAATGGAAATCAAATTAATCCATGCAAGACACCCAAAAGTATGAAAAAAAAAAAATTTTACCACATGGAAATATTACGTTTAATGCAATAGAATAATTACAATAACAACAATAACAATAGAATAATAACAATAGAATAATTGACACTTACCTCTAATGAAGATCTGGTGATGATTGATGGGATGGGAGGAGGGGAGAGTGTCGAAGTTGTTACTGTTTTGAAGGGGAATCCCCTTCCATTAGGATTTGAGGTAGCAAGTCCTTTTCCGGGGTTACTTCCCTTTTTCTTTTAATGCCACTAGGACCAGCTTGAGAGTCACTGGACCTCTGTCGCACAACAAATCTGTCCATAGAGCTCTGTACCTCCCGTTCCTTTAAGATTTGTCTAAAATGGGCCACAACATTGTCATTGTAATAGTCACCAGCACGGCTTGCAATAGCTGTGTTAGGGTGATTTTCATCCATAAAGGTTTGCAGTTCAACCCACTTTGCACACATTTCCTTAATTTTTGAAGTAGGCACAATGGATTCCACAACTGGCATAGGCTTCTCAGGGTTAGCCCCAAACCCTTCAAATTCTTTCTTAATTTCCATACTTAATTCTCATCCTTTTACCACAGGTTGGACTAGGAAGCTTCTTGGGCGCCTTGGTGACTTATTTTTGCAGAAACAGCACCAAAAAACTGTGATAATATTGGAATATACCGAAATGGTATCTTAGATGCGGCAGCACACTGCCTGGCTTGTAAACACTGGCACCCACAGGGCAGTTCAGGCCACACGTGGTCACGGGTTTTCTCGAACGAAAATTGCTCGAATAACCGTGTTTTTTCGATGGATACCGAGGCGATTTTTGCGTTAAAATGCATCGAATATTGGATATCGGATACCGATGCCCATTGAATACCGGGGGGTCCATGTATAGTACACTCATTCTTACCTTAAAATATTTGTAGTCTTAATTAGGGTGTTACAAAAAACGAACGATTCTAAAAAGCTTAGAGATCTCCAGTTGAATACTAGAAAGGACTGCCCTTCTTAGCATTCAGCCTGTTTATGGTTTTCGTAACAAGTAGTCAGTATCCTTGTCCAATTATCATTAAAATTCAGTATTATTCAATAGTTGCTTCAGGAATACAATGGTAGGCTACTAACTAGAGAAATTAAAATTAATAAAATTTATTAAGTCTAGAGGTATATTATCAAATTAAAATAAATTGATCACAGCAATCAAAATACAAAATCAATCTCTCGAGTTCAATATTATTGTGCTGAAAGCACATTCACATTTATAATCTTAAGTACCGTCTGGTACATTAACATTTAATAAGATATTACAAATATGTACAATAAGTTTGGTGTAGGCGTGGTAAGGATCTAAGTAGTTCACTATGTCTCACGACTCGACTAGACTTAAACAAGTGACTGGCACAAAGTCCTCTAATAAAAACTAACTTCTTGACCGACTGGCAACCAGAACAGTGTGCTTGAAACAATGAAAGATGCTAAGCCAATAAGCCATATAACAAGCGTACTGTGACACAATCAGGATCAAGGAAGATAATATAACGACCACTAAGTAGGGACCATCAGTATATCCTCCACAAACAAGTTACAAAAAATCCCATACTAGAATCTAAGGTCAGCATTATGGAAAAACCCTGACTGTGACAATCACACAGAAAACCAGTACAAAATTAGGTTCAGAAGCTATAGCTAAGGACTGAGTTGTTCTTGAGTGTCTATGAGACACACAACTCAGTACACGTCGAAAATCACTAACGTATATACAATGTTCTGTGAACAGAGTTCTACAGAACTAACAAGAATAATGAGACAGACAAATCTGTCCAACCACAAGAGGTCTAGAGCAGACTGAATACTTCACGAGAGGTGAGGACACCCCCCTCGAATACGTTGTAGCCCGTGGACAGCACACTCAGAAGCCGGCAGTATAACGAGCGGACAAGCGATAATTTACAGTAGTTTTGACAATCAGACTCTTTTTGAACTGAGCACATAATATGTACATCTAACAAATAGTCAAAATAACACATGTAACAGTCAAAATAATAATTTAAATCATACATTTACGATTTAGCTTTATCGCCAAATTTAAGCAATATAAAATTAAATGAAAAAGGTAATATCTTATAAGTATATACATAATAATCATTGTAACCCATTCCAGGGGTTGTCACACCCCCCCCCCAACACGACAGACGGTCGCACTAGGAGTTGCATTAATGTCTTTCACATTCTTTCTGATTACTCATATCAATACAAATTTAAACATAAATATTAATTCAAGTTCCTCTGTGCCAAGCACCGCTACAATTTCATCAGCATCCGTCACTAGGATATGCCCCTGTACTTAGGGCAGTACCACAGTATCGTATCTCTGCTACTCGTGGTTATGTCAACATCAGTGTAGAGACAGGATAGCGCTGACAAGGAAGGGCCGTTTGAGGCTCGATCATAGTAGAGGAGACTGCATTTCACTCTTAAGTACGTGGTTGTGGAATGCGGAGGCAGTATGAACTTTGCAGTATGAAACGTTAAGGTGTGTAGTGAGGGGGGGGGGGGTCTGCGGAAAGGACAGTGTTGCGTCACGCAGTACCTCACCCACACGTCCAGCTACCCACTAACATTCAGCTTATGTCTCCTTACACACAATACTGTGGAATATATAAAATATAAATATTAGACATGACATGACGTATATATAGTTATTTGGGCTGAGGGATTAAGTTACTTTACTGATTTGACATAGCCAAGTAACAAAGGTATTTGGGCATAAAATTACGTAAATTTAAATGGGGAAGTGCCCAAATACTCCGTCAAAATGTTCAAAGGACACCACCAAGCAGAGCTAGAGATAATTTTTCTCGTGTGTCGTTTGGCTTAGATGGAATACTATCATATAGGATGGAGAATATCATGTGGATGTTTGGCTGTTGGGAGCAGCAAGCACCCATGCATAATCAACTCGCAATCTATATGTAAAAAGATGGAAAGATTGAAATTAGGACTCTTCAACCACAGGGGAGCAGAGGAAAGCAGATGCTTCAACCTTTTGAACGAGTCTGAACTATCTTAGTTTTCCCAGATGAACTGAACTTTAGTACTAATGAAAATAGTGAGAGGTGTAGGTGGAGTGTGCGCTGGCTTGCCTGTTCACTTGACACATTGGCAATGTCGCACTGATCAGCTACTGTTTTCCTTCATCTTTGGCCAAGAGTTAAAATGTTTTGCAGTTACTGAGTAGGGTCTTCTTGACACCAAATGTCCTCCTATGGGACTATTGTGAGCAAAATTCAATGGCTTGTTCACGAAAAGGTAAACTGGTAACAACTACGAATGCTTGATGTGGTGGAAACATATCAGCTTGACAATTACATGTATTTTTCTCCATCAGTACACCGTTACTATATAGTAACAATTATCGAGTCCGTTGCTTTCAACTCTCAGAACTGCTGTATCTCTCAGTCTTTCCAGTGACTGATCAACAAACTGATCCTTGATTAAAATCATCATGAGTTAGAAATTAAGTCAGTTGTGTCTTGACTTGGTTGAATGGAACGGGGGGAGTAGTGTTAATGATCCTGGGAGAGGTCACTAAAACAACTTATTCAAGCCCAAATCATTGGTCATCCACTAACTTAACAGGAGAACAAGTGGTTGTTGAATTCTTTGACATAGCTCTAGTAATTGCGTGAGAGGTGAATATAAAATTAGGTTTCTCTCTAAAAGCTTCAATGGCTAATTATCATCAGTGTTATTATCAATCACAAGTGTTTTCTTTACATATACAGCTGAAGAGATATCGTTCCCTATCAAAAGTCCTTCTGACCTGATGGGAAAATACACACTGGATATACCATGAATATAACCCAGTATAATAGCTTGACTTCAATAAAACTTTGTTGCCGAGGCACTTTTATAACAGCCCCCTCCTTAGGCTTCAACAATACATCTATCTTGCAATAGGTTTATTGTCAGTTATGGGCAGTAACATCTTCTCTTAATAACGTGAGATAACTGACAGTGTTTCTCTGAAAAGAAAGAAATTTATTTCAGTTAGATGTGATTCGTCAAATCTACTTTATCTCTCGAAAAGTAAAGGACTCATCGCTGAACGAATCTTTTCGTCAGATACACTTTCTGACGTTGTCATCTATCCTGAGTTAACCATTATCTAAAAACAGTAGAATAGTGGAATTGCTAGGATTTTGGTGCCTTTGTTGCTGGAAGAGGATACGACTTGAGTGGGGGCGCCAGCCGCACGATGTATCTCGTCATCTCTTTCTAACCTTATAGCAGATACTCTCAGCATGTCCTTTTCTGTTTACAATAGGGTACATTTAACTTTCTTCTTCTCGATATCAGATTTATGCTAGCACAGAGACAGGATTCAGGATTGTGAGTTTTCCTGGGTAAGGTACGAGAAGTTACAGAGCAGGTTACATCAAGGCCGGCAATGAGCAGCTGATTTAGGTTGCCAACTTCTAGGACAATTTTTAGTTACCCTTGTTTCTTTGTGTTTTAGCACGTACAAGTTTGTGAGAAATCTTGTAATGTCTGCTATTGTGCAGTTTCCAGAATATCTGAGGTAGTATGATCGATCAGATATTCTTGTAAGTCAGCAGGCATACAGTTGTTAAACTTTCTTCGTAGTAATGACAAACTGAAACAAGGACTGTTGTAGTTGTTACACTTGGCAGACCTACACCACCTCTGAAATGCAAACTTTTTTCTCATTGAGCAACCTCTACACAAAGTTTGTCTTGTCGTCGTTGTAACGTTACGAATTTGCTCTTTGATAACTTACAGGTAACAAGTTATAGTCTCTAGAATAGTTTGTTTGACAGGTCATAACTATGTACTTGGCAATGGTAAGGTAGCAGTAAAAGTTTGAGCTTCTTCTGTCAAAGCTGTATGCAACAATGTTGCCCAGTGCTTAGTGGCCAGTTCATAGCACGTGCCCCTGGTTTCTCCAAACACATCAAAATAGGCTGTCTAAGTCTCTTTCAAAAGCTTAGGACCATGGATGCAGCTTTTCTGCACAGTTAATGTGTCCTTTGATCTATCAGTCTGTTGTCGTAACCAGACGAAACCTTTTTCTCTTTGGAAATCTTCATTCGTTCAATTTCCTCTGAGCCTCTAATTTGTGCAGTCTGCAACATAATGAGGGCGTTCAAACTCTCAAAACTGTTCCTGAGAGATTAGGACCAGTAGGTAATGGAGATTAGGGGAAATTACATGTCTTTCTGGACTGTCCTTAGGTCGGACACTTGGTAGCCGTCTCTGAGAAGTCTAGATTGGTCTAGGATAAAAGTAAATAACAGGTGTGTATACACCAGTAATAGCGTGAGGCTTGTCATTACTACCAGCTTATACTCTGTACTATAGTGTCAGTGAAGGAAGGAGCGAGCGAGAACTATCTACATATGCTCAGACACTAGCTCACTTTCCTGCCTTAGGTGCTCTTTCTTTCTAAGAATCAAAATAGAGTCATACTTCCTAATTGTGACACTAGGCTTCTGAATCTGAATCATAATCAGACATTCTGTATGAGCAGGAAACAATATATCTTTAATTAATGCTCTACAGTTTCTGCGGTTGTAATCCTGTTATACGTCACACCTGAGATATTTGGCTACTCGCCAACACGTCTGAAGTTTTAATGTATTAACTCAGGACCAAGTCAGAGTATCAATTAAACTGTTTCACTTTGGGCATCTACATCACGAAAAATAATTGTACTACGAGAGAGTGATTATGGGAAACTATAATCCTAATAGGAATTTTAGTGTTGGATGTCTTAGAGCAGGCTCATAAACAGTATTTCCATATCTTGGATCAAGGAGATCAGGTCAAGTATCATACATCACCTGGTATGTGTACAAGACTAAACCTTATCAAAGTCTTAGATTAGGAAAGTACTCAAAGTGTGTTTGTTCATTGAAGTACTAGTATGTATATAAAATATGACATAACTTTTTAAAAACACTTGACAATTTTGGACTTTCCAGGCACAATGGAGAGATGTAGTGCTTACGAATCTCACGGAGAAATGTTAAACAAACAGGGTGAGGCATGGGTGACCGTATTAGAAAGTCAGGTGGGGGGAGCCGTATTATGGAGAGTTTAGGTTCATACGAATGAACCGAATTAGCGGTATGCCACAAGTGAAACGCTGTAAAGCGGGGCCCTACTGTATGTTAGAATAGGTGGTAGGTTAGCAAAAGCAAGTAAAGGAATTTTAATAAGAAAGTGAGACTTGGCTAGGATATGGAGCCTCAGACTGTATTTATGGTTGGCTGTAACTGAAATGACATGGTGGGTGTTGAGGCCCGTCGAGATTGAAAGGTAATAGTTTTGGTACCAAGTGGAAACCATTAGTTAATCCTACCTATGAAAGTTTTTGAAAGATTTTGAAGGGAAGCTTCAAAGATTGGTACAAGACGTTTGGGAGGGTATGTAAAAGAGGGAAATTTATATGAAATATATTTATATAAAGAAGATATAAACTTTAATAGAATTAGTTTGTTTTGTATGCTATTTTTTTGTGCAGAGCAAAAACAAAAATTAGCATATCAAAACTTGCATATGTGCTGACATCATTGTTATTTATTATATTTATGGATTGGCTGTAACTGAAATGAATGGTAGGTGGTTGGAGGTGTGGGATTAAAAGGTAACTAGTTTGATACAAGTAACTATCCTCTGCAAGGGGGAAGGGAGATGGGAAGGGAGTGATCACTTGTAGCTGATCTGAAATGGTGTCTTAAGATTTTATCAAAACTGTTTAAATAAATATAATTAAATACTGTATTGCAGACACGTAATACATTTTATACTTTCTCTGCACTACAGAGCAATCCTAGCAGGCCTCCAAATTTAGATACGTTGAGCAGTATGAGAATGGAAGACATGACACCAGAGAAGAAGCAAGGGGAATTAGGTGATATCTCTGAAGGTGTCTTCCTCACTTCCATCGACCTCCAGTCATGCATGGTAAAGTCAGTTGATCTTTTATCTTGTATATTTAGGTTGTTTTTTTGTGTGGAGGGAAGCCCCTAGGGTAGGGGTCATCCTAGGAAAAGTTGGAGGGAGGGGGGTAAGGAGGTTTTGTAAATGAGGGGCTTGGAAAACCAACAGGCATGTGTGAGTATGTTTGATAGGGTGAGTGGAGACAAGTGTTTTTTTGACTTGATATGCTGTTGAGTTTTAGAAGATAACATTTTTGAGGGTTCATGGAAACTGGCTAGCTGGGGTCATGGAGGTGGGTGATATGCAGTTTAGAGGGGGGATTTGAGGGGTAAAGCGATGTTCTTGGCAAAAATGGTGATGTAGTGATGATGGGAAAATTTTTTTTTTTTTTGGGCACCCGCCTCCGTGGGGGATGCTGGTGTGTAAATTTGTTTTTTTTGTATTTTAAATTGCTGGCCCCGGAAATTTTTGCTAGACCCGTTTCTCTCAAATTTTATAATCCATTGGTCCGCCTAAGGGTTTGTTTAATCAAATTGTAGTTTCTTTCAGACTTATTAAAACCCTATAGAATTTTTTTTTTTTGTTTTATTGTAACTCATCTATTGACCTATGTATTTTATTGCCTTATTAATTTTAAAGTTAATTTAGTTTGCTGAAATGTCTGTGTAAAAAAGGGGCTTTTGGATGTAACCAGCTAAAATTTTCCTTTGTACAAACACTTTTTTATTTTTATTAAACTTTGGGCTTTTCCCCCAAGGCAGGGTGGCCGAAAAAGAAAATCTTTTTCATCACACTCATCACTGTCTTGCAGAGGTTCCCTACCGACGTTATACAATGCAACTTCAGCCCCTTCAGAGTCCCGGCATGTTTTCCCCATCTCCGGGGACTCAAGTCCGCCTGCGGTTTTCGAAGGGGCAGTTGAAAAACTTTTTTTTTTTTTTTTTCCTTTCAGTTTTCTTTCATTGTTGGTGCACAAGACGATGTATTTACATATTTACTTTTAAAATTTTGTAAAAAAGATATCCCAAATAAAATGAGAAAAAACGATTTACTGAAAATATCCTTTTGGGGTGGTAGTCCATATGGGAATTTTTAAGGTTGTTTGGGCTTGGTACCGAGGAACAATGCTAATAGAATTTTTTTATGATTTTCATTTCCCCTAATTCTTACCTTTATTCCACAAAAAAAAAAAAGTTAGTTCTTGACTTTTGCAAAAAAAACTGCCCTTTACTCTCAATAAACCCAAAAATTTTGGGAAAATTTCCAAAAAATGTACAAAATTAAGAAAAACATTTTTTACAATTTCTGTGAATTTACCCACTTATTAAATAAAAAGGCAAGGAAAAGGGAAAAAAAATGATAAGTTATTCGAGTATTGGCCTGGATTGCCGGCGGCCCACTGTCTCAAATTTTTTTTTTTTTTTTTTTTTTTTTTGAGAAAATCCTTTGTTTTTTGGGGGTTTCCTTGTAAATGGTGTTCTATTTCAGTTATCCTCTTCAAAACACCGTTTTCTCTTTCTCAAAGACCAAAGAATACGACATG